>JAWWMP010000116.1:88441878-88457766 GCA_035047865.1 Dendrocincla tyrannina | reverse complement strand
GAAAAGAGTTTACAAACTGTCTTCTCTCACTGACATACCAGAATTTTTAAATTTCCCATCATAGAGTAAAAAAATAATGTTCCCTAAACATAGTTAACTGACAAAAAAGAGAAAGCATGTCCAAGAGTTCAAATGTGGAAGAAATTAATGAATTAATAAGCTCAGCACATCTTTCCAACTGTTCTTATTTCCATTAGACAGATTTAACATTTTTGCTTGTTTAATTCTTGACTATATTTCATTGATTACATTGATTGCTTCTATTAAACAATTAAAGGCCTCTCTATCAGAATAAACCTGAAAAAACCCCCGAAAGTATATGAACAAATGATTAAATTAAACAAGCAGTTGAAGGACTATTTTCAGTTGTACAATATATTAGATTAAGTATTATAATTCTTTCCCTGTGTATAAGCATATACTCATAGCATGCACTCATGGCATATAATATGCTTCTGTATTAGCATACTATATATCAAATAATGAATAATTCATTTAGAAAATCCTTTATTTTTTTGTTTAAGAATGAGAAGTATTTTACATATTCAGAAATTACATTCTGCTGATATTAACAATTTCTGTTTTCTACTGTGTTTGCTTATAATACTTCTAGAATAGAATCTCTAAATATCATAAATGAACACCAAAACCAGATTTTATTTTGCTGAAAAAGACTCTACTGTTAAGGCTATTACTAAAAGCTAAAAGCCTTGTTTATAAAAATGACATAGAAAATAAATTGCCTGAGATAAATTTTCATTCCTTCATGTGAAACTATTGACATTTATGTGTTTTATTTGCTCAGCATAAATGTGTACATGAAACATTTTGATGTGCAGTACTGAATTCTCCTATAAACAGAAGTGGCATCTCTTCAATGTTGTTATTCTTTAGGAAAATAATAAATAAAACATTTGCTACTAAGATTTACTGATTTGTTGTCAGAATTACTTCTGACAACAGTTTTCAAATTCAGTATTTTGCTGTAAAAGTATGGACTACATCAATGACAAAAAATATCTCTTTGCAATCTATGCTGGCCATATAGTGAAAATAAAATATCTGTGGCTAGTACCAGAGCAACAAGTCTGTCATTTGGATGGCAATTTAAATTACAACGGGTAGGCTGTCAATGGTGTTAAATATTGCATCATGAGGACAAAAAACTCTCACAACAGAACAACTGTCGTCATTGTTAAATGATTCATGGGAGATGCTTGGACAAGAGAGGAAGAACCATGCAGGTAACAGCACCAACACTTCTGCCCCAGACTGGGGCCAAACAAGTGATGTTATAGAGTGTCTGCTCTGATCGAAACTGTGACTCATCTGATCTTCATATCCGAACTTTAGATATTCTCTAAGAGCTTTATTTATTTATTCTGTTTTATATTTCTGGGATACAGCTCCAGTAACTTAATGACACTGGTGTCATTGAATTTCAGTAGCCTTGCTAGTCTATTTACCATGTTATGAAACAATGTATATTATATACATTGATATATTATTGATATTCACTGAATGAAGCTAATAACATTTTCTTCAATGAAATGAGAAAATTACAACAGCTTAAAGCATGTCAGGAGGAAAGAACAGAGAGAAAATCTACAACAGACTCATTTTACATGGCTTGCATGAATACACAAAAATTTCAAAAGTCCATGTTTACTCAGATTTGGTGTTTATTTAAACTTTCTTTGTTTAGTTTACGTATTCAGGTTCAGAATACAGGGAACATTTTTTTTCAGAATTACACAAAAATAATTCCATATATGAATTAAAAGCCAATGACCAAAGTGAATCTTTTACAATAAGTATATGTGCTTAGTTGTTTTCTATATTTTATTTTTTTCCATAATCAAACTCTAGAATTAGCTCAGCTGGTTAGAGAAGGATGGTAATAATGCCAGTGATGCATGTCTGATCCCTGAATGAGCCATTCACTTAAGAGCTGGACACAATGATCCTTGTGGGTCCCTTCTAACTCAGAATATTCCGTGATTCTGTGATCATATCAATGCAACAGCATTCTTTCAGTCTTTTTTAACTTACTTTTTAACAACAGAGCTAAAAGGCATTTATAACATTAAAATGAATCACCACTGTTTTCCAAGACAAATTCATAAACTAAATTCCATACAATAAAACTAAAAACGTGTTTAGTTATTGGAGATAATCCAGTGTATGAAGGCACTATAAGGCTACATAATGATACTCTCCCACTGCCCTCCCTCCAAAAAATCCTTGCCCCCAATCTATATGCAACTTACTGTTTTTTCCAACATTCTTCTTTTGAAACTAGTGGATAAAACAATTTAAATTCAAAAAATTATTTGATCACTGCAGAGAAATACATGGGGTTTTTTTCATCAACTTTATACAGCTCAGTAGCTCTCACTCCTTTTCAGGAAGAAAAAGCTTTCACAGACTTACCATAAAATCCCAGGAACACTAATGAGCAAGAAGTTAGATACATAAAATTTGAGTTCACTGCAACTCTAAATATTAGAAGTCTTAATGCTAAATATAAATTATCTCAATTAAGAGTTCAGAACTTTGAAAAGTTTAGATGTACCTCTAAGCTTGTCATTATTTTATAAACTAGCTGCTTATTTGATCTGCTTTGTGGAAAAAGAAAATACCTCCACAACTGAAATGAATAAATGTTAGTAAATGTAAATAAAAAAAACAGAAGTACCCTGAAAGTTGATAGGAATAGAAAGAAAATAACTGAAGCATGCATTTATTGATATTACTTGAAATTAAGCTGAGTATTATCTGAACCATTTAAAAACATAGCAAGTGTTTTCTTATACTTCCAATTTATAGAAAATCCATTATTTTCCTTGAAATGCAAATTCTACTTTCCATGAAAGGAATTGCTTTGTGATTCTGCATATAATCAGTGAAAAGACACTTTTCTGTGAAATTCATTCTATTTGAAAATCATGTTTATTTTGTTTTTTAAAGGAAGGGTGTTTGAAAACCAATACTTAGCACTTTTCAAGTAAAAACATTTTGTTAATTGTATATGGTAATGCAGAGCATGCAACAGTGGTGAACCAGAGCATGAGAAAGACCCACATCACAAACTTTAAAATCAAAATCACACAGAGATGCATATATTAGTGCTCCATACCTGTATAAATTTCTGTAAAAATAGAAAAAAACAGAGGTTGAATATATTATTTAAATATATTTTTTCCTCAAGTTATTCAAGTTTATAATGACTAAACAATGAAGGTATGTCTTATCCACATATGTGATTTTCACAGCATAACAACATGCTTCACTGTTTCTCAGAAAGCAAAAGAATTCTACTAAGGAAAAAAATCAATGCAAATTTATTCCTACTGAAATATACGGGAACACTTTTCATTCTTTATCTTATCTACATCAGCATTCAACTGAAATGAATAGTATGAGTGGAAAATTTACAGAAAATGTCTATCGAACTCAGGGTTTCCTTATGGCCTAAGACTTGTGTGTGTCATCTTATGTTGCAGTAATGGCTGCCTTTAGTTCAGGTGGCCAAACTTTTCTGTGTTTTGAGATCCCATTTTCATTTTGTTAAAGTCAGAATGATTGGACAGATATTATTTATAGGAGCTGATACCAAGGTTATAATCAATTAGGTTTATTTTTGTATTGGCAGTTGACCCTACACCATAAATAGACCAACCCTGTAGAAAAATAAAGCTACAAACATTTGCTTCAGTAGCCAAACAAACACCTCTAACATTTGCAAAACTTTTCTTTGAGAAACAACTGTGCCCTCATAATATGTAAAGCAGCCTGGAAAAGGTAACCATGTTTTAAGTCTTTGAAAAATTGTGGTTTACACATACTTTCTGGAAAGCTAAGGGCTGGGTTTTCATTTTCATTGAATATAACCTCTATCATATACATAACTTAAAACTGCTCTCTGCAATAGAGGATCTTGTACACTATCCTCACAGAATGACTGATGAAATTCAAACCCCTTACCACCTGTAGATAACTGGATTTACACATGGTATTCCCAGAGTAATCATGCCTGTATAGGCTTAGTAATTTTTTCTTGGATCAAGATGTGTCCCAAGATGTAAACTGAAAGCAGAGTTGAAACTGTAGCACATGCCTCACTGAATTTGTGTGGACAGTTACGCCAACAGGGCTTTTAGAGGTGCCTTTGTGTTCTCAGTGCTGTTCTGGAAGGCCATTGGTCTTCTACAGATCTTTTCATATCTGCCAGACCCTTGTGAATATCTAACATACCCAAGAGCATCTAAATTGATGCTAGAAATGGCTAGGAAAAAGGCTTGGTCTCTGAATTTTTTCATTTTAGAGAAAGAAACAGCTGAGTGTATGCAACTAGATGGCAGTTTTTAGAAACAATACAAAACCAAACAAATATCAAGAGAAAATTTCCAGTCCTGCAGTGACTTTTTATATGAGCCAACAGCAAGTCCCATCTCGTATTGTTTCCCATTTAGGCATTGCATATCCTTCTTTATTGCTCCGAGGAAAAGCAGAGGGTGGCCCTTCCTTCAAAAAGCTCCTCTGTGATGCAGAGTGCCCTTCATATACCCATGCACTGGTTTCATTTTCTCCCTAAATAAAATTTTATTTGGCTGTTCATTGTCAAGAGGATAGAAAAAAAACAGATAAAACCTGATGTTGAACAAGATCTAGTGTTTCATGGTCTGTCATAGAGCTATGCTAGAAAGAGCCACAGGTCTTGCAAACCTGCCTTTTTGCATGAGCCTTGGCACAGGAAAGACTGAGGTTTGGACTATGAGGCACTGGAAAAGTAATTGCTCTATTATCTCTACTCTAGTTTTTTGCCTTCATGAGCACTTACATTTCTTACTTATTATCTGTTTTGTAATTAGCTGTTCCCATAATAAAGTGTCCTGTACTGAAAACTCCATTATCACTCTTGTTTTTTCAACAGAGTTAAGTATTTTTTTTTCTGCTGAGTTGCCTTTCTTACTAGTTTACTTTCTTTTGGAACATGTTTAATGGTCAATTACCATTTTTACTTTAATCTTAATTGGAACACATTTGGAGACGTGTCATTAAGGCTGACGCAAATAAGTAGACATTTCTTCAGAACTGAATTTCAATTTTACTCTGCAATTGCATATATTTGATTAAAAAGGTCATACTTATTAGCAAGATCTAGACCAAATACATAGAGTGGATTTCTTTAAACAAATCATGAAATAATTTGGATCAAAGGATAAAAATATTTGCTCCATTTATTGAAAAGGGCATTTTAATGCTTTCTTCCTTCCTCAGGTTTCTTTGGGAGTAGCAGAAGAGTGGCTCAGTCCATGAGTCACAGAAATGTTGTTAGTTTCATCTTTGTCTTAAATACCAATTTAGAAAATGGGAAAAATGTACAGTTCTGATGTGAGAGTTCACAATCTGTTCTTAGCTATCAATAATAATGAAGAATAAAGCAGCCTTATATGTCCTACTTTATCTTCTGTAGAAATGAGCTGGTCTAGGAATTGTAGTGGGATTATTCACCTTTTGCATGCTAAGAATGCTGAAAAGCAATGAGCATGACACAGGGACAAACTCACTCTGCTACACTCTTAGCAAGGACTGATGTCTAATAACTGTGACTAACTTCATTGATGTAGCTGTGTGATACATAAAAATATTGGCACTTCAAAGCTGTGAACAGTTAGGTTGCATTTATTACTATGAAACTGTTAGAAGAATATTTGAATGTGCCTCATTTTTACAAAACAACAAAACCACCAATAGAAACAGCACGGATATAAATATAGATAGAACTATAACATTTACTAATTGCAGAGGTCTGGAATATTTTTAATAATTTTTAATGGAACAGGAAAGTATTTCCTGACAGGGCCATGGGAACTTTAATTCTACCTTCCACAAAACTGTTAGGACCTCAGAATGAGATACAGCCTCACCATATGTTTCTCACACATTCCGGTCTCCACTGAAGTACTTAATATCAATTCTTAATTACTGTGATTCCATTACAGAAAGGCTACAATTGTATAATCGATATCATAATAGAAAAGTTATGATAATAACTCCCCAGCTAAGATATCGTAATGGAATCAAACTCATAATAATATAAAATCTTGATTTGTCCTGCACCCAAATTAAGTTTATCTTCCTTCCCTCTCCCAGTTCCAATAGTTACTTTGTCAGTAGGGAATGCAACAGCTGATTCCTTCTCTGTTTCTGAACAACTTAACTTCAGAATGCCCATTGATAAAAAATGTCTGATATACATGACTATCACTGCTGTACCTCAGTTATGATAAAAAAAAGGCAGCAGAGGGAGATATTTATAAAAAGAGTAACATATTTTCAGGTCTTACTATATTACTAACAAGCAGAAACAACTATACCAAAAATGTACCGTGGTTAAATCCTGTATGTAAAGAACATTACACTGTAGTATATGTAAGTGGCAGCGTGGAAGTAGCATTTCAACTTTTAAGTCTGAGGTGTAATAATGACTTGTACAATACAAGTTACTGGCAGAACACTAGTGAAAGCAGACAGAAACAGAACTGGATTTTATAAGTGGACTGTCATGTTTGATTAATTAGAACATGTTCACAAACACATAAAGTACTTCCAGCATAGATAACTATTATCAATGGCAAAAGCTTATTATACAAATCTGGATGCTATTCTTTTTTTCCATTTAACCTTAGTCACAGCACAGGCTCAGTGAGGTTCACTAACTTCTAGGATTTCTCTGTGGGTTTACACATGAATCTCATCCTTTAACCAGGTGATTAACATAATCAGGTATAGACTTTCTTTCATTAATCAAATCCTGAGCTTCTCCAAAACAAGGTAAAAAGAGTTATGATGTAAAAGTATGTGAACTTTGAAGTTCATTTTTAATATCTTACTGGGACTACAGGTAAAACTCAATGACTTTGGAAAACAGAAAATCAATTTTCTCCTCCACAGGACTTGACAGAAATAGGATGAAAATATTTCAGTTATCATATTTAGTAATTAGAACATTATTAAGTTGACAGAGATGTTATTTCATATCTGAATTATGCATAGATGGACTGCTAGTACTCAAGCTGTTCCTTTGAATGTTTGGGAAAAGTCAAAGGTAGCAATTTCAGTGGCAAAAATTCCAATGAAATACTAGAATATATAGAAAGACCAGTGATCTACACTAGCTATGAGGAAATCTTCTCTCAGGGGAACACTGATGGAGAGGAATGCAGTAATTTAGGGTTACATCAGTGCTCCAGTGCTCTCCATGGAAATTCGATTTTCTAGAAAGGTTTTGTACCCACAAGACAAGTAAATCCTCATTCACATATCAGGCTTGTAGAGGTAATTTGCCTGGACTGTGGACATTTGAAGAAAAATATACCACACATCATTTTTCTTAAAAGCCTTGGATGTCTTCCAGTATTCTATGGAAGCCAATGGAATTAGTTAAAACATTTTGTCAAAGTAGATAAATCCATGCTTTAAAAAACCCAACAAAACAAACCCATCATACTTCCCTAGAAAAATAAAAGAAACTATGAATTCACAGTAATATTTTAGTTAAATTTTCGTGAATTTCAGATTTATATAGGATTAACATTGAAGTTTGTTAAAATACAAAAGTACACATTCAGGATATCAAAAAGTTTGCAGCACATAAAAATGAGTAGGAGCTATATTTGTTCTCAATAGACTTGAAATTTAAAGAAAACAACCATTTTCTCTTTCCTTTTTAAAAACAAGAGTAAATCAAGAAGAAGAAAAAGGGAAATGGAAAAATCAAAACTTTCTGGTCATAATTATCCATAGTCTCCTTGTCAAAATAACCAAATGAGAATAGTAAAGAAAATAAAGATGAAAGAAAGACACATGTATGCAAACCAGTTTATATATATATATAGAATCAGTTTCTAGTTATATCTAACAGCCTGTCTTCTGTATGAACACACTGAATGTCCAAATCATGCTCTGAATTCCTTATTTTTACATTCTGTATAATAGAGGCCTGCTCTACACTTCCTCATCAACTGGTAGATGTTCCTAATATATGTTCCCAGTAGTAAAGCATGTCCCTCAAGTCACATTTTGTGATGGGAGAATCAAATCATTGCAATATATTATGGAAATACAACTTTCGATGGCTTTCCAAGTAAATTACAGCATTCATAATATAGTATTTATGGTTTTCCACTAAGAATATCACAAGCAAGAAAATCTGTGAAAATACTCAAAAATAAAACAGGTGTTCCTACATAACTTCTACCATTAACATCATGTATGTACTTTCTTAACAAAGTAATTCTGTAATCTGTAATTAGTGCACACAAAGCCATTTATTACAGCAACCTGAATATATCCTCACAATTAGAAAACATAATTTGCCTAACCATTATGTTTGCTTACTGTGAATCTGTTAAAGACTACATTTGCTGTAGTTCAATACTAAATAAACAGATGGTGTTAGACTGAGGCTGAGTTTTCATATGACACTAAATCTGCTTTTATTTATACCAACATAAATCTAGGTAACATCAGTATAAGAATTTGATCTTGGAAGGTGTTGAGTAGAGCTAAAAAGAAGTAAAAAGCCTTAGACATCCTGCACCAGGAGTATCATTACAGAATACAATATAAACACAGAATCATTCAGATTGGAAAAGACTCCAAGATCATCGAGTCCAACCTTTGAACAATCACCACCTTGACAAGTAAACCACAGCACTAAGTGCCAAGTCCAGCCATTTCTTGAACACCTCCAGAGATGGTAACTCCACTACTTCCCTGCACAGCCCATTTCTTTCAGTGAAGAAATTCTTCATGATGCCCAACCTGAACCTCCCCTGGAGCAGCTTGAGGCCATTTCCTCTTGTCCTGTCACTATTTGCCTGGGAGAAGAAGCCAATGTCCACCTCGATACAACCTCCTTTCAGGTAGTTGTAGAGAGCAATAAGGTTACCCTTGACCCTCCCTCTTTCCAGGCTAAACAATCTCAGCTCCCTCAGCTGCTCCTCGTACGACTTACTCTCTGGACACTTCACCAGCTCTATTGCCCTTCTCCGGGCATGGTCCAGCACCAAAAAGTCTTTCTTGAACTATGGGGCCCAGAACGAGACACAGGACTAGAGGTGGTACCTCAACAGTGTCAAGTATAAGGGAACAATCACTTCCCTGGTTCTGCTGACTACACTATTTCATACAAGTCAGGCTGCCATTGGTCTTCTCAAACAGCTGAGAATGCTGCTGGCTCATGTTCAGCTACTGTTGACCACCATCCCCAGGTCCGTTTCTGTCAGGCAGCTTTCCAGACACTCTTCCCCCAGACTATAGCACTGCCTGGGGTTGGTGTGACCAAAGTGCAGAACCTGGCACTTGGCCTTATTGAACCTCATATCATTGACCTCAGCCCATCAACCCAGTCTGTCCAGATCCTTCTGCAGAGCCTTTTTACCCTCCAGCAGAACAGCATTCCCACCCAACCTGGTGTCATCTGCAAACTGACTGAGGGTGCACTTGATCCCCTCATTCAAATCCTTAAAAAGATGACTGACCCCAACACTGAGCCCTGGGGAACCGCACTAGTGGCCAGCCACCAAGTGGATGCAGCACCATTCACCACTACGCTCTGGGCCCACCCATCCAGCTGATTTTTTATCCAGTGAAGAGTGCACCTGCCCAAGCCATGGGCTGCCAGCTTCTCCAGTAGAATGCCAGGGGAGACAGTATGAAAGGCTTTACTTAAGTCAAGGTAGACACATCCACAGCCTTTCCCTCACCCACTAGATGGGTCACCCAATCATAAAAGTAGATCAGGTTGGTCAAAAAGGATTTGTTGTTCCTAAACAGTGCTGACTGGGCCTAATCTCTTGGTTGCTTTGTATGTACCGCATGATGGCACTCAAGATGATCTGTTCCATGACCTTGCTAGGTACTGAGGTTAGGTTGACAAGTTTATAGTTCTCTGAATCCTCCTCCCAACTCTTGGTTATCACGTTGGCAAACCTCCAACCATCTGGGACCTTTCCATTTAGCCAGAACTGATAAGGCAAGTGGCTTGCTGAGCTCTTCTGCCAGCTTCTCAGTACCCTTGAGTGAATCTCATCAGGCACCACAGACTTGTGAGTGTCTAAGAGGCACAGCACGTTATTAACAACTTCTTCCTATTATGTTCTCAGAAGATCTCAGTTACATTTTATGAATCTTGCCAGCAGGGCTTAACTTTTCCATTGAGAGTATGAGACACTACTAGCTTCTTAAAGGATGACTACAGAAATGCTGGGTTTCTGAATTTTTAATTACTTACTTGAATATCTAAATGAATACCAAATTCTTCTGGAAATCTGGCTCCTTTTGCAACAAGTACTTGAGAGACCAATATTTCTAACCATGTACTGAAAATTATTTTTTCATATCTTCCTGTGCAGAGGCAATTCTGATCCTGCAGCGGTCATTTTCTTGTTATTGTACTAGATTTTATTCAGTAGAATATAAATTAAACTAATAAAGTTAAACTAACTAAATTTTGACCATAAATTAAAATAATAAGAACAAATATGAGTGTTTGTTCATGAGCTCAAAAATAATTAATTTTATTAAGCATCTTCCCTAAAAGGGAAAAGTCGTGCTGTCTCAACAGACCAAGAAAATTGTCTTTTAATAATTCTTCTGGAATCCTAAGTATGTATCATTATATTGAACCTTTGGAAGAAAAATGTGTTTATATTTAATTTATAAATCAATAGGTGCTCTTAGTTGAGATTGTCACTGGAACTAGATTTGCTCAAGAGCACCGCACACTTTGTTATTTTAAATTATTTTAGCAGTGAGTGTTTAAAATTTAAACCCAAAATTTCTATGAAAAAGGTCACAATAAACTTTGCAATATCAATGTATTTCCTTTAAAAGCATCAAGAGAAATAATCACACACAGCTTCTGGATTCCAAAAGAGCTATAATTTGTTTTCTAATAATGAAAAAAAATATTTAGAGAATGTCAATAAAATTAGAGAAAAAAACTGCAGAAAAGAAACCAATCTTTGTGACAGCAGCTTAATGAACATGTAGCTATCATTTTGTAAGCAATCTTATTCTGTTAATAAACATATTTTAAATTATCAATTTTGATTAATAAGTAAACAAACACATCTAGCAGATGTGTAAACAATGTTTCTTCACCTTAGTTGCAGCCTAAGGCATATTTGGCTGGTCAATTTAAAAGCTTTGCTTGAGAAAATGAAGGACTAATAATACTGTAGGAAGAGTGAAACGAGATCAGACAATTGACAGAATTGCTTTCTAACGTTAATTATGTTTGCTTTCCCCTCTCCCTTAGTGTTCATTACCTTTAAACGGAGCCACACATTGGCAGAAATAATTACCAGGTTGGTCAATGCAGGTGGCTCCATTCTTGCAGGGAAATGAAGCACACTCATCTATATCTGTTTCACATCTTGCACCTTTGAAAAGATGAAAGATTTGAACACTTACTAATACAATCAGGTGCCAGTTTCTAATTCATTCGCACCACAAAAATCTCAAGCAGCTTGTGAAGTTAACATACATCAGCCAGATAAAGAGCCACACTACTTATATCAGCATCCATTTAGCTCTTATCACCACAAATTCATAACAACGTGTTGCTGAGTTGCTAAATGGTTACTAATCTTCTGCATGTGGGTGTAAGCTTTGAAGGCCTTTTGAAATGTGGACTAATTTATCCTATGCTATGTAGTTTACAGATCCAGTCAGTGTTCCAGTTTGTTGGAATGCCAATGGAACATTAGACCAGAGCAGATAAAGAGAAATGAGAATAAAACACAAGCAAATTATTCAATAATGTTTTAATGGATTCCTTGTAGACTACTTCACCGCGGAAAACAAAGTTTACTGTGAAAACAACTCACCAGTAAAACCAGGCAGACAGACGCATTTATAGCCTCCAATCAGGTCTGCACATGATGAATTATGAAGACATGGAGAAGAGTGACATTCATTTATATTTGCGTCACAAGTTGTACCTGTAAATGTACAATCAGGCAAAGGGGAGAGAAGTAACTCCGTAACACATTTAGTTAAAGATGAACATTTACTTTAACTGACTGTATCTCACATACTATAATGTATTTGACATCCTTTTTATATTCAAATTCAGGCATCTATGATAGACCTTCATCTTCTGAATATTTAAGTTGTTCACTAATTTTTCAAAATATTAGAACTACAGTCATCAAATAGATTCCTAAGGCTTAAAGCAGACAAATTTCCTATTATATGAATATAGAAGAATAGAAAACAAATTATATTGAATATAATATACTGCAGTGCAGTGACATGAGAGGAAATATTTCTTGTGTTCATAATATGGCAATAGATGTATTCCTAGAAAACTGAAAAAGAATTCTGATATAGGCAAGAAGACAGTTTGTTCCAATCAAGACTATAGCTAAAAATCCCATATAATTACTTCTGTAAAAATATTTTATTGCTAGTATTTCTTAGTGAACTTAACTTTTTATCCTTTGAAGAATAAATGAAAAATTACATCAGTTGACAGGTTTGGAAAGTTAAAAGAATTTTAAGAAACAAAAAAGCAAGCAATAATTGTTCTGAATATAACTAGCAGTAGAAATGTAATATTTTGCATTGTGACATTTGAATTATGGATTGATTTGTATTTCAATGATTAAAAATGATACACTTTAAATTTTTGATCTGAGCTGAAAGCAAAGAATAGCTGGACATATTAATGCATCCACTTATCAAAGTGACTAAATTTTTCATACAAACTGTACAAATATGCCAAGAAGAATAGTTTTACCTCAAAGTGGGGGTTTTTTCCTCATTTCTATTACATTAAAACTCAAATGTTTAAAAAGCTTACAGTATCTCCTATTTGCAAAATTTCTCTGAACCCCACAGATCCATTTTCAACAGCCAAGCCACCAGTCAGAAGAAAATGCCTAGTTCCAGGCTATCATGAAAACAAGAGATAATTTAGTCAAAATGCACTTTCCCTAACTGAAATGTTTATAAATTCAGAGGACACCCATATAAGTATACAGACATGTCATCTGATATGTTAAAAAAGAATGGTATAAAACTCAAAGTAGATTTACAGAGGTATAGTTCTATGGATTTTTTTATTATACCTTCAAATCCATCCTGACAGATGCAACTGAAGGCATTCAGATGATCAACACAAGTAGCTCCATTGTGGCAAGGGTCACTAAGACACTCATCCACTTCAATCTCACAGTTATGACCTGGAAACAAGTTCAGTCATTCAGCCATTTCAGTAGGAACATGCCACTGGTGAGTCACCAGTGCAAGCAGCAACAACAAAATGAAATAATTGAGGTTAGAGAACTTTTATCAATGAGCCATAAATTGTCTTTGGGCAATTAAAGGCAAAATGTATACATAGAATACAATGTTCAACAAAGATCTGCTGAGAATTTTATAGATTCATTTATACATGTACTCACAAATTTGCTCATTTGCATATTTTAAGGGAAATAAAATCTTGAGTTTTCCTAAAACATCATAAAAGTGTAAGTGTGTTACCCAAGACCAAATGTTAACATATCAGTCATTTCTATGAGATTATTTTTTCATTGATTTATTAATTTGTGGGTTCATTATGAAAATATCTATGGGAAATATTGAGAAGTATTTCCACTATGGACATATATTTACATATTTTTAAATAAATAATTAGAAAGATATTGACTTAATATATTTATAAATATATGAAGGAAAAATTATAGATGCTGATTTCTAGTTGTGAACGATGTATCTAATATTTTTCGGGTCTTTAAGGTAGGACAAAGCTCAGAAATTATTTACATTTTGTATATGAAGTATCCAAATAGCTGATAATGGCAACAAGCTTATTATTACTTATGTGTAAAAGATAGGTAGAAATCCCCTGACTGCTTTCATTACATTAAAGACACAACTACTACAGCTATTAAATTACAGATTATTACACCTAAATGGATGCCTACTTTAGGATGTAGAGCAACAAGAGCTATGGAGTCTACCCTAGATCTGAATTCCTCTGGTTGTCTATGTCCTCCTTGTCTATCGAAAGAGATTGTAGTGTCATCTTACTCCGGGTTTAGGAGCCCTCTCAAAGTCCCTGGAGTTAGACAGCACGAATCTGCATTGCAGGACTGATCTGCCACTTGGGGAATTTCTACTGCCCTTGATATTTCATCATACAGCTGATCAAAAATATGTGTATCAGTATCTAGAAAGATTTCACACTAATCTGGAATTACCATGGCAGTATGCTGACATAGCCAAACTAATTTTAATCTCGTCAGACTAATGACAATGATATACAGGGGTATATTTAAGCATGAGCAGTTAAACCTGCCCAGGATCTTGTATATATATTTGGCAATTGAAGCCCTTGTTACTGCAGACTTATTATTACAGAAAGCACAAAGCAGACAAATTAAGGCCAACTTGCATATGGCTGGGAGTTCAAATCACATCAGTGTAAAACAGACGCTATCTCTAAAATAGTATAAAGAATTATTGGAGTGGAAATAGTCCCTTGTAGTCAGTATTTTTTACAACTGAATACACTTACACAGCCAAGTACTTTTGTGTGTTGGGAAATAAAAGTTGTTTCTCCCTGAATCAGATGCACACTGCTAAAACTATTGCTACTTTTGAATAACCTTTTCTCTAGTTTAAGACTGACTTAAACATGTTAAACAACATCACTTTGAACCCACCTATAAAGCCCGGTGCACAGAAACACAGATAGCCACTCAATGTGTCTTTACAGATGCTGGAGGCTCCACATGGCTGTGATAGGCAGGCAGCAATATCTGCTTCACATAATTGACCAGTAAAACCTGATAAAAAAGAGAGTAACAAACAACACAGGAACTTTATTATCACATTTAGTCTGGAAAAACAGACAAGAGATAGACCAATTTATTGTGTACTTTTCTGTTCTCATGCTTCAAAATCTTATTTAGTATAGGGTAAACCCTTCCAGTTTCCTTGAAAGTTTCAATTTCACATACAAAATAATTCTAAATGGAATAAAGCCAACGGTAAAGCTGTACTTGCCATAATAATAAAACCCATTCAAGACACAATGAGGCTTCAAGAGAATTCAATAGAATGTCAAATTCTTCAAGGGGTTTTATGCTAAATTTCTATTTTTATTGATCTATCAGTAAGTAGACTGTTGATAAATGCCTTCTCATTTTTAGTATGGTGTTTTGTTAGCACACTAAGAAAATATCCTATGCTTCTAAACCAATTAAAAAAATAAATTGGCCCAATACATTCCATTATAAAGTAGGTATTACAAGAATAGGCATCTTTGCCAGCATATTAGTATTGATTTTTTGAACCAGTTAACTTATAGTTACTAAGAAACCTAATCCTGTGAAAACTAAACATCTGTGTTTCCTATTGAGGGGTACCTATGCACAACATTTGAAAAATAAATTTCAAAACCTAGCATTTTACACTTTAGGTATTTACAATTTAGGTATTTCACACTATAGGTATTATTGGCCATGATATAATTTCTGAAGACGTCATCCAGAAAGAAAATAACAATTTTCATTCATAGCAACACCTTTATTTTTGAACATACACAATAAAAAATGCTGAGGAAATATTCTTTGTTTCATTGAAAAAAAAATTCAAAGCAGGTAAAGATATTTAATTGATTGATACAACACAATTGAAAAATCAATCCATGTGTGTGGACCTGGTATCAAAGTGCTGAATATAAGTGTGAAGTTTCAAATTTGAAACATTTTTGTGGTACCTTTCATCATAAAACCTCGATAATTTAAAGTATAAGAAGTGTAGCTTTCTGGTCTCCTATTAACTAAGTACTTGAACATTTTC
>JAWWMP010000116.1:88416662-88427004 GCA_035047865.1 Dendrocincla tyrannina | reverse complement strand
GAGCCTTCGGCCCAACGACCACCAGAAGGCAAAGAACGACCACCTAGCAACAGGCGGACGCAGGCGCAGAGGCATCATGACCAGTTGCGAAACCCGGAAGAAGAACTGTATAAAAGCCCCAGACTGGGCTCAGTTAGTTGCGGTCTTTTTGGTGAAGCAGGAGACCCTGGCCGCCCAGCACTGCTTTTGCTCACTAGTAAATATTGTTAACTGCATATTGGCCTCTGCAGTTTATTACACAAGGTTTCCAGATGACAGACTACTATTGTCACAAACTATAGTGTTTGGTTTTAATTTTATCTTTCCCCTTTTTAAAATTCAATATAAGTAGGAAGCCATTTTATAATGGAACAATAAATTAACACTTGTGAAAAAAATGAAAATTGGTAAATTCTTAAATATTCATAAAATTTCTGGCTTTGGAAAAACATTGCATAATAAATAATCACTTTTATTCTTTTCAAATACAAATTTGCTTGATAAAAGATGGCATCCTAATGAAGATCATGCAGAATGTTTTTAGATCTCGTCAAAATGCTTGGAGTCTTAAACATGGCACATATGTACAGCAAAGATTCCTTATTTAATAATAGAATCACAGGACAAATTATGTTGGAAATGGCGTATCTAGTTTCATACTCACTCAGGTAGACCAGGTCAGTATTTGAATATGACTCCATGGATAGGGATACCACAAATTTTCTAAACAATGTGTTCCAATAATTAACCATCATAGTGTTGTTTTGTTTTATTTGGTTTTTTGCCTTATATCAACTTTTCTTGTGAACACAAATTCTGACTTGTGTCCATTGACTTCTTCCCTGACACAATTTTGATCTTTGAGAAAAGCCTTGCTCTGTCTTCCTTGTATCCCCTCACATGTGGTAGTTGTAAACCAGTAAACTATCTTAGCCTTTTCTTCAGGATGAAGAGGTCCAGTTACCTCAGCCTCTCTTTGTACATCTGGTTCTTCAGACCACTGACCATCTACATGGCTCTTTTATGGAATTGTCTCAGTAAGACAGTGTCCTTTTAGCAGAGAATACTTAGGTACAGTACTTTCGATGGAGTTTCACAAGTTAAAAGTAGAAAAATCATTAATATTTGCCCACCATCAGAGATGAATACCTCCAGGCATGAATGTCTGGATGCTTCCCCAGAAGGGAGTTATCACAGATGAGTCGTTTGTGTAGGGAAAGGAAACACTACCACACTTCAAAGGATTTGCCTCTTTACTTGTCTAGTTTAACACCCAGCTTGTAGCCTGAGGTGTGGGGTCTGCAGGCCCTCAGCACCTGGGTGGCCACTCTGCACATTGTTAGCAAAGCACCCTGCTGATTGTTTGAGCTACAGCATTGACAGTCCAGTCTCTCATTGGAGGGGGAGAGTGTGGGAATGAGTCTGTGGGCTGTGGCCTCCTCCCAGCCCTGTTTACTTCTCCTTGAACCTGAGATGATGAGACAATAGTACCACCTTTATCTTATCTCAAATCCCTGTCCCGAAGCTTAACACCCAGTCCAATTCCCTGAAATCCAGGAGTGTGGGTAGTGGACTTTCATGATCTTAACAATGTTTAACCCATAAACCATTTCAGTCTCTTACAACTCCTCATCCATTCCCAGGCAGAGCTTCATGCACTCCAGCTGGTCATTGACAGAGAGGGCAAATGTTGTCTCTTCAAGTGCTGTGTCCTTCTTTTGTAAAGAGCCTGTATCCTTCCATTCCAACACTCCAGTCGTAGGATTCATTCCACCATGTAATGTCAATAATATCATAGCCATGCAGGCATGTGCACGTCTCCAACTCTTCTTGCATATTCCCCATGCTGAGTACATTTGCGTAGAGGAATATAAATTGGGTTCCTGAGCAAGCTGACTTACTGGTTGGAATTCCTTTGTGCTTCCCTTCAGGTGTTCTACTGCCTTCCTGCAATCTCTAAATACTGTCTAAATCATTGATTTTCATCCTCTGTTTTGTAGATGGGCTAATTCTTAATAAAGACTGTATATAACAAGTGTTCAAAAATATTAATAGAAACTGTTTGTAGCCAGAGATGTCATGTGTACTTCTTACAGCCTTTCAATATTAATTTTGTGAATATTATCACTCTTTTTCAGTATAACAAGAAGATGCCTTCACAGTCATTGTTGTGTTTGTGATTTCACAAGGCAAAATACACTGACAAAATGAGATGTGACATTTGCTTTATCCACAATGGAAAGAGTAATGAAATATAATCACAGCCTTTGTAAATGAAAAAGTAAAACTAAATTATTACAGGAACATATAAGAATTCAGTCTTAATAAATTAGCCAAAATAATAAATATTAAAAAAAGAAAGATAAAAATATTTTATATTCTACGTCCTGAAAGCCTGTTGTTAATACTCAGGTCTTAAAAATTGTTGTACAACACACACATACATACACACCTATATATAACTATATCCATAACTTTTTATTTATATATTAAATTTATTTTCACGCTCATACATATTATTTAGTGGCAGTGAGTTTCTGTGTTTCACACATTAATAACTTTCAAGTTACTTATACATTAGACTTGAAATAGCTTGTATAATTTTTTAAATCTCTTGCATAAATATATATATACATATAGCTCTTATGGGGACATAATAATTTTAAAACACTTCATTTTCCTACCCATTTAACGTAAATATTTCTGTCTAAATAAAAGTTTCATCATTGTACTCTTATATTGCTAACTTGACATTATAAAACAAGGCTTTAATGCAATGTAAGTGACCTAAGAGTATTAAAAAACTGCAGCTGAAAAAAACACTATTCATGTTTTGCTTCTTATTTTCCATTTGGCTCATAACCCATTGACCCACAATAAAAAAGTGTGTGGGGGCGGAGAATCAGTAATTAATCATACCATACAAGTATCGCATATTTAAATTTAAAGGTGATAGAAGTTTCCCAGAGGTCTGATGGAGCCAATGACAGCAGCTCCATGATGAACCCACTGCTGGCCAAGGCTGAGCTCCTCAGCAACAGTGGTAGCACCTCTGGGATAACATAGTTAAGATGGGGTAAAAAAAAAAAACACAAGTGGGAAGCTGCAGCTGGGCAAAACATGCCATATGCAAGACAAGCAGATCTGTAGACACCAAAGCCAGAGGAGAAGTAGAGGGAGAAGGTACTGCAGGTGCCAGAGCAGAGGTTACCCTGCAGTCTGTGGTGCAGACCACAGTGAGACGGGCTGTCCCCCTACAGCCCATGGAGGTCCACAGGGGTACAGAGATCCACTTGCAGCCTGTGGAGGACCCCATGACAAGGCACGTAGATGGCTGTGACCTCATGAGAAGCCTGAACTAGAATAGGCTTTTGGCCGAATCTGTGGCCCTGTGGAGAAAGGAGTCCACGCTGGAGCAGGTTTGCTGGCAGGACTTGTGAGTGACCCTGTGGGGGACCCACACTGGAGCAGTTTGTAAAGAACTGCAGCCATGAAGATTCACATTGGGGAAGTTCATGGAGGACTCTCCCGTGGGCGGGACCCTGCATTGGAGCAGGGGAAGCTGTGAGGACTCCTCCCCCCGAGGAAGAAGTAGTGGCAGAAACAATGTGTGATTAAATGACAGCACCCAGCTTCCAGGCAGGGTGAACCCACCATAGCAACCTTAATGACAACTACTATATTACATGTCCACATTTTTTTTTTTTTCAGAATTTTTAAAAATAACTTTTGCTAGTAGAAAAAATAAAAACAAAATCATTCTTCCTGCATGGAAGGAAATAAATTAACTTTTGCAAATATTTACAAAATCAGAAGTGCTCAAAGATTATGGGAGGAATACCATTGACAGAGCTGGTTGATTTCTAAGACTCTCTGTTTATCAGTTTGGAAGGCAGGACTTCTGATTCATGTTATATTCTGTAAACAAATTCTGCTGACACCACCTGAATAGCAATTGTAGCATATGTTTAAAACATAGCTGCTCGGTCCTTCTGTCTTTTCAAGCAAAATAAATTACTACTTAGTTGTGTTCTTAAGAAAAACTCTATTTCTTTCCTGAATAACACAGAACATTCCTCAACTAAATATCATGTGACTTCTTACCTGGCAAACAGCTACAGTAATATTCACCAATCAAATCATGGCAATGGCCTCCGTTTTTGCAGGGCTTGAAGGAACATTCATCAATATCCGTGGAACAATTTTTGTCTGACAGAAAAGAAAATTAAACATTAAAACTATAAATCATGCTGAGAAAGCAGAAAAGCTACTTCACAGTGCAAGTGACAACTGCATAATTTAACTTTCCAGGTTGGAAACACTATTTTATTTCTGCTTGACGGCTCTAAAACTAGAGATATTCATAGATCATAGCTGATAGCTAACAAATTAAGGTATAAGTACGAACAGCATTTGCAAATACATTCCTTGTGTATTCTAGCATTGTATCTTAACGCCATAATTACTAGGGTTACATGCCACATTTAAAAAAAAAAAGTGGCTTAGATATTTAATAACTTTAGTAACAATAGTAAGAAAAAAAATTTCTCAAGGTTGCTTCTGTGTTTAGATGAATGAAGCCATTTCTCAAATCCAAACTGAAAACCACAATTTACTCAGCTGTTTCTTCATATTTCTGCTTTTAAAGGGATTTAATTGAACTGCAATTCAAATTCAAACCTGAAACTATAGGAGAATACAGAGAAGGATATTCAGAAGACAATGTGATAGGTGGCTTATGAAAGCAATTAAATCATTGGACATACCAAAGAAAATCCAGTCCCTCATTTCTCCATTGTCCAATGATTTAATTTAGTGCAGTCTCTAGATGGGTATAAATAATATTGGAATCTTTCTAATCCAAAATTGAATCAAAATTCAATTGACAACTGTATAGACTAAGAGCCCCCATGAATAGCAGAAGCTAAGCCAGTGACAGGGAAAACTGCAACTGTCACTGATGTGAACAAGCAGAATTGTTGTTGGTATTCTACATAGAAATTGGTGGAAGATTCCTTGTATTACTCGAATCAGACATACCAGATAGGTAACGCCTCCCAGGAATCCCAGGAGGTGAATTAAATGATTATGTGGGGTTTCTGGGATCCCTCTTGAGCAAATAGAGCTCAGACAATCATATATTCATTGCAAAAATAAATGCATGGTGTCACCCTGCAGTTTTGTCTTCCTAACCATGTGCTGTACTTTGAGCTAACGTGAAAATAGAACGTACACAAAAATCAAACCAAAAGGGGAGGAGAGAGATTGAGAATGAGAAGACACAGGAAGGAAAAAAATCAACACCTGTTTCACTGTTCCTCTAAAATGCTTATTTAGAAAAGGGTTTAAAGGGATGGAATAGAAACTCATAGATAGGGATAATGCTAGAAACAAGGTAAGATTTCAAAATTGCATGGGAAATACTCCACACTCACATATAGTATGCTGTATTTAGTGGTTCAATACCTACCACAAATCCAGTAAAATAATTTTTATAGATTTTTATAGTTTGTGGGTTTTTCTTTGTTTTGTTTTGTTGTTGTTTTAATATTTTAACTAAATAAAAGAACTAGCAGAATCCTTAATAACACAGGACTTGGACTGATAGGGTATTTAACTACAAAACCATATTTTTTGAAAGAAATCGTTATTCAGAAATTCAAATATATTTGAATGTGCTATTGGCAATTTTTTTTCAAACAAAGGGGGAAATTACAAATAGAGATTTTCTGGGATTTGATTCAAAGTAAAAGGGAAAAGTACTCTGTGAATATGAAGAAAGATGTGAAAAATTGGGATAAGAGCTGTTCATGGAAGGGGAGAGGAGAGTGAACAACATAATAACAAAGGAATTCAGAAAAATTTCAAAGAATGTAGAAAAGCTCTGATTTGAAGCCTGATGAGAGGCTGAATATCTTACCATAAAAATGTAATTAAGAAAGCTGCTGCTTTCTGTAAGAATGCCTGGACAGCCTATCTTTTTGTAGGAGAAAGACACTGGGTATTAGGAGACCAACTTTGCATTTCCTGGTTTCCAAAGAATGGAAAAGCCCATCTGACAAAAATGTAGGTCAGGTTACTAAAGATAACCTAGAAGTGCATCATAAATATGTAGGCACAAAAGCAGACCATCAAAGGCATGTAGTTATTCTAGGATGGTCAGGGTAACAAGAAATTTTGCTGGACATATGTCAGCATTAAAGATAAAGGAAAGCTCAGTGGAGAAGGATGGCAACTGATAATGGTAATCACGCAAAATTGTTCAATGCTTCTGCTTCAATCATCAGTAAAAAGATCAGCTGCAAGCAGATCATTATGATAATTGATATATATGATTAAAGGGCAAAAGTGTTGAATAGAGAAGACTAGCTGGAGAACTGTCAGATGAATTAGATCTTCAGATAGGCTGGTCTGATGAACTGCACACTTGGGTACTAGTGGGCAAAAACTCAGTAGTTTTCTTTGGGAACTTGTGAAAAATAGATAAAGTACCTGAAGACTCAATAAATCCAGCCTTTAGGAAAAGAGTAAAATGCAGAGACATAAAATTATATATTCTTTTGTAACTTCAGTTCTTGGAAGAAATATGAAAAAAAGTTATTAAACTGTTTACTTGCAAGAAACTATAAATATAAAATAATTTATGAAAAAATAAGCCCTATATAAGCTAACTGATTCCCTTCTACACTAGTTACAGACTTTGTGGATAAGAAAAAAAAGGTAGCATATGTCATACTCCTTGTGCTCACTGATGTTTCTGCTGATCTCTCTTGTGAAATTCTAATAATTGGTCTGCATAGGAAGTACAAGAGAATATTATCAGATGTGTCAAACTTGTTGGAAAGCCATATTCATACATTAGTTACCAGGGGTTTTACTACCAAATTGGATGAATGAATCGTAAAGATTTTGAAAGAAGTCTACTGTCCATTAAGTTCCACTCAATTTTTTTCAGCAATTTGGATGGTAAACAACAAAGTAAGCTTACTGATGGCAACACAAAAAGATTAGAAGTCTTCTTAAATAGATTGAGTTTGAAATAACAAATGTAATCCAATCAGAAAAGTCAAACATACCATACAGAAAATTGCAAGTTAAATAGGAACTAACTCCAGAATTTTGTTTTAAATCAAATAGAGTGCTGGGATATATAAAAAGGGAACATATCCAGTTAGAATCATTAAGTAATCCTTCCTTTCTTATCTAGCTGGAGTAAAGCTGCATTTGGAGTCCTTTGCATTGTGCAGTTTGTTGTATTCAAGAAAAATGTGAACCAAATGATGGTCTATATGAGCATGAAAGGAATGACAAAGACCTTAGGATGAACAAAAGGAATGGGGCTGTAAATCCTAAATAAGGAAAATTTGAATAGAAATGCGATGACAATCATAAAATAAGAAAGTACTTTTACAAAAGTCATCAGTTCTCCATATTAGTAGCAGGGTAAGAAGTAATGCATTTAAACTGCAGTGAAAGATTAGATGATAAGGAACTCCTAATGGTTAGTATAATAACACACTAGAAAGATTGCCTGAGGAAAGTAAGGAATGGTGTTGGAATTCTTTAAGATACAAAGGTTGGAAACAACATAGTATATTATATGTTTTCTGCTGGGATTCTGATGGAACAGTGTTTTTTTCTAGCATTGTGATTATACAATTTACAGGGCATACACAGTTTATAGCACTGAAGTAGGTCCAAAGAGTTATGTTTGTGTAATGAGTTGGATTATCTGGAAACTTGCATTGCTTTATGGTGGAGTAAAGGTCTTAAGTTACTTGGTGTGTAATAACTGAGTTCTGACTTTAGAACCTAGTGCTTCTATCCAAATCCGTGCATCCACCATAACACATTTCTGTATGTTATATAAAAGAGAGGTGAATTCAGGCAAGCAGCAGGCAAGAGAAACAGAGGATAAAAGCACTAACACTGGCAGGCAGAGGCAAACACATTCTTCATGCACACCAAAAATGCACATGGTTGAACTTACAGAAGGATGGTTGAAAAGTCCTACTCTTACAAAGAAGCACATTCAATCTGAATTCACCCCTCAAGTCCTTCTGATGAAAAAAAACCATAATGAGACAAATGAGCTGTTTCATACTTCCCTGAGGCACTTTACCTGTAGGTAAATGTGAAAAGCCCTTCCTCTATTATTTCAAAACTGACTTTTAAAAAGGCTTCTTATTTCCACTCTCACTTCCTTTTCTGTATCTCCCTTCCACGGGAGAAGAAGCTTATGCACCAACTAAGTAAATAAATTTATTTAAATTTATATAAATTTAGTTTAGCTAAACAGTACACTTTTTAATGTACAGGGGGCTACTTCTGGTCACTTGCAGTTTACAAGCACAATAAAAATGTGCAGGCTATAGCTACTGAGCTGCAGCTGGACTGTGTGTGAGGAAACAACAAAAGTGATCTGAAAATGACTGCTGAAGGAGCTGAATAGGACTCAGCATATGAGTCCTATTGTAGAGCGGTGAGGAAAAAAAATTCTCAGATGTATTTAAATAAAACAAAAAAGGAGTATTGATGTAAAGTATCTCTGCATAAAACATTGATTACAATGTTCCACATTTAAAAAAAAAAATTGGGAAGGTTGCAGGAAAAGCTACACAATTAATTCAACGACTGAAAAAGCATGTTGTCAACAAAGGCTTAAAGAGCTCCATCTGTTTCATTTAGAAGAAACAAAACCAAAAAGTGACTTGATTACAGTGTGTAAGTATCTTTACAAAGAGAAAATACTTGAGTAGCAAGAGGATTTTTCATTTTGTGTAGAAAAGGTAATGTGATGCAATAGCTTGAAGCTGAAGACAAAATTAAATAAAATATTTAATATAAACTTCTAAATCTAATAGTGATTACTACTAGAAAAAAAAAGGCAGTGAAATTCTGGCTTGTTCTCAAGCATTCAAATCATGATTGAATGCTTTTGGATTCATTGTGTGCTTTAATCAAAACTAAGTAATTAGGTTCAGTACAAGGTGGTTAATAACCAACATCAACTGCCTTCTGGTGCACAAATATAATGTAGAGCATACAACCAGCAGTCTATGGATTGTTAGAAGACTTGCAGAATAAATATGCTCATCCTGTAGCCCTCTATGTGTCTTTCCCAGAAAACATCAAGAGAATTCTGTGAGCCAGATATATTTCTGTGATAACAATAGCCCACCCTGAGGCAGCTGGGCTCTGTAGCATCATTGTCATCATGTGATATGTGTATGTCCTGTTCTTGGAGGTTCTGGAGGATAACTGGGTGTAAGGTGCTGTTCTACTGCTACCAGAGCAAATAACTTGTGCAGTTCCGTTTCTTGCCTGGCTATAAAAGTGACAAGTAAAAGAAAAAAAATCTCATAAAAGTTGTATAAACAGCCTTAAAAACATCATTCTGCATTTAACACATTTCCTCTAATGCCTCAAGACTTCTCAGATCTGGGCAAAGAGACTGTTCGATCTACTATTTAAATGAAGAAAGGGAAGTGGTGGTGTCATATCACCACTATCACCACTGCAGTCCTGAAGCCCAGTACATATGGCATTGCCATCGAGCCACTATTCAAATGTCAACAGCAGAGGCCCCAGGACTTGTCTAGAGGCAAGGTGATCTCAGATCCATAGAACTGTAGGATGATTTGGTTTGGGTGACCTTACAGATCATCGAGTTCCAATGCCCCTGCCATAAACAGGGACACTTCCCACGAGACCAGCTTGCTCAGTGCTCCATCCAACCTGGTCTTGAACACTGCCAGGGATGGGGCATCCACAACTTCTCTGGGCAACGTGTTCCAGTGCCTCACCACCCTCACAGTAAAGAATTTCTTCACTATCTTTCTTCATTTGTTTAAATCTTCCTTAATTTTATTAATTGTTTCATGTTATGCTTATTGTTAATAAGATGTAGACAGGAAAAAACAGTATTCATATTGTATAGAATGAACTAATTATGACTATAGAGTAAGGCTGCTGTATGAAGGAGTGTAAGGTAGAGAGCAGAGGCTTTGAAAGTGTGTTTGTAAGGAGGTACTGGAGGCTCCTTAAGGCCGTTAATTGCTTACATATGGGCAGTTATTGATAGTGAAATAAACATAGGACTTGAGAAAAAAAACAGTTTTAAGGATAAAAAAATGGGAAAAGGACAAATGACTAACATATGTAAAGTGCTGCAGTACAGCAAAATCAGCAGTTCAAATAAAAAAAAAAAGAAAAAGAGAAAAAAGGAAAAGAGAGAAAGAGAGAGAAAGAGAGAGAAGGAAGGAATTTGGAAGGAAGGAAGGAAGGAATTCGGAAGGAAGGAAAGGAAGGAAAGGAAGGAAGGAAGGAAAGGAAGGAAGGAAAGGAAGGAAGGAAGGAAGGA
>JAWWMP010000116.1:88378118-88416435 GCA_035047865.1 Dendrocincla tyrannina | reverse complement strand
CATGACAGCTTTATCTTTTTTTATTTGATAAAATCCTTCTAGAAACTGACAATATTTTTTAAATTGAAAATCAAACCTATGAATATAAAATGATTATGTTACAATTTTTCTAAAATTAAATAAACAGTCACACACAAAAAGATATTAATGGATGTTCATTATATAGTGCATGACACTATTGAAAAAAACAACCATTATATCTAAAATAAAGGGATTAAACTGAAATACAAAAATCTCATAACACCTTCAGTAGAGCAAAGATAAATTCCATGCAAGCTAATCAAAGTTTTTATTGAAGAATTAACTTATCTTTTGTCAGATATTTCCAGCTGTTATTATTCACCTTCCAATTTTACCAGTCATGCTTGCAGTAGGAAAACTATTGGAGAAATGTGCCATTTAATTTCTCAAAAAAACCTCTAAAACAAACAAACAAAAACCAAAAAAACCCTGTGATTATATTTTCAGTGACTGGGAAAAAAACAAATTGATTTGTTTTTCTTTCATATAATTCAATAACTTTTATGTACTATTTTATCAGGTTTTTAATGTAATGTAATTTGCAGCATGATGGAACTTAAACAGATTTTTTGCACTCTACTGATCTTTTTTTTTTTTTTTTTCCATTGAAGTGTTGAATTCCTTCCAAGGGAAGCAGGTACTCTTACACATGCTGTGACAATAAATACTCTCTAATAACTCAGAAGTGCATAGTGAACACATTTCCATGTATGTATAAATACTGTTTATTTTCCAGCATGTTAAGTTTGCACGCCCAGCTGTGAGGAGCCTGCCCTCAGCAGTCTGCTTTCTACAGTGTCTGTGACAATCCGCACTGCTCCAGCTGAGAAAGGGAAAGACATTCAGCCCTTCCTTGTACCACCATGGCCTGCTGTGAGTCAGAGCTCTGCTGGCCAGGAGCTTGGGAAACATTCAGTCTTCAGTTTCCATGTTTTGTTTTGGTTTCAAAAACCTTAGTGCCTTGACTGGAGATCAGACACAAGTATGCTGTTTGAATTATTTTGATCATTACGAGACATTAGAGAGAAGACCTGGCTTTTGGGGTTCTTCTCTATGGGCCGTAAGGGCCAACTGATGTGGAAAAATAATATGATACATGAGGTGCGAGTGAGACTAATGGATTAACATCTGTAGAAGACAGACTCATAGAATCATGGAAACATTTAGGTTGAAATAGAACTCCAAGGTTATTGAGTTCATCTTTTGGCCAATCACCACCATGTCAACTAAGTCCCATGTCCAGTCTTTTCTTGAACTCCTCCAGAAACTGTGACTCCACCACCTCAGCCTTTTCCAATGCTTGACAACCCTTTCCATAAAGAAATTCCCCTGATGTCCAACCTGAACCTGCCAGGTGCAGCTTGAGGCTGTGTCCTCTTGTCCTGTCACTCGTTGCCTGGGAGAAGGGGCCAACCCCCACCTTGCTACAACATTCTCATGGATAGATTTCTCAGACCAGTTTTTGTCTTTGTTGAGGACAGGACTAGATATGATTAGCATGGAATGGAGGATGGAACGAATCAATAATTTTAAATTGTGCAGTTGTCCTGATACTAACTAAAAACGTATGTGTCAAAAAAAAGCTAAAATAGAACAGTTTTTGCAGGCTTACTGAAAACAAAGCTTAGAACACCATACAAAAAGAATGCACAGGGAAAGCACAAAGAAAGGTGTCCCCTTTTGTCTTGTCATGGCATGAGTTGAGCTGGAAGACACTGCACATCCTTTTATAATTTTTGGTTTTGAATGTTCAGTGTTGCAATGACCACTTGTTTAGCCACAATAGCCACTAGAAAATTCCTAAAGCTCAATAGTACGAGACATTCTAGAGGAAACTATATAAATCTCATCTTCAGAAAGCACATTAAAAGGCTTACAATATTATTTATTGTAAAAAGCCAAAATAATTAAGTCAACATGTGACTGATGGCAGATTCTGACTGTTGGTTCATACTGTCTTATTATAATGATAGACATGCAAAACTTAAAGCAAAGATCATTTTGCACATATAGAATTCATATGGACCATGACATAAATGAGG
Organism: Dendrocincla tyrannina; assembly: GCA_035047865.1. Lineage (NCBI taxonomy): Eukaryota > Metazoa > Chordata > Aves > Passeriformes > Dendrocolaptidae > Dendrocincla > Dendrocincla tyrannina. Next base: position 88,414,372 of record JAWWMP010000116.1, on the reverse strand, counting down.
AAGTCAGATTAAGAATGCTATGCATAAAAAATAGAACAAAATTCAGTGCTAAGTGCTAAAGTAAAAATCACTTTGAAATCTTGTTTTTTTCTACCCAGTATTCACTGGTGTCACCTTATTAGCATAGGGATCACTCAAACACAGTATTGAAATCCATTTAATTAATAATCCTTTCTAAAATTTAAAATAGGCAAAACAATTACAATGGAGAAAATATAATCCCAATATTTATTTAAGATTAAAACCTCTTGCCTTCTCATCCCAGAACAGTGACTTAGAAAATTCTTTCACTTCAGTGTCTTACATTACTAGAGAAAATCCACTCAAATAAATAAAATGGTCAGAAATCAACACCTAGTAAAACTGCCTCCTCCTTCTGTATCATTGATGAATTCAAGACCATCCCACCTGACTGATGCTTTGATTCAAGGTATCTTACTACTTAAGAGACTAGAGGTGTCCTACTGCACAGTATTAAAATTTCATACTTCACCTATCTTCAGGTTTGGGTAATGCCCAGAATTAACTAATCTGGATGTTCTGAGCAGTCTTCTAATTTTTGAGGCTGGCAGGTTTACAGACCTGAACTGCCTTTACCTATCTCATCTGCCAGGGGTTCTCCAAACCCCCCTAACTGGAAAAATCAAACAAAGCATTGTGAGGGAAGGAGGTGCCAGTGGTGCCATCTGTCCATTTGTCCAGCAGCTCTTTACTATGGGATAATTACTGTGATCCTGTGTATGCAGGTTCCCACAAGAGGGCAGCTCAGAGCAAGCTTTGACTGAAGAGAAAAAGTATTTTTCTTGTCTTTCTCAGAAGATGGTTCTTTCTGTCTGCCTGTCTTTCAAAGAGTAAAGGAAACTCCATGCAGCAGGTTGCAAAGGCTTCCAGTACTCCCGTGTTCACTCTTTTAACAACAAAGAATGCACCTGGGAGCAGAAGCTGCAAGTAGGTTCCCTGCTCCTCTCAGGATTCTCAGCTGTTTTGAGTATTCCTGCACTGCTGGCTTTGCTCAGCAGGAGAGAGTTTCTTCCTCCATCCAGCTGGGCTCCCTGCCCCACACAAAGCATTGGCTCTTCTTGGCTCTGTTACAGGGAAGGACTAAGCTCCACTGCCTGTGGTGCACCACAGCCAAGACCATTCAAATAGGCAGCTGTCTTCCTCCTGTCCAATGCTGCTCGTCCAGCAGAGCTGGAAGCACAAGGCGTGTGATACCACTCATCATTCATGCTGCCAGTCACAGAGCTAGTAAACAGCAAAGGAAACAAACAACCAGGCCTAAGATAATATATACCCAACCAGTTCAGATGCTAAAGGTAAACTTTATTTGGAAATGAGTTTTAACATGCTAGGAAAACAAAAATATGTTGAAATAGAAAAGTAAAAATCAATCCTATACATTTACTTGACTTTTAAAAATTTCACTTCCTTGATCAAATCTCATCAGAAAAACTAAAGGTGTGTTGACAGGGTGTCAGCAGATCTGTTGATGAACTTTCTAACTTGTGTCTCCATGTAATCAAAGCTAACTGTTGTTAAGAGCTAACTGTGCTGTTAATGATGCTTTTCTAAATTAATGATGTAGTAATGGATTTCTACATTGCTTAAATATTAAGTGGATAAACAAACAGTTCCTATATATACACTGTGTTTCCTTTTGTCCTTAAAAAGTTTTTGAGTGTATCACTGCTACTATGGCAAAATCCTCTTGAACCATTGATACCAATCTTACAACTCAGAAGGACATGTAACATTTTTTGCACCACTGTTTCCTTTTCTTAGAAGGTAGAAGCTCAAATATGCAGTATTTTGCATCTAATAATCTTTCTAAGGACACTGAAGCAGTTGTTGGGAGACTTTGAGAGAGCAGACCTAATGAGACTCACAATGGCTGACTGAATTAATTATAAAAACATGAGCACAGATGAAAATATTCAGTGTCATCAGGAGGATCTTTGTCCCTACTTCTAATTCCAATCAGTAGAGTGGCAGATTTGTTTTCCTGTGGGAGCTGTCCTATCTCACACACACAAAAAAGCTAATATGAAATGAGATCAACAGCACATTTCTAATGAGAAGTCTCTCACACAGGAAATGCAGGAAAAATAGATAGCCTATTATGCAGTCCTATGACCTTCTTTGACATCATGTAGGCCTCAAGGTATCCATTAAAATCTACTTATAACTCACTGGTAACTGTTTTTACTGTTGACGGATCCTGGTTCCTTTTTCTCTTGGAATTAACAGATATGTTTTTGGCTAGCTACATCAGTATGAATCTAGGATAAAGAGTTCTTCCTAAGGAAGACATACTCTGTCCCAGGCTGCCTTGGTGACACACACACACACACGTTTATAGTTCTGTCTCTCTATTGTGGATTCTATCATATCCCAAAGTAGTTTAGTTGTATTTTCAAAGGAGCAACTCTCCATGAATAGCCTAGTTCAAACTGCCTGTTAGCAACTTACTACATAAAAGTTAGACATTTTGCATTTTGATTCTAGCAGTATAGCACAAAGTTTTTAAAGTTCCTTCCTTTAAAAATATTGCATTAAGACATCTTCTCTTGTATAAACAAATACTTTGTAATCACTTCTGTAATTTTCACAATTGATATGAAATAGATATATATATACAAACTCATGACAGCAAAGCCAGTTATCAAAGTAAAAGAGAACAAGATCTTGTAAGAAATAGAGCATATCTCAGTTTTCTAATGCTGAATAATATTAGAATACGTTTACACGAATCAAGAAAACTCACAGATGTCTGTGAGAACTATTGTTACTTTCACAGACTCTAAATCTCTGTACATCTTTTTACATTTCTTATGTCCCATCTTCCTGACTTTAACTATTGACAAAATATGCATGAAGTGCTCCTAAACTGAATGTAAATGGTGTTACTATCAACTTGAAATGCTCTGTTTAGTTCCTCATCCTTCACTTCTACCTGATTCCTTGATTCTTTAACCTTCCATTTCTCCATAACAAGTCCTTTTTATCTTTTTTTTTCTTTCCTCTCCAATGGTCAACACAGATTTTGAGCCCTTGTACGTATTTGTTTGGCTTTTTATTACAACACTCACTGTGTGTGGTTTCTTAGACTGCAACTACTTGTCTTTCTGTTACTACTTATGATTAATGCTGCTCCATTTGCCTCTCTGAAATCAGCAGCTTAAAGTCAAGGTGTTCCAGTCCCTGACATAGTTGTTAAAATGGCGTATTTTTTGAGACAGTTTTATTGATTTCCCCATGATCCTGTTAGCTGCTTCTGGCAGAAAGTAGGGCCATGAAGACTGCTCCTGATGCAAGAGCTATTTTCTTAAAGCTGTTAGACACACAAATAATTGTGCAATTTACAAGTTATTTACCATAAGGATCTGATGACATCTCCCTTGAGAGAACAAACTGTGTTCTTTTTTCCATCTCAATCAAGTATGGCTGTGATAAGATCTTCTGAAGAAAAATAGCGCCAGATATACCTACTTGTTCACCTCTGTTTCACAGAGTGGGTGTTTTTTGAACGTTTTTTTGCTACATAAAATACCCTTTCACTTTCCATTAATTAATCAAAAAGCTGCTTTCATTTTTTACCACATTAGGGGAGAAATGAAATCAGATTATCAATTGCACAGAAAACTTACATGAGTTTGTTTTCATTAGTGCAAAAACACTGAACAAAATGCAATTCATTTCAGAAAGGAAATAGTTTACTTATTTAATGTCTTTCCAAGATTAAAATAAGTCTTACCAGTGAATCCTGGAGGACAAATACAGCTGTAGTCTGCAACTAGGTCTAAACAAGTTGAATTGCTTTTACAGAAACCGTAAGTGCACTCATCAAAGTTGATTTCACAGTTCAGACCTTCAAATCCTTGGTCAGAAAAAAAACAAAACAACAAAGAGCTATGCATTATTCAGCTATATTTGTGCCTTATTTTTCTAAAGCATGTCTTTGGGTTTCTTGTTTTCAGTTTACTCTTGAAAAAATAATCTTGAAGTCTTACAGCAAGATCATTTTAAAAGCTTTTTCTGCTCTGTCATTAAAAGGAAAATGCATTTGTCCATCAAATATACTTTAAAAGGAGCTAGTAAATGAAAGGACAAATTTAGGATTTAGTACTTTCATTATTCTAGTAGAACCTTTATTGGAGTAGAGACTTAAGAATTTATGTATCTGCTGCCATTTTGACAACATTTCAGATGAAGTGATGCTGGGATTTGGACATCTCAAAATAAAAGCTCTTAAAATCTCTCTTAAAATCAGGTCTCAAACAGTTGCGTCTCTACTTTTTATTTATTTCACAGAATCACAGACCTATCAAGGATGGAAGAGACCTTTCAGATCGTCGAGTCCAACTGTCAACCCACCAGCACCATAATTCCCCCAAACTCTACCCCCAGGTAGCACATCCAGATGCCTCTTGAATACTTCTAGAGATCTAGAGACTTCTAGAGACTTCACCACCTCCCTGGGCAACTTATTCCAATGTCTAAGCACTCTGCGATTTTTTCCCCCCTAGTATATGATCTGAACCACCTTCTATGGTGCAACTTGAGGCCACTTCTTCTCATCCTTTCACTTGAGACATGGTGGAAGAGACCAATTCCCATCTCACTACAACCTCTATTCAGGTATTTGTAGAGAACAATGAGGTCCCCCACAAGTATCCTCTCCTCCAGCATAAACAACCCGTTTCTTGTGTCATAGTGACTTTATCAAACTCAGAGGTCCAACGGTGGGTTTTTTTGTAGTTGATTGGTAGAGAATCTCCTCTCCAATATCTGACATTTTACACTCTTGTAAGTGTATTCTCATTCATGGTCATGCTGCAAAATGACTCTCATTAGTGCTGTGAGAGGCCATGACTGCAGGAAGACTGTGACTAATGCTAAGCTACTGGCACCCTCAGTGCAAGGTATATTCCCATAATTTCTCAAACTGGCCATGGAACTAATTTTCACTGATCCTTAAGTCATAAAATTTTAGAATTACCCTTAATTCATTAATAATGTATAGAGTAACAGTTCTTATTTGCATTTAGAGTTCAATCAGACTCATGTCTCACAAGTAACAAGTAAAGCCACAAAATTTTCAATGTGGATGTCAAGACTTATTTTTCTATAAGCTGGTCAGGCAGACTAAACAGCAGAATGATCTTTTCCAAGATTAATTTTCAGGTATCTTCCAATATCTGCTTTTGTTTCTAATTTAAGATAACTAATTACAGAGGTTGTACTTATTTGTGGCAATTTCATCTTTTGTGATGAATTTCTGAAGTTATTACCACTGGAATGCTGGTATTAATATACACATACCTGAAATATTGTAAGCTACGAAATCAGCTCCCATGAGTATGTACTTAGAAAATCATACAATTCAGATTAAAATCAAAAAAGTTTAAAACAGAGAAACAACATACCAGATTATAAATCACAACATTGACTTTATTTGTAACTAAAAATCAATTAAAATAAATCAAAACATACAAGGATTCAGAAAATCCATTTGTGAAAGTTTTTCAGAATAATACTGCAACTTTAAATATTTTAAAATATTTTATTTTGACTACCCTTTTCTTGAAATCACTTAGTTGTTCATAGAGTTCTGATAGCACTGAGCAGTGTGAATTTTTAAAGAAACAGACTACAGTTGCTGAAAATCACATTATTTTTGCCTGTGAAAGTTTTAAGAGATTTCTGTACTGAAGGCCTATTATAGTAATTTCTATGACCATTGTAATTTGATTGCTATACTCAGTCAGAAAGCTGCACATTAGTAACTGAGGTTTAAATATTTTTTTCTAAGTTTATTGATTGCATTTGCCATGGAATACATGTACCCCCCCTTTGTGCTTTCTCCACTCCTTCAATCTTTGCTGCAATCACAAAGCTCTGTCTAAAAGAAAGGGTAGCATTTACAAGTATATCTTTCTCCACTCTTAATGAGCATGGTTGTTTTCGTGGACATGTTGCCTTGGTAAACAAAGATGCAAATGAGACTTTGGAAAAGAATTAATAACTTCCATAGAAAGGAAATTTCAACATTGGCTTTGAAGACTGTCAAGAAGATGTTTTGCAAACTGCAGACAGTTTTGAAAATTGTCAGAGATAATAAAAATAAATTATTTTGAACAACTTACCTTCGGGGCAAAAGCAATCATAGCTCTTGACATCATTCTGACAGACAGCACCATTTAAGCAGGGAGCTGAGTCACACTCATTCATTTCTGTTTCACAGTACTGACCTGAAAAACCTATAAAGGAAGTAAGATCAGCTTTGATTTTCTTCATCATTAAGTGTACTATCAGCGTTAAACTTGTATTTCAAATGTTGTTCTGTAACTAAAATCAAGTGGTATTATGATTCATATTCCCCTAAAAAAGGAAACTTGAATTTAGAGCTTCTGTACTTTATTTACAGAGTTAAATTTTAATAATTTCTTAGTATTATTAATATATATATTTCTTGATGGAATAAAGCAATAAATGAAGTAGGAAGAGCTGCCGCAAAGCAAGAAGACATTCATAGCAGTATGCAAACAAGATAGAAATTTTCAAGTATTTTGCTTGTTTTAGAGTAATTTTAGTACTTTGATGACAGAATCACAAAATGTTTTGGGTTAGACTGACCTTAAAGATTAACTGGTTCCAAACTCCCTGCCAGGGGCAGGGACAAATTCCACTAGACCAGGTTGCTCAATACCTTTTCTGAATTTTGTCATGCCAATATAAGAGAGAGTACATCAACTGTCTCTCATCTATCGTGTAAACCTTACTGCTGTGGAGAGGAACAAAATACAGAGTACAAATATGTTGAGGCATAGCAAAGATGTGCCATGTAAGTCTGGCCTTCAGGACATGTAAAGTACATGGCTCACTTACTGTGGGTAAGGCTTTTGTGTATGTTGCTAAAAGAAGGAAAGTGGACATCATTGAAAAAAAAATCAGAAGATGACTAAGACTTGCGTAAGGAAAGGGATACTCAGTTTTCTCACTTCTTATGGGTACTTTGACACTGCTCTGCCCCAGTGCTGCAGTGGTGGGGGCTGTGGGGGACTCTGTGAGGGGTGGCCGGGGCTGCCCCATGCCAGGCACAGCTGGTTCCAGTCAGTTCCAGCCGGTTCCCGCCAGTTCCAGCTGGCTCCAACCCACCCACTGTGGGGCACAGCTGAGCTCACAGCCAGAGAGGGGCATCTCGGGGAAACATGAAAAAGTAGGGATGGGGAAGTCACTGCTTTAATTTGTCTTTGGTTCTTACTGTAAAAAACTACATTAATTGGTAATAATTTAAATGAATTTTCCTCAATTTGAATCTGTTTTACCCATGACAGTAACAGGTAAGTGATCTCTCTGTCTTTTTCTCCACCCATAAGCTTTTTAATCTTTTCTTTCTTCCTTCATGCTGGTGAGAAGACAGAGTGAGCGAATGGCTGAAAGCCAGCCAAGGTCAGCCACCACACATCCATCACTTTGTTCTGTGTTAATTCCAGATATCACCACTGAACTTTGCACCACCACTACCACATTCTGTTTGAGTGGAAGAACAAAAAAAAACAAACCACATAAATGTGTTCCTGTTGCATGTTTCTATTCTCTCTTCTGTTCAATTTCTTTCCATGTTCCTTAGTGCAATTATTCAAATGGAGAAAAAACATTCTTTTTTATACGAGGTTTCCAGGAGTTGAATTATGAAAAATGTATAGTGAAAGCATGCACACTGTTAAATGGATGGTTTTTATGTATTTTTTATTTTCTTAAGAAACTATTTTTAAAAGTGCTAAATACAAGTAAATCAGTAGATTAGGACAATTGTATATGTTAGAAAAGAAAGATGATTTTGCGTGTTTCCTTATTTCTATGCTGCCTCAACCTTATCTCATTTAGAAAGCAAATCCAAAGGCCTTCAGAAACACCGTGAACTGACAATCTGTGACGTATCTGTGAATACCAGAAAAAATAATTTGTATGGAGTTGATATTTATGTCACCAAAATTACAACAAATGCAGATAAGAATGGAATGTCCCAGCATGACCAGTATTTGAGTCTTTTTACCTCTTTGTTGCAGAATTTATTTATGAATTCTAATATAGGATAGGTTTTCACATAAGATACCAAACACAACCTGCACAGAATACAAGAGGAGAGAGATACCAGACATGATTTCAAAGAATCCTCTTTTCATTCTTGTCTTAAACTGAACTTATTTGGAAGGCATCATACAATCACCAGTATTTGGATTATTCTGGTTTATCTGGTATCATATACTTCCCATGATTTTACCTAAGTATCAATGAAAATGTATATAATTTGAAGCAGTTAGTACCTTGATTGCAGAGGGTACAAATAATGTAGATTATTAGGAGATAAACTGTATTTTTTGTGTCAGCAGTTGCTATAATTTATCAGCATTGCTAGATGTGTTATCCTATTTGGAAATATGATTAGTCATTATTTTTGAGGGGATACATTGTAATGGGTAATAGAGGCAACAACATATAATTTGCCAATCAAATTAAAACTTGTGAGAGTTTTTCTTGTTAAGGTTTTCTTAAATTGCTAAATGTTAAACCACAGTGCTGTGTATGTTGTGCTGGTTGTGGGTTTTGGACTGTATTGATAAAGGGAGGATTCACGGCCTTCATCTTTGAAGCACCTAGCAGCCCCTAGCAACGGGAGTGAGTTACAAAGTGAAACCGAAAGAGAACAACTCCTAGCAACGAGACAGAGCCCAGAGAGAGAACGGAATGGATTTTAATTGGAAGATTCGAATGGAAGCGGGAACGGGGTAGATTTTGATTGGAGAACAGAGGATATAAAAGTAGACTGAAGGTCTGTTAAGGGCGTGGTCCGTGTGGAGCAGGAGACTCCTCGGGCGCCTGGCGTGCTGCTTTGCTCATTTTCCTTTAATTTTACTTTAATAAAGTTTAATATTCCAAATTTTCAAGATTATGGTCTTTTACCTATAACAACATTACTAAACATTAATGATAAAAGTATCATCAAGAGAACAGAATTTTGGTTAAGAACATATTATTTTTCCAAAGGCTTTCTTCCTGAAGTGAAACATTGTTTCCACTTGCAGATGTAATAAAAGGAAAACAAGCAGTGCTGTTCAGGTGGAAGCATCGTTCAGGTCAAACCAGGGAACTCCATGCTGTCCCTTCCAGGTTATTTTTTGTCATTCTGATATATTGTGAAATGGACCTCAGTACCTAGGACGTTCCCCCTTATCCAAAGTTCCAATAAGCTTTATTTTCTTATCACTTGGATATCTGATAACAGTGTTAATTTTCCAAAAAGTGGAAGTATTTTAAAATTAGTATATAGAATTCAAGTCGTGAACTAGATTTGTCTAATTTAGCTTTCACTACTAATCAAGTTTCTGCATTAATTGATTATCTTTACTCATATGTATCTTTACTGTTGATTCTATTTTATGTATTTTAGTGTAGCCTTTAAACCTATTTTCAAGATCAAAAGTCAGCCAAGATCTGAAATATGTGGATATAACTGTAGTCCCAGGGAGAACACAACATGGAAACAAGCTAAATATTGCACTGGCCTTTCATGCCGGCTGAAATACATATCTGTGTCTGGTTAACTTCAGCTGAGATTAGGTGAGCTTTCTCACACTAAGCCCACACTACACACATTGTTTCAATATCAAAATTACCAGCCCAGTTATTTTTCTTGAAGACAAAAATCCTACAGCAAGGTGTTACGAAATATAGACTGCAAAACTTCAGAAAATACTAGTGTAGATACTGGTAACATGAATGTTTGAACCATAAAATACTCAGCGTTGCAGCATGAATAGTTTTGGTCACCTTTTTAAATGCCCTCCTCTGGCCATTTGTAAAGGAAAGGAAAGGAAAATAAACTCAAACCAACCAAATATCCCAGTTCATTTGAAGTCACAAGTGATTGCATATATAAGCACTACTACTGGGAATTCTGTGACTCTAAATCCCTTCTAGTATTGAACAGCAACTGGAAAGTAACACAACAGTCAGCAGGTGACCACTGTGTGTAGTTATTAACAAGATTGCTTAAAAAGTTCCTCAGATCTCTTAGGTTTACAAGCCATGAACAGGTCATTACATAAACAGTAACAAATCTGAAACTGTCTTTTCTTTCCTGAATATCCTTTATGTAAAAGAAAAAAGAAGTTTCAATTGGGATAATTTGGCCAAAGAGCTATAGCCTATTTAAACAGTCAGACTATGCTTTGGAGCTATGTTTGAACATTGTAGACATGCCATGGATGGCACACAGCATATCTAGCACCTCACACCTCTTAATGGGATAGGTTCTTATATAAAGTGTCTAAACAGATGGTAGAAAAAAAAAGACTGAGTTCTATGCTGTCATAATACAGTTTGCCATCTACCTGATTTAAAGATACCATATTCTCATAGACACACGTTGTCACATTTACTTCCAAGGTTAATCCTACCCAGTCTGACCCTCTCACTTGGGAATTCAGAATAGGCAATTTGCTTATTCTTATTTGTGTTCACTGATAACCTGATGTCAAAAGAAAGTGAAAATAATAAAAGAAGAATGATATGAATTGATGTTGAAAAGACATTTGAGAGTCATACGAATTTGTAAGTTTTACAGCAATGCCCTTTAATATAACTGTTCCAGTCCATATCCAAATTCAGAACTGCATATTTGTTTATTCCTTATGATTTAGCCATCAGAACAGTATTCTGGGACCAGCTGTATAGTTAAAATGTGAATAAAAACCCTCATGAAGTGGTAGCTTATAGCAATTTTATTTGCACAATTGTGGGAACAAGCTTCAGTACTCAACATGCATATTTTTATATGCAGCTCAATATATGAAAATTTTTTCTGTAAAAAAAAAAATGCAAACTGTAAATCTAGAATTATTCAAAAACTATCAGATAGGTATTGTGGTTTCAGACTTCCAATGATAAAATAAATTAGGTTTAAAAACCATTTTACATGACCTCTCTAACTTTCTAATGAGTCAAGACGTGTCAGACAACTATTTGCAAAGGTATTATGAGATTAGACATCATGCAAATGAAAAGATGAGAGGCAAAATTAACTATTATAAGTACTTTTCTAACAGACTATATATATGAATTATCACAAGTTTAGCTTTTATTTAATTAATGTATTTCTTTAATGTATTTTAAACTGGGAGCTTTGGAAGACCTATCAGATTCCCAGAATTGTTATTTGCCTCACAGGACTCATCAAAGTTCCTAATTTAAAAGGTCAGAAAAGTGAGTTTGGAAGCACAGGGAGGACACAGGAGGTGCATCCATGGTGTGTGGGAGTGTATGTACATGAGTACATGTATGTCAGAGTATCTGTCTGTGTATATGTGTATCAATGGCTTGTAATCTTATGCTCAGATACCACCAGCAGGGGAGCGTGGGATCTTGTGACAGCTACTGAACAGCACGACTGTCTGAGCCCAGCTGCCAGGGGAACCCATATAGTATGCATGTTGTATTGGGTTTCTGTGGCCAGATTTTGGTAGCAGGGGAGGCTACAGAGGTGGCTTCTGTGAGAAGCTGCCAGAAGCTTCCCCCTCTGTTCAGTTGCAGGGGGGAGTGAGTGAGTGAGTGGCTTTAGTGAGTACCTGGCATCCAGACAGGGTCAACCCACTACACATGTACATATATATATGTATTTCTCTGTAATTAACTTTAATCCTGGTTGACCAGAGAAGGGAATAAGATGTGGCTGTTGAAGCTCTTTATGTTCATGCAAGTGATATGTTTCCTGTCTGTGTGGCTGACTGTGAGTGTACACATATATATTTTTTGTATTTGTGAGTGTGTGTCTGTTGGGAAAAACCTCCCAGCCTTGCTGTTGGGTGGGGCAGGGAACATGATATTGTACCAGTGTCACCACTGTTGGGCTACTGTCTTCAGAAGCTCATAATAGATCAGACCTCTCCCCTTAGGAAATGCCAATTTATTCTAAACTTCAACACTTTCCAGTAAGCCACAGCAGCACAAGTTCTGTGCTCTTGGACATAAAAATGCGAAGTTTAAACCATGGATATTATTGCATAAGCTTCAAGCCATTCAAGCTTTATAGCTCATATTCTGCTCTGTGACAATTTTAAGTATATGGCTGCATGGCTAAAGTTGGAAAGAGTGGATGGCATTAAGCTGCCTTACTGCTTAAGCTATAGATATGGAGCTAGAAATTCAGTTTGGCAGATCTACAAATCAAAAAAAATGTTAAATTAGCTTTCACTGTGGGAAAATAAGGCAGAGTTAGCCACTTGTTGCTAACTTGCATGTGCCAGATGAAGACAAGATAAATTAACATTTTTGTAAATGGCAACCACAGGTGCAAGATTTAATCTGAGGTATAATGAAGAATTGTTCTAAAAAGCCTATAGAGTCAATCAAGATCTATATATTTTGTTTTGTTTTGATGATAACAGTGAAGAAACTTGGGGAAAAAAAAGCAAAAACATTAACACCAATGAAATTAGCTGTTGCTTTATACATTTAAATTTTAAAATTTAGAGCATGTTTTGCATGTGAATGTATTAAAAAACTACAGGACAAATTCCTCTTGCCTGTGCTTTAGAACATTTTGATCTTTTAGGAAAACAAAGGTGATTAGGCATAGCTACCAGCCTACTTTAAAGTAGTTGTTACAGACCATTTCTTTAAACTTTAACAAGTCAGAATTGTTTTCTAGCAGTTCTGTCTCTTTTGAAAATGTTAGCTCCGGACACTTCTTATAACTGAGAACTAGCTAACTAGGTGGAAACCAATCCAGATTGAAAAATTGGCTATCTGCAATTTGGCCCAAATAAGGTTTGGGGCTTTTTTTTTTTTTTTAGTTTGTTTGGTTGGTTTGTTTTTTGTTGTTGTTGGCGTTCTTTTTTTTTCTTCCCTAAAAGGACAGAAAATTAACAAGCACAGAGAACAGCACCTCATTATTAAAAATGGAAAAAATATTTTTCAATGCTGTTCTTCTCTTTTTTAGCATTCCCTATTCCATAAATTATTGAAAATAGACTTTGTAGAGAGCTTCTTAACAGAGCTACTGACAAGGGTATTAAGTAATTTTTGAAATATATACTTAACAATCTTATAGGTTTTGCTAATAGTGTTAAAATGTTTTAGGACCTACTGATCCCTTTCAGGATCAGAAAAAAACCCACACATTTTGATCTTACCATCAGTAATAGTTCAATCATTCTAGACAGTCTGAAATCTGAGAACAGTGACTCATGAGCTCCCAGCCCTCAACATGTCTGGTTGCGATGTTGCAACAATTCCCTGTGACAACTCATGACAAGGTCACCCTTTCTCTGGAGTCACGTAAATGTCCAGCATTTGTTCCGGATCTTCTGTGGATTTTTGATACAGAAGGAGTAGTAGGCAAAGGGAAATATCATAGGGGCAAATACAGAGCTGCAGATAGCAGCAGCTGTTTCATAAATATTTTCATTATATAATTCACTTCATGCTGCTGCAGCTTTTCAGAGTTGCCTTTGTTGTGTTATAAAATTATTGATGGGAGGAAACAAATTAAAGGCCTAAGTAGAATCTGTCCTTAATAGAATTTGGTGTACACAATGAGAATTATCCACCCTGAAATATTTGAAAGAAAAACATAGTGATGGAATCTTATCTCTTACTTGAAACATTTTTAACATAATTTGTCCTGCAGACAGAAAACAATTTGTATTTACCTTAAATTATTGCTGCTGAAGTGGAATTACTCATTTTCAATATAATATACTTTGGTTATGTTTATTTCTCTACTGATCAGAATGCTGCCAAATGACACTTCTTTCACATACATTAATTAATTAACAATATGACGGAAGAACATGAGGAAGAATAAGCTTCATTGGTATTATTTTTAAATCAAGAATGAAGTGAGTGTTTCTATCTACATTGTGATCCATTTATTCAATTTTAATTACTTTTGATATAATAAAATTGACTTAGACAAGAAAACAGAAGAGATTTGTCAACTAAAATATATTTGCATGTTTGATATTACACAAGTTTCACCAGTTCCATACCCATGAAAATAAATTTCTCTGTGTGAGTATTCCAAACCTTTGTCCTCTACACTCTTATCCCACATGATTACTTTGGCAGCCCTGACAGTATGCTCTATGAACCAGGAAAAAATTCTGTTGCTTCATCCATCCAATGCCTCTCTTCATCAGCCAATGATAACTGATATTAGGGAGACACCTACTCCTGAATAAATATTTCCATATAGTCAAGTGAAAAAAACATGTGTTCCATATGAAAATCCTTTCAAGCAGTCAGGAGCATATTTGCGGAAATTTTGTATATAAAAATATATTGATGTAATTTGTGGCTTAATCTGTAGTGCTCCCTAAAAAATAATATCATATGATGTATACATGATAGTATACTATAGTCTGTATCTTATAGAGAGGCCATAACCAAAGAAAAAATATTCTGCATTATGAATATGTCAGAAAAACGAGACACTTCCTCAGCCTTACAGGCATCCTCACTGGATGCTTAAATCTATTAGATATTGTCCTTATTCACTAATAGCAAGAAATCTTTGCTATTACATTTTATTTTAATAATACATGTATTTGTAAGAAGGGAACAATATATGTCTAACTTTTGTATGAGTTCATTAGTTTCTACTAAATTACAAAAATACAAATGTGGTCTAGGATCACCTTTGCAGGAGTTTGACTTCAGACACTTTACATCAATGCAATAGTTTTATACAGTGGTTAGCCTCCTAGACTATTTTCAAGGATGAAAGCATAAAACTGAAAAATATTTTATGTTACAGTCTTTAAAGCCTCAACTCTTAAAATGTCAAGCTAAGTGAGCTACTAAAGTAGGTTATATATGAATCTCTTGTACACCGGTTATGTACTGAAAAACAAAGTGCATTTGGAAACTGAACTGTCTACACCTCCAGTAATACTATGTGAAGTCTTCTTGTTGAGAACACAAGTTTTTATGTCTTTGTTCCAAAACAAGACGATTACTGTATTAAAAACCTTCTCTGAGATCAAACAACAGTTCAATCCCCAGAACACATTGGATAGAAAGCCAGGTGAATGGCAATGTATTTTCTATTTCTAATGCATCTTGCTAAAATAAAGGAAGTCTGATTATAGAAAATCACTGCTTTTTCATTATGTAAGGAAGACTTTTTCTGTAGTGAGAACAGTCACTGGAACAACCTCCCATGGGACATTGTAGAGTCCCCATCAATGGAGGTTTTCAAGATGCAATTGAACAGGGTGCTAGATATGCTCATCCAGGCTCCCTTTCAAAGGCTAGACGAAATGATTTCTTGAGATCCCTTTCAACTTGGGTTGTTCTATGATTCTATAACAAAAAAAAAAAAAAAAAAAAAAAAGCTGGTAGAATGGCCAGAGAAACGAGAGCCTGTCATACAACAGAGAAATCTGCAATTTTACTTTGTCCAGTGTAGCAAACATAGGCTGAAAGGAGATATGAGTGTTCCTTCTAACTTTTTCAAGATCATCAAAATATGTGAAGAGCCATTTAAGTTAAAGAATAAGTATCACAGTTACAAAGTGCTATTTTTTTTGGTCACAAACAAATTTAAGTTTCATTGTAGAAAACCTTAATCAATTGAGAGAGTCTACTTGTACACTCATTACATTCATTAGATGTTTTCATAGAATTACACATCATCTCTCGTGGGCTTCTTAAATCTGCATAAATAAATTGTGATAGTATTTAAAATTAAAGATAGGATATATAATTCTTTACCCAGGACACATAGCAGCAGCCTGAATATGATAGGAAAAAAACCAAACAAACCACAGATTATGTTTATAATTGAACTAGGATGGCGCCAAATATTATTAATAATAAAGAAGTATCCTCAACTGTAAGAATCTAGAAAAAAAGCAGAGAAAGTAATTATTATCTCTTAATCTACATTTTAAATAATCCTGTCAACAGAAGAAATCTCCAGTATTATGAAGTTTAAGTGACACATAAGAATATTGGCATACATGTGTAGGAACAGCACATTGTAAGCAAAAAGAAGTTATGCAACTTCAGATTATCATGAATTTACACAGAGGAACAGAGAGGCTTCAGGGAATCATTGTTAATACAGTTTGTGGATGTATACATATTAGGTGTATTCAAATATTAAGAATCCCAGTCATGCAAGGGATGGGTAAACCATTTTGCTTTTACAAAATTCCACTGACCTTCTAGATTAATCCAGAAGCATAAGAGGAAAAGATATCATCTACGAGATGTATCGGTACCATCATCTGCCAGTCATTGCTATGACCACGGGGCTAAGAGGGGAAGATATTCATAATTAGACTATCGTGTGTTCAGCAAAGCATCTCCATAGTGTTTCATGCCATATTTTTATTTTTTGAGCCTTCAGTTGTCTGAGCCTAGGATACCAAAATAGCAAAAAACTTCAAAACAAGGAAAGAACAGGCACATTAGAATTGTCTTGAGCAAGGGTTAAGATTATTTCTATAGGAGATAAACCTTTCTTGACAGCCAGTTCAAGACTCTTGAAAAAATTTCAATAGGAATTTAGAGCAAACCTACAGCAGAGAGTACATGTATGCAATTATTTAAAAATATTCCAGTATGATTTGCCCTTGCAGGGAAAAATAGACAAACTTGCTTTTGGGAGATGCTAGTCACACAAATAATACTGTGGGCCTGAATAGAAAACCAGGCCTTCTGACAGGATAATTTTATAAAAACTGTGCAAGCTGAGTCTTACTGATTTTAGCAGTGTTACAGCAGGAGATCTTCCAGGCTTTCCTTTCAACCTATTCCAATTTTCCAATGCCCCATAAAATTTTTGTTTAAAGATGAAAAACTATTATATTGGTTTCTTCCATTCCTGTTAAGAACAGCTGTCCGTTTTTTTTCTTTTTTTTTTTTTTGTAGTGATGTTTTATTCTATAATTATTTTTCTAACGATTTTAAACTGCCATCAGACTAAAATATTCTTGATTAATTCACTGTAAAAGAAATAGAATCAACAAAGGGTATTAGAAATAATAATTATACATCTGGACTCTAGTGACCAAATGGCCATTTTTCTGTCAAACACTAAAATTCTCATACATGTAACTGTGATATGCTTGTTGTCTAGAAGATGCCAAACAGCAAGGCCCTTTTTCCCCAGATAAGTATCTCAGCAGACATGGAGCATTGTCAATTTCTTTTAAATAATTCAGCAGACTATTAACAATTTCGTAAATCGTCAGATTCATAAGTCTATTTAAATTAGCTGTCCTTACAGTAATCAGGACACAATTTTACCCTAAGAAAAACTCAAACATAAGTTTAGAAAGAGTCTCAAGACTAACCTTAAATCTAAATGACAAATAGCTCAGAGCAGGTAGCATTTGAAGTAATTTGAAGGTTAATTTTTGCCTCTTGCTGGTAAAGTCTGCACATGTTCTACCATATAAAGGATTAATGGAAGCTCCCTTATTTCCCAGAATTTATAGAGGCAAAGATGCTGAGTATGACAGCATCTTTGCCTCATTGAATTTTTGAATTGGCAATTCAAATTTTGAATTGGCATCCTTGAAAGTTGGTAGCCTCTCATCACAACTAGAAATCCTTAATCCTTAATCCTATCAGAGGAGGGAAAAAAAAAAAAAGCCTAAATTGTAAATGCTAGCAGATGGTAGATAATTGTTTATAAATATGTCAAGCAAAAGCCTGCAACTCATTAGCTGCAGTCATCATGTGACCCTATAGTAAATTTTTATAACACCAGGACTAAATAAAGGTTATATGTCTTGAATCTTGCAGTTAAGATGACATGGAAGCATCACCTGTGTGATCACCTTCTCTGCTTTTGTACAAGGACTGTTTAGACTGAGAGAACTGAGGGTGGTCAGGCTCTCAGAAGGAAGAGTTGGTGCTAAAACACCGTAGCTCCTGAAAAAAAAAAGTAGTATTGTAGAGAAAGGAGTTGGTAAGGAAGAAGTTGAAGATCTTGACAGGAAGAAAGATCCTGGAAGTGTGGCAAGAGCCTGGAGATCAGGTTGATGTGTGTGTGTGGGAAAAAAAAAACCAAAACAGCCAGGACACGTACAGGGGCTGTGATTGGTAATGCTCAAGACTGATAACTTTGAGCAGAGGCTCAGCATGAGTCAAGATGCCTTTCTGCTTGAGCTTCCCACAAAATTAAACCACGGTAAATATTGCACTGAAGGGGTGTAAGTGGGTGAATGTGTGGAATAACCAGTTATGGTAAGAGCTCAAATCTGGTTTGTTCTTAAATAATCCCCATTATACAGATTCACTATTTACTGTCATTTACACTGTTGTCCATGACCATGGCTGGATTAACGTCATTTTGATGAGATTTGAAATATGTGACTTTCCTTGACAGAGAATGTTGTTTTACTTACAGTGAAAAGGGAGCATACTAGATAGTACACTATATTTAGCATTCTTAGCTGTGCTATTCATGTACTAAATATATTTTATCTGCTAGGTACTCATAGTAGATCTCATTATCATACCTTGTTGGTACAGATAAGTGCTGTTTTTAGTTGCATTATTAAAATGGGAGCTTTTATTAAATAAAAAAGGACGATCTCAGAGCCAAATGCTTTGAGTCAGAGTATTTTTTTTCTTTTACAGCACCAGAAACATAAATTTCTCTTTCATCTAAGATGTCAGTGAACTGGTGTGTAGTTATGGTCAGGATAAAAGCAGAAAAAAAAGAAAAAGATTTAAAGAAAATCAAGTAGGTATCCTCTGAGAGGAGTAGCTGAGCTGTATTTAATCTATGAAATTAGATAACCATAAAGAAAAAAAAAAGTCATGTTTGGACTATATTTAAAATGGCTTAAAAATCAGGGCAAGCTAAAGTACAAAAGAAAAATAAATATTGCTGCAAAATTTAGTACTGGGGTGGTACTTGGTCATTTCAAGACAACTAAAAAAGAAAAGAAAATGGTTAATCTCTATTATCACTTACTATTGAAGAATGTTTTCCACTCCCATTCATGAATAAATGAGTTATCTGGTTTTACAGAATCACCGAGTATGGGTATTTTTCACAACACTCAAAATGTACCATCACCATTTTCTGAAACAGAGGATTTTAACAATGATGTGACAGTTTAATGTGAGACCATGGAGACCAACTGCTTTTGGTGCTGTTACAAGGTGAGATAACCATGACAAAATTATTTCTGTATGTGTCTACAGGGAGTCCATTATGAGTCTATCTCCCTGGCATTATGGTGTGAAATTATGATGGGGAAAAGAATCATTCAAATTTGTACTGCATGACAATGATGCTCTAGCATGAGTTAATGATATATAGCAACTGAAATGCAAGCCTTTTTTTTCCTGTATACTGAGTTAAACTGCCTAACTACAAAGTTTTTATTCGCATGAAGTGCAAGAGAACTTGATACAGAATAAATTATCAGAAGTACCTTCAGTATCCCTCTTGATTAAGTGTAAAAATTTTGTCTTTAAGCTAAATCAAGATATTTCTTTGCAAATTTACCCTCAACATAAATTCACCTTGTACAGAAAAAATAAACAAACAATATAACTGGAATTCAATTATCAGTGTCTCCAGAATCTAAAAAAAAAAAAAAAGAGTACCTACTCCTCATTTACTCAAATTTCCATTTGCTTTCTCCAATCCAGTTATTCTTACACATCTGCCATCACGGTGTTCTTTAATTAAGAAAGTAATTTTGAGCTTCTTCTTTCAGGTGTACTATCATGTGTGTTTATGCATCTATTTTCTAATATTTTATTATTATGAACTTCATGACCACTGATTTCCTTTAAAGAAGCAGTATGTCCTTACTCACTGATCACAGGCTGTTTTCTTTTTCATAAAAGCCTCACTTACTTGAAATATTTTTAGTCAACATTATTGTTACTTAATTTATTAATAGACCTATCTTTTCTGGGACTTTCAATTAAAAAATGTGCTTCATACTGTTTCTAAGTTGTGGATTTTCTTGATCGTTCTTCTGTCCTTTTCCATTTTCCTAGAATTAATTTCATATTTCATCTCTGCATTATTCATATTTAGCCAAGTTTTTCTGTTTTCTTTTGTTTCTTAGCCTGAATGTCCTTATTTACTGAACAACAAAGATGAAAATGGTAAGAAGTCTGTTTATTCAAGATAAATTTACACACCATGAAAAACTTATGCAGCATTGTTTCATATCTTTTCTGCCAGGTAACAAAATAACTTTCTGATATTGTCTGCAAGGATGCTTGTTTCTGCAATAGGTATGGGAATAGTTAAAGGGTGTCTCAAGTGTATTATTCCACAGCACAAAGCATTGGAGTTTGAAAAGCCAATACTTCTGTATTTTCTTCGTTATGTAGTTAGAAATTTTTCATTTTAACAGTGAACTTAATGCTGATACAAATATCGAACAAACATTGTCCTTAAGTACAGGCACTTAAAACAAGTACAATGACATCCCACAGGTATCCTAAACAATGTGACTCATTCAGGCTTTGGAAGGACCTCCTTTGAGAGTAAAAATTAATTTCATTTTCCAATTTCTGTTATACTTTATTGTTGAAAATTCCTATTGGGAAAGCATGACATGCTAAATTAAGAAGGAAATCAAAAGAAATACCTCTATGGTAATTTGAGTATCAGGGAGAAAAGGTTCTCCTGAATGCTAATGTAGGTTTGGGATGTGACAGATGAAACTTGGCATATTGTTGTACACACACACCCTACAACTAACTTTTATTTTAAATTTAACATTCTAGGTGAATTCTTAAAAAAATATATATAGCCCATAATGGAAACAAAAACATCTATAGATTATAACCCATTTTGGCCTTTCAAAACTGAACATGAATTCCTACCAGTTGCTTAAAAATTTTTGACCACATCTTAAATGACTTATTAATCTGATTACACTAGTAATATTCTTTAATTTAAAAAAAAAAAAAAAAAGTAGCTTGGAGTTAACAACCAAACGTAGAAAGACAGAAGGGTTTTTTTTTCCACAGAAATGTTGTGGGAATCAGCTAATTTTAGAAGCAGCATAAGTCACAGACACATTCATAGACACATATAACTGTCAGGAACTACTGAAGTCATTGAATCAGTTATCATCTCTTTTCTGACTCCTGAAAGCTGTTGACAGTGAATTAAAGACTTTTTTTTTTTTTTTTAAGAGTTAACATTTTCTTCACATTTTCTTCAGAAATCCTGTCAATATACTGTCAGACAAATTAGGATCCATGCCAGAAAAATCAGTTGTGGGGGTGGAAGCAGAGGGCAGTTGGAATTTCAAGTTTAAGAGGTTCACATTAGTCTTACGTACAGTAACAGCAGTTAGCAAAAATGGCCCGTGCTACAGAAAAACGCTAAAAATAGTTAATAATTATAAAAGAAACTGACAGGAAGAAATCAGGTTTATAATAAACTAAGCTACTTAGATATGTGACCTGTGGTGCTACTTTCAGTAAAACTAAATTAAAGGCATCTGTGATAGTTATTCCCCACCTAATTTGTGAGGGGAAATCAGCTGTTTAATGTGATTAATAGTCAGTGGAAACCAGGCACCTATGTCCTTAAGGTTGTTTGGAAACTATCTACTCGAAGACAATAAAAAAGAAAAGAACATTTCTACACTTTCTCATACTTGAGATTTCATTGAAGTATTTTTCATAAGGTAAATTCATGCAGTTAAATGTAGTATTAAGACCATGGGAAACATCAAGGATCAGCTGCCCAGCATAGAGTTAATGTTCATTACCCACACACTCTTAAAATAAATAAATAAATATATTCTGAGAACATTCACTATAGTATATTTAAAAGAAACATTAATAAATCAAACAAAGTCTTAGGTTCTACAACCCAACCAAATAGAAATATAAGTGATGCCCTGGTAGGTAATTTATATATTGCATCTTTTACATAGGATTTGATCCATACTGAATTTCGCTTCCTGTTACTGTTCTTCTCAAAACTTTTATGGGAAGAGTCAGTCTGTTATGCACACAAAGTAGAAAAACAACCTAAGATAGTGAGATCTGCTTTGCTTCCTTTATACTTCTGTAGTTTAATGGGATGTAAGAATTCAGCTTTTTTTTTACAAGGACTTAAACCAAATCCCTTGCAGGGAGGTGATTTCCATGAGAATTTTCCTGTGGGTGATGACGTGCTGCCCACCTCCCAGCCTACCTTTACAAAACTTTCCTCAATAATAATCACCAGTGATGGTTGTAATGGAGGTGTCTGGTTGTGATGGCTGTACTGGACTTGTAGTGTATTTGAGGGAGACAGAAAACAGCACAACAGCCAAGAGCTAATTTGAGCCCACTCTTGCTACCAAATAATAGAGATGGTCAAGGTCTGACTCAAGCCAAATTTGATAGAAATTAACTTCTGTGTTCAGCATGCAAATATGGCTATAAGTCAGTTATCTTCCTCTATGAAACAGTGTACAGACCTGTTAGATCTCCTGCACAGGAGTAGATCACACACCAGGTTCTCCCCCTAACTAGGGACATGTCTCAAGGCTACTCCTTGAGTTGGAGAGACTCCTTGCTGCAACAGATCTTGGTGTAAGTGATTCATTGCATGCTAAACTTTGAAACCTTAGCTAAGTGATATAAATGATTGATTGTGCATATACAATCCTTTAGACATAAAATATTGATCAAGTTTGGGACTACTAGAGGATCCAATTGCACCTAAACTCCTCTTTGACAAGGAGTTTAGACAGCAAGGGGGTTCTTCCTGAACCACATGATACAAAATGGAGGTCTCCCTTGCAATTTTGCTGACTCTGTTGTCTATGCAATAAATAATCAAGTGTACCTTGCCATTGAGTTTGTTAAATCACTATCACATTTACTATCAAACTTGGTTAAATTGCTGTTTTATATCAATAAACATAGTGTTACTTCTCTTTTATGAATGAAGTCATTCCATCCATGACATTATGATATCAGGTTTATTATTAAAGGTTTTTGTGCACCTACTGAAACAAAACAGGAGAACCTACTATTTGTAATGAACTTTTTTTTCTCAAAAGCTATATTTTTCCATTCAAAACCAAAATTTATTTCTAGGGAACCAAATCAAAATGCCCATCTCTAAGTATTCCTACCACAAACTTGAGAGCAGTTGTGACTAGAAATTGCTTCTTTGTCCTTCTCAGTAATCTGTTCCATCAATAACTGCATAAAAACGTAACTGACCAAGAATATAATATTAGCTTAAATTGTTCTTGAGCAGGTGTTTGAAATTGTGTTCAAATTGGTGATATTTGTTTACTTAGAAAGTAACAACACAGATGCTCTCACCCACCATGTGCATCCTTTCTTTTCTACAATGAATTAATGGTTTCTTATTGAGAAGTAGTCCAAGACAATTAAAAAGCTAATAAACAGTCACAGTGGAGGGTAAATTGCCTTTCCTGCTTTCAAGAAGCATGTGTGCAGCTATAAGATAAGATATTGCCAATCTGCTAAAATCTCAGCATAATCCTTCCTCATCAGATGTTCATAGCACAGCATATCTTAACTTATGATAAGCACTGAAGGTCATTCTTCCATATAGAGTCACATCTTGAGTGCATAGACAAAGTAGTATTACTTATGACACTACAAATACAAGGAATCACCTTAAAAATATCTTTAGAATTTACTGATAGATCAATTTTAGTTTATCCAGGTTAAATTACAAAGATTTACAACTAAGATTAAAATTAAATTAGTAATAAGGAAATAATTGGTCAAAATAATAAAATACCAAGGAAAAAGAATGTTTTAGATATGGACATGTTACAAAATTTTCATTAATGCATGCAAACTTATTTTTCCCTATCATTGTTAAAACATTTGTTAAAAATATTGTGAAACTAAAGAGACACAATGAGTTTTCACTTTTAACTTATGAACTATTTCTATTTATACAGTGATCATGTAATATTTACTATTTCTATAGAGTTACAGATCACACTAAAAGACAAGTATTCAATTTACAACATTTTATAGTCTAGGGAGGAATAGAATCCTTATTCAAGGTTTTGAAAAGTATTACCTGAGTCATTCCTGACAGATAATATAATAACAAAGCTTGAAATAACACAGAAACTTTAGAAGAATGAAGGGGAGATAGATACATTTTATTGCTATATTAAAAGTCCTAATAAGAGGGCATTCAGAAATTGAGATTTGTTAGCTTGACAGTACTTCCAGAAAACAATTAGAGCAAGATTTTGATAGAATTTAGAGACAAATTAAAGGACAACAATATAATTGACATCAATGATCATTATTTTAGGAAAGTAAACAATATCAAAAAATTGACATTTATGACATCATCACAAACACACAGAGACAACATGGTGACACCCAAAAACATCATAGAATCATAGAATGACTAGGGTTGGAAGGGATCTTATTTTCAACCCCCCTGTCATGGACAAGGAACTTTCCAGTAGAAATACATTTCTGTATTTTTAGAGGGCTTAGTATCATAAAACATTCTGAAAAACATATAATGTTATCAAAATAAGAGGTCCCCAGATTTACTGAAATTAAAATTAGCTAACTGAGACACAAGTAATTATGACTGCAGAACCTCTGCAGAGCAGAAATTATTTAGTCAGATATAAAAGAGATCTGTCCTTGGTCTAAAGATGTTCTGTACTTTAATAACAAAAATATAAATAGTTATTAGCAAAATATGCACTTCAAGTAAGGCTGAAAAAGTAATAATGATGTAGACATGAAAGTCATAAAATTACGTGATTTTGTAAAATAATTATTTGAACAAACTGTTCCAAAATCAAATGCCTAAACTGAGAAAGTGGGTCACACTTGCAGGCAAGGATTAAAATATAGCTCAGAGATACCTACACAGACCTTATGTATTAAAAAAACGTGATGTTGTAAGATGTTAATGTATGATGTGAGAGAGGTTAGGAAGGGAGAAATAGGAAGGTACCAGTGAGACAATTACAGCAATCCTCTATCCAGTCCTTGGGTTGGCATTTTTAAAATGATTTGGAAAGGCATCAGGTCTTTAGAACTTTTTCTTGCAAAGGCAATCTTAAAATCCTCAGTCGATGTTATTTGAACAAATATGAAATATTGCATACAATACAAATATGAGAAAAACAAGCTCTTGCAGCAGTCATCATCTCATGTGGACTTTTTTTCCCATTCCAGTAGTCATAATAGCTTTTGATTATTACTGATTCTGTTTATTTTTAGATATTACTTCTAAGATATAAATTTGTAATGCTGCCTTTCAGCCAAGGAGCAGTTCTTGCTTGTGCTCACAAAAATGGCAGTAACACTAAACTGTATTAGTCTCTTCATGTCTGAATGAAATGTGCATAAAAAAATTAATTCATACAGGACTATGTAGAAAAAATATTAATTAAATATGTCCACAATTCTAATGAAAACAGGTTTTGCAAATTACTTAAAGGGAATCAATAGACACATTAAATTACACATTGTTTATTTATAATTTTTATTAATGTGATCCACTGACTCAACCTGATCTTATAAAATGGGAATGCATCTGAGATGTGAAAATTTTCCAGAATACACCTTTATTGTTACATTTCTCTAAAATACAAAGAAACATGTTTTGTAATGACAATGTTTTGGGCCTAAATCCAAGAAAGCACTTAAGTAGGGGGATAATTTAAGCATATGAAGAATGGTATGAATTTCAGTGCAGGCACTTATATAATTAGACTTACTGGGGTGACTAAATATTGTATTGAATTTCGAGCCTATTGGCATGGCGTAAGATTCACCTTTTTGCAGAAATGCAGAGTCAACAGAATGAAAAATTCTCAAAAAAACTATCAAAATAGGGAATCCAGTGTGGGCTTACACTTAAAATTTTCTTTTCTGGAAAAAGAACGCCAGCCCAGCTATAAAATAAACCACATGGAGAAAGAGAATTGTGGCTGAGTAGCATTTATTCCTCAATAAAAGAAAAATCCAACTGGTTCTTCCACAGTTATTTTTCAAGCAGGCCACTCCCAGTGTAAATCTAGGAATAATCTCGGCCACTGAACTTGCAGAAGGCACTGAATGAATGTAGGAAACTGATTTCTTACATTTCAAAGTGGGAGATTTTACGTGTTGTGTGCTGAGAAGCAGATGTTAGTGGGTAAGTGGGTAGGTTGCAGAGTAGTAATACAGATGTCCTGTCTACAGATGGGTGCCCTGGGCTGTGTGCACCTATTTCTAGAAGGGTGCTTATGGGACTTCTCTGAGATTCAAGAAGGCAGCTGCACAGTGCCTCAGACTCCTACCAAGGAGCCACAGCATGCCACTCAGAAATGGGGCTGAAATCCCTAGGTGGAATCGAAGTCTGGAAGGGAGTGTGTCCTGTAAGACACACTTTGTGTGTACTTAAGAGCAAGAAAGAGGACTAGCAGCAGGGTGGTCTCGGGCAGGAGCTGGTTACTCAAACCTTGTTCTCACTGAGTGGGACTTGATCCACCTTAGTGTTATGGTCACCATAATCAGTTCACCATTTCTCTTCATCTAAGAGAAATGGTCTTAGGTCTCTAAAGCTCTAAGTTAAAAGTCTATGCTAAAAACAGATAAAATATTTACATAAACCTTATTAGTGGCATTAATTTAAGAATGTTATAGTATTTTAGCACATATCTGCTTATAGGGGTTATAAGTAAATTATGTCAGCATATGTGTGTGGAATTTACCCAACAAGCTGCTCCCTGAGATTACCAGAAAATCTAAAGTATTGAGTTTTCATCCTCAAATGTCTCCACCTTTTTTTTTCTCTTGTTTGTAGAAACACTTGCTGAATGCTTTATGAAGTCAAACAATTACTGGAGCAGTTTGCTGAGGCAGACAGGTTTAAAGTTAAGATATGCTTTACAATTTGGTAATTAAATTGTTCTGGTATATTTTTATTCCTGTTATTATAACTAATTTACATAACTACATAATTCATTATATGAGAAAACTACTCAGCACTACTTCTTTAAACTGGTATTTAACAGATCTATAGCTTTGGAATGCAGATATAGCTACACCAGCACTAGACTGTAATTACTGTCATCTAGTCCATATGTATTTTTTTTCTTGTGCATTTAGAACTGGTCAGTTGCTACAGAATTTAAATATACATACTTACTCTTGGAGTTTAACCATTTCATGCCTTTAAATTTTAGGATATTTTAGTGTTAGAATAATTATCTGAAATACTTTTCATGAAGTTCCATTCAAAGTAACAGTTAACACTTAAGGATTGACCACAATCTATTCACTCTTCTTTTTTCTTTTCCCTCAGTTTTGCACCATGACTTATGTTTCTATTGTTCTTGTTTCATAACTGCCAAAACTGAAGAAGTATGTAGAAAATTCTTCTAGGCAGTTTTCATAGCCAAAGAAACAATCATGTTGATAAGAGATTTTCAAGTTATGTCCATATTTAACCTTTCTTTCTCTTACAATATTGGTTTCTCATTATTAGTTAATCAGGCTGCCAATCCCAGTTTGTTCAGATTTTTACCTAAAATGCTAGTGATATATACAGAAGGCATTCTTTACTGTGAAGGTGGTGAGGCACTGGAAGAGGTTGCCCAGAGAAGCTGTGGATGCCCTATTCCTGACAGTGTTTCAGAACAGACTGGATGAGGCTTTTAGCAACCTGGTCTAGTGTGAGGTGTCCCTTCCCATAGCAGGGGGATGGAACAAAATTGCCTTCCAACCCAAATCATTCTTTGGTTCTATATGTACAGATGGCACATACATATATGGCAGTTCTAGTAGCTTAGAACCCCACACAGACAAGACAAAGGAGGGAAATGGAAATGGGCATACAAAAAAAGAACATTAACTTCTCATATCTTGAGCAGATTTGAAAAGGCAATCCAAGTTTCACCTACATTACTCAAAGTTCCAACTGTGTTAGTACCTGTTTTTACAAATGAGAAATAAAAATGAGAAACGCAGTACAATGCCTTCAGAGAGAAAAGAGGAATCTGAGAGCTAGTAGGCTGCACTGCAGCTCATTAACCACTGATGAAGATGTTGCAGCTGAATATCTCTGCAAGATGCATAAACAGAGATGAAACAGACACAGTTTGCAATTGCTCTAACCCAAAGATGAATAAGAAATAGTTCAAATATTATTCTCCATGTCAGAATTTTTCAGACAGGCAGTATTGACTACCTAGCCATTTGCAGCACGACCCTGTGTGTGCTGGATTGTGGCTCACAGCTTTATGCAAGTGCTGATATAAACAGTGTCCAGCAAAAATCAACATTTATCAACAGATAAAGCACCTAGAGATATGACGTACCACAACTGTTTTTTACTTGAAGGGAAGAATAATAGGACATATGTTACATTGTGAGCATGTGAACTGTGGCTGTATGCTATTAAACAAGGAATACATTCTGTACAGGGCCAGATTTTTAAAATATTTTACAGCACATAAGCATTACAGCAGCTGTACCACAGCTCAAACAAATGTACAAAACCATTGCACAGCAAGAAAAAGCCTAAAATGTAAATATTGTGGAGGTAAATACTGAAGACAACTTTATTCAGTTCAATGACCTGTATGTAATTTTCTTCATTCCAGGATTTTCACAGCTTTATTTTAGACTTTATTTCTCTTATACCTACATCTACCTACATCCTTGCTTAATGCTGGTTAACTTATCTTTCCTCATTTTTACTTTTTATGTTGCAAATGAGTGGCATATTTGGGTTTCCTGAAAATTTGATAGGACTTGTATGACATACATTTTCTGGACACTGCTTTATAATGGAGCCTTACTGCTTCTGCTAAAATATTTATACTCAGCATATTTTAGATTACCAATTCTGAATATAGCTATTGCTCTTGTCATATCTGTCACTATGTTTACTCCCTTTCCATTTGTAAATTAGTTTTTAGCGTTCCTTTTAACTCTATTTTATTATGGTAAAAATCAGAGTATAGACAGGAGATGCAGGCTATAGCAAAGTAGAACTTTAAGGCTTAAAGACCTTTGAGAAAGATTTATACTTTCGTCTTGCATTTAGGGAAGTTTTCCTCTGACTCATCAGAACAGCTATAAAATTAAGGTTATTGCTATTTGATTACATTTTATAAAGGCAGAAATACTAAACTTGTTCTGATTCCAGGAATATTCACAAATAAACAGTTTGTGTTACCACATATTTCAACTGTGGCTAGCATAATTTTGTCCAGGTATGCTGATGGGTCATTTTAGACTAAGGTTCTAAGCATTAAGCAGTTTGGGATGGCCAGAACAAGGCTCTTAAACAAAGGCAAAAAGCAGTAAGGTCCAACTATCTAAAGGGTTTAGATAGCTGAAGAGTTCCCAACCTGAGGCATAAAAAGATAGCAAGCAATGCAGCAGGTTTTGATATATTTGTGTCATACTCTATGTGAGAAAACTGACAAAATTACCCTGTCTGACAATGTCAGTGTCAATTGGCTTGTGAGTGCCAGCTAGATTGTTCTGCAGGAAAACAACAGCTCCAGCCTGTGGAGCTGTGGGTAAGCTGGCTGACACTGATGTCCTTTAGACTGCTCTCCAAAGGCTCCATCCCACTGAAGTCAATAGGATTCTCTCTGTTGGTTTAAATTGGTTTTGGCTCAGATCTTAACTTCCCTAAGCCAAGGCTTCCATAGTGAGAACTTCAGTTGGTAGTCTGACATATAGCCAAAGATCAGAAAGGTGACACAGTACTTCATTTAGAGGTATTTGTTAAACTTTGCATAATAAGGACTGTTTTCATTTTGTATTTCTTCACATTATAACCAGAACAGCTATAATTGTGCATAAAGTTGTCAGAGAACCAGATATTTCCGTAATTAAATGTTAGAAGATGACTTAACCAACCATATTTGCTAGACTTTTAACATTTCCCGCACATTCTCATATTTAAGACACTTTCTGTGATAACTTCTAACTGATTAGGCAGAATGTAGAGATGACCACATACGGAAGATATAGGGAAGCCAGCAATTAAATTAAAAATTACATCAAAATAGAAAGATTTATAATAGAAAGAATTGGTCTATTATTTGTTAATAAAACTTATTGGGAAGGTCGTTAGTTTCTGTTGCATGCAGTTTTTCTTCTGTTTGAACAAGATATGCTTAAGAATACTTACACAGGTATGAATTCCCTGCTGTTATTTAGAATATTAGTTATGTGAAGAAAATGACACTTCAAAACTCTTTCAATGACTATTTTTGTAAGACACATGCCTTAAAAATTAAAACAGAAATGATGTAAGGTTTTGTGTTATGATATATCTTATCTGACATTTTATGTGTAAGCCAATAATTTGTTTAGTTATGGTAGTTCAAGTATTTTAGTCTCTTCTCTACTGGTATCAACAGAAATTCATCTTAATTCCTGCTGACAGCTAGGTAGTAGGCAAGTATCCAGAATAATCACAGCTTTTGTGTTTCAGGGCATTCTTCTGCATTCCCTATTCACATTCAAGTCTGTTTAGGTCCCTGTTGTATAATGAGAGTAAAAACAGTTAATTAAATACTTTGCCATGAATTCTTTTTCCTCATTTCATTTTATTTCCACACTGAATGTGTTTAATCAAGGGTGAAAAATATTTCATGAAGAGTTTTATATTAGAAAATCAAAAATATCCAGCATATTGACTACAAAGTGGGCTGTGTCAGGTGCAAGTGAGAGTATAAACCTAACAGTTAAGTATGTGTAGGCTAAGATAAAAAGAAGTTAAAACAATGGAAAGAAAAACCTATGACTATTCTCCTTCAATGGGTGTTAGGGGCACGTATCTTCAGTTAATTGTTTGTATGAAGAAAAAGAAGATATGACTGCAGTATGGATATGCACGGTGTCAGATTTGCCTTAAGCAAAATGCATATAATCATATATGCAGTGAAGCATTTTTTATGAATTCTGTTGATCTAAAAGTAAATCAGGTGTTACAATACACTAAATGTTTCTAGTATTCTGCACATTGAAATTTCTGTGAATAATTATGTTAACCATATGACTAATGACTTCTCTACTGCAATTATTTAGCACATAAGACATAAAACTTGCAAACTTACAATGTTTAGAGCTGGGAATCTTTATCTAATAGGCAAACAAAGCAAACATTATTATCAATCCATGAAAGATAAGTATTCTAAAAAACCCTTCACTGCTGAAAGTCAATGGATACCCTTTTCTGATAATGTTCTTCTACTTATTTCAGAAAGATATCTTTTTATGTTTTTTAATTTTTAGTAAATTTAAATTTTAACCTTATATTAATCAAATATTTAGCATTATGTTAATTACCAAATTTTATTTTATCTTGACATTGTTCTTATAACTGAAAACTATAGAAATAAATGTATAAATCTTTCACCAGTTTGAAAGAGGAGATCTGCATTTGTTTAACAGTGGTGATCTGAATTTAAAGTTGGCCAGGGGCTCTCATATAATATCAAATATCTTTGTACATCTGGATAGGCTGTGCAACAGAAAACACTTTAACAACAGAGATCATCCATGAACAAATTCCAAGAGCATTTCTGTGGAACATCACTAATTTCAAAGGGCTAGTCTGGGGCAAAGGTCTGTCAAAGGTCATCACAGTGTAAACAGGAACTAATATGCTGCTATCATGAAGCAGTATAATTATCACTTTGCCAAAATCGTGATAAGTAGGTACTGTGGCATAAATTAATTTGACAAATTACAAATTACACAAGTTAGATTTATTAGACAGGCTGAGCAATTCTCAGTGGTACAGTGTCCCTCTATCCCTGCCCTGATGACATCAATTTGTGCCTAGGTCACAGGATGGGAACATGACTGTGTTTCTGTTGGATGCACTTTCCCCTCACAAACAGCTCTTGATGAGTCACAATGTTTATTAACTTGAGATCATCTAATTGGAGGAGATTGCTGCAAACATGATGGGCTGAAAAAAAGATGTCTGTGCTCACTTATGGTAGGATAAATTATATGGAATTTCACTGATGTCCAGGTCTGCTTGTTGCTACATAAAGAAAATATGCATTAGGTAGAAATCAATTCTACCTTACTGATCAGAACAAAGAAAACATACCATATTGTCACCAATGGCTGTCAAGGTGGGAGCAGACAAGGCAGACCCTCCACATTTGTCACTGTTCCTTTTGCTGTAATAGTGAGAAATATGAGAAAGACTGGAAAAAGTTAGGAACTATGCAAAAATATCATTCATCCCTGCTTTCAACTCTTCTGCTTCTCTCAGTCCTGTTGCAGCCATTAAGGTCTGACCACACTAGAAACGATGGCTTGTGTTAAGACCATCTCTGTGTTCAGAAATCCAAGCTAATTAAACAGGGCCATCTGAACTTACTTCCCTAATTTTCTCCTTCATGCTGGGAGGGAAACTGAACAGGGTGAGGAAACTTGCACAGAGGCAATATAATGGACAGGCTCTAGACCACCTTCATACAGTACTGATTAACAGAACAAGTTTCTTTCCTTGTGAACATGAGAAGATTTTTTTAAAGGATTTTTGAAGATATGGTGGGCATTGGGGAGGATGACACAAATAAAAGAGTCTGGAAGGGTTCGGGTGAGACTCAAAATGTTACATAGGCGCTGAGAGAGTGTAGGGAATACACTCCCTGAGAGCTGGGAGGAAGAAGAGGAGTTTTGGCTGGATGCCATAAATATCAGACCACCACAGTCTTGAGGAACTGGAACATATAAAGCAAAGTAATATTTTTTGTTAACATACAGCTTGTTTGACTTTGGTCAAATTATTGAAATGAAGTCAGAAAATTTAAAAACGGTATCATGATATTGATGCCTAAAGATTTGGTGTGTATTTTGTAGATTTTTAGTGGTTTAGAAGTATAGGTTTTCTTGCTCACATAACACAAGTGGTGTTAGAAGTTACTAAAGTGATTTTCTCACATATTCTCAGGGTTTCTGAACATCATGATGTTTTGCAGAGACACCTGCAAGATAACTTGAAGACAAAGCAACAGAAGAGCCCAGAAACCCTTGGAGGTGGTCCAGGAGGCATAGCCTAGGACCCTGATGGATGGACCACCGAGAGAACTGGAAGTTATGATTGGTTATAGACATCTGTTAATTGTTAGGAAGGGTATAAAAACTGTAACATTACGGGGGCCAGGGTTCTTCAGGGATTGCTGGATGCAGAGATCCTTGTTGAAGCAACGTGCGTTTTGTAGGCCCAGCGGAGGCCCAGAGACTCCAAACTCCCAATAAAGGTATTTTCTATCTTTCTCCATTAATGTTTTCTCTGAGTGCCTATCTTCCAGCATTTTAGTCATTAATATGATCACAGACAGTAGAGAATACATCAAACCTCTTATGTAGGCTTATTCATTTGAGCCTGAATTTTCATTTTTACCTGAATCATAGCTTTCTGTTACTATGAAATTAATAGATTATGTTTCTATAATTTCTAAATGAAACTTCTCCCCCCACCCCACCCCCAGGATTTGTTCATGCCTCAAAACTGCACAGAATGAGAGCTACAGAACTGAGGAGAAAGTCCTCCGTGTTATCTGAAAAAGACTCACAACACTGTTGAAAAAGTGAGCATCAGGCATCCTGAACATAAACCCAAGGGAGAACAGCTGATACCTTGAAGCCAACATCTGGTTGTTTCTGTGAAATGCTTCAAAGCAGGGAGAGACTGAACATAATCAGGAGCAAAGATAGAGAGGAATCTTGGGATTTTTTTCTTTATGGAAGCATGAATTTTCTTACTGGTTTAAAATATATAAAGGAAAAATATTATACAGAAATTATAAGCCAAGTAAGTTACAACTGTCCTGGTGAGAACAGTATTTGTGAATCAATTTTCCCTTGAAGCATATTCTGACAGGCAATCAAGATTTATAGAAATATTTCAATAGAGTTAGATTATTTTCAAAAGAGAGAAAATACTTAGAGTCTGTTACTCCCTAAATTTACTGAATTTTCTATAAATCCATGGCTAATGTATTCAAGGCAAATTAAGTAATCTTTGGTTACCTTACACAGATTTGCATAAGAAATCCATTTCATAATATTTTAAAATGTTAAAGCGAAAAAAACCCATTTCTGAAAATAAAATCCAGGTTGCTAGGGGCTAACCATGCCAAACTCCTTGAAACCATGGACCAAGAGCTATGTGTATATAATTTTTCCACATAAATGATCACTGACAGACATCATTCTTAATGCATGAAATCTTAGTCGTAGTTAAAGACAGTGTGACATCCTTCCTACCATTTTACTCTCTGGGTAACAGAGACTCATTTCAATAGATCAGCTATTCTTTAGTCAGATTCACTTAGTTTAAATAGAAACTGGGTGAGGAAATGATAAAAAGAGTAAACAGAATAAGCTGTTAAAAGGGTTGACTAACATCAGATTTTCTTTATATTCTTGGATTTTTTGTCTATGCTTTGAATAGGCATAGACTCATAGAATCATAAAATATGCTGAGTTGCAAGGGAACCCATCAGGTTCATTCAGTTCAACTCCTGGCCCTGTGCAAGACACAACAAGAATCACACCAGAAACGGTCTTCTAGAAGTTTCTGGATTGAATTCTATTTTGTTTATCACAGAACTAAGAAAGAGCAGACACTGTCTTGAAATTACACAGTCTCTGCTTTACTGCTGGGGAAATCAAAACCGAGAGTAAGTGACCCAGGCCTCCAGGAAGGTGCAGTGACACAACTAAGGCAGAAACTTACGGCTACATAATCTTGACTCCGTGTAACCATCCAAGTGGTATTTTAACAGTGAAACCATTTAGCAAGTTCTTTCAACATCACTTCACTCTGTTTTCTAAAGAAGATTCACATCTGATTACTCTGTAGCTCTTTTACTGAAGTGATAATTCTCTTTCCCATAGAGTTTGTTTTGGGAACCAGTTCTGGTATTTCTATTGAATACAGATTACTCTTCAAGCTGGTGAGAAGGGTGGCATCAAAATACACATCCAGCCAAATACACTAATTTCCTGAATACCTGCAAAGGGTTTGTTCATACTCTTCTACTTCTTAGCTATGATCAAAACATATCATAGCTAAAGAAATTTATGTTAACTGAAACTGGATACAGTATAGGCTAGACAGCATGTGGAATGCAGAGCATCAAAATCCTATGTTGCTGTACCCACCAAGGACAGCCTATATACATACTAGGTTGATGGTTATATTTATTTTTGAGAAGAAATTTTCCTCTATGCTGGCTTGCCAGAGATCTCAACTTTTGTCAATTGTCTTTTCTATTAGGGTTTTTTGGTTTTGTTTTTTATTAATGACACCAAATTAATATATTCATTTTAATGTGTTTGCATCATTTCAGGAGCCTAAAACTTTTCTTTATTTTTAAATTTCCTTTTTGTAAGCTGTCCCCTACAACTGTACCAGAGGACTGACATGTTAAATTTTACCGATTAATATGAAGAGGTGTGAGGAAGATAAGAGCCTATAATATGGAAGTGGAAACAGACGTTTTGATAATACCTTCTGGTGCAAAACTCTCTATAGCCTTTCTTGTTCACCTCCTCCTCCCACAATTAGAATAAAATAGAAAATAGAGTTTATATGATGAAGAATTTCTAGGGACTATTGACAGACAGGAAGGCAGCATCAGGAACATTTGGCAGAAACAAATCTCTTCTTAGATCATCACTCCCACTAGGCTTATCTGCTGTTCTGGGTAAGCTTATTCTCATTTAAATAGCATTCATGTAAGTAGTTTTGTGCACGCCTTCCAGATTCCTTCTTGAAGCTTAAGTTGTTAACACTTTCTGCGTTGCTCTGGTAATATCTTTTTGTACTCCTGTAACATTAGTTTTCTTTTTCTTTTTTCTTTTTTTTTTTAATCTATCAGATATAAATTTAAGATTGATAATCTGTTTATAGAATCATGGAATTGTTAAGGTTGGCAAAGACCTCAAAGATCATTGAGTCCAGCCATTAATCTAATACTGCCATCTTCACTCCCAAACCATGTCCTCAAGTATCACATCTAGACATTTGTCAGAGTTTCAAACCTAAGGTGGAAACTCCTTCCAAGGTGGAATTCCTTCCAAACAGCCTGGAGCCAACGCCCCAGCTTCGGTAAAGATGTTTAACAAAGGAGACAAAGGACATGCATATGCGGTGATTGTCAGCCTGGGCCAGGTCTTTGTTTCAATCTTCCCCAGCAGGGGGGAGAGGGGGGAAAGGGGGTTGGTGT
>JAWWMP010000116.1:88356933-88378018 GCA_035047865.1 Dendrocincla tyrannina | reverse complement strand
GGGAGGGGTCTTGGGGGCCTCCATTCCGGGCCCTTTGGGAAATTGGCATTTGGCCAATTTCAACCAGTTACAAAAATTAAAGAAAAAATCTAATAATTGATACATTTTCTAGCTACTGATAGTATCACAGAATCATACAATAATTTTGTTTGGAAGGGACCTTAAAAGATCTTCTAGTGCAACCACTCTGTAGTGAGCAGGGACATCTTTCACTACATTGGGTTGCTCAAGACCCCATCCAACCTGGTCTTGAACACTTTCAGGGATGGGGAATCCACAAATTTTCTGAGCAACCTTTTCTAGTGTCTCACCACCTTCATAATGAAAGACTGATTGCTTGTATGTTTTACAAACCTACCTCTTTCAGTTTAAAAATGTTATCCCTGGTCATATCCCTGCAAATCCATGAAAAAAAGTCTGTCTCTGCCATTCTCATGGTCCTTTTGAAGCATTGAAAGACCACAGTCAGGTCTCCCTGAAGTCTTCCCTTCCCCAGGCTAAATAACCCAAACTTTCTCAGCCTTTCTTCATGGGAGAGGTATTTCAGCCCCCTGATCTTGCTTATGACAAACTCCCAACCTGTTTTAAGAGGTCCATGTCTGTCTTGTGCTGGGGTCCCCAGAGCTGGGAGTATACAGGGTAGTACTCCATGTGGGGTCTCACAAGAGGAGCAGAGGGACAGAATCTTCTCCTTTAGCCTGCCGACCACACTTGTTATGCAGTCCAGGATCATAGAATTGATTTGAATTGGAAGGGACCTTTAAAGTCCAGTTTCTCTGCAATGAGCAGGGATGCCTTCAACTGGACCAGGTTGCTCAGATCCAACCTGACCTTGAATGTTTACAGAGATGAGGTATCTACCAGCTCTCTGGACTACCTGTTCCAGTGTTTCACCACCCTAAAGGACACAGCTGTCCCTCTGGGATGCAAGTTTCTGAGTAATGCCAGTTTATTCATTCAAATCCTTCTCTGCAAGGCTGCTCTCAATCCATTCATCACCCAAACTGTACTGGTATAGATTGAAGACAACCTATGTCTCTAAAGAAATCTACATATTTGAAAAAAATATTTTTACTGGCAGATATTTGACCTTGAACAAGTTAAATTTCAGTACTCACTAGATTGTTTCTACCAATTCTAGTGAAAATAATTTAATCTTATTTAGAGTCAAAAGAATTTTAACCTTTCCCTTGTGCAGTGTAAAAATCAAAATTATGCTCTTTTACCATTTAGATTGGTCTTCAATTGAAAGGTTACAATGTAAATTGAAACCATGAAAAACCTATCTTAACTCACTTATAGGTATTATCTGTGCCATTTTTTAAAAAGAAAACTAGCTTAACCAATGTTTTTCTGCTGCAATGACCCGAGATTGATAAAACCAGAATCCTTGACTTTTAGTAACAATTAATACAGTAAAAAACAGTTTGGAAATTGGAAAATTTGAAGATCTCATTCTTATTCTTGACATGCTGAAAATTTAATCAGGATAAAGGTTTGGTCATAGCTCATTGTTCCTTACATGGACAATGAAGAATACATTTTCATCTAGATATATCAATATAAGTATCATTTTGTCAACCACACTGATTAGTATCTTCTGAATTAATTCAAAATCCCCTCTCTACACTGTCACATGTGCTTATGAAATACAATACTGCATATCTTCAAAATATCTTTACAAACAACAATTAATTTACCTTCCACATTTTTAATGAGCTAGTCAAATTCTGCACCAAATACTAACAACTATAAAAATGCATAGTCTTATGAAAATAATCTACAAAGTTTAATAGAAGAACTGGATAAACCAGTAAAATGTATTCATTCCATGCAGGTTTTTAATGTAGCAAGGCAACTGTATTTGCAAAGGACAGATGAGGACCAACTTCTTACAAGGATAATGGAATAACTGATATTGAGCTGCAACTCATAACAAATCTATTTTCTGATTTTCTATTTGTGAAAATACGAAGGATACACATATTCATATACATAGAATTTGAACGTATGTAGACTCGCTCAAACATGTATAAACACACACACATGCACAAACACACAAGGACCAATGGAGAGATTTCTAGGAAGACTAAATTAAGCTGTAAGGCAAATCATGCTGATGGTATACATATCTCAAATTCCTTAACATGTTCATTTGATGTCCACTGTTGTATGTTGCTCTATCCCAAGACCATTTCCATCTCTGTGCAGCAAAAAAAAGCTGAAACACTTTCTCTATGATAGTATTTTCTTGATGAAAAAATAAAAAAAAAATTAAATAAATTTGTAGGTATGCAATTTGAGCCTGATTTACTTAGTCTGCCTTTGCATAAACAAAAGACCGTTAATCTTTTTCTTAACAGTTCCTTCTCCCTGTAATGTATGTTGCTGCTTTTCATTGTCAAGAAGTTACATGACATTTTCCCCTTCATTATTTAATGCCACTTTATTTTAACTAAAGTTTTATGAGAGGTTGCATCAAAACTTTGAATAAAATGTTATATTGAAATTAATTATTTAATGGAAAATCATGTTGAATTTCAACAGATAATATAATGATTTTAGTAAAATTATTCAGTCTCTGGCTGAAAATAGAATATAAACCAAAACACCCATAGGGAAGTAGTTTTGTATCAGGCAGAAAGATGAAAGAGAAAGCAAGAAATAATGGATATAAATATTGATATTTGTTAGCATCATCTTATAATGCTAGATTTAATAATAATGTCTGAAAATAACCATCTACAGTAACTGTAAAAATGTAAAACTATCGACAGTTTTACAACTATTTCTACAATAACAAAGCATGGATTCTTTAAAAGTAAAGACAAGATCCCTGTTACTTGTTGATATATGTAAAAGTATTTATGCTTGGTGATAAAGATATAAATTAAAAAAATTGACTAATTTTGAAAAAATACAGCACACATGCCATGAAGAGATACTTTTTTTCTTAAAATTAATCCATCTCATTAAACTAGAAAATTAACTATATCACTGTTGTTGCATCTGTGAAGGCTATTAAAAAAATAATATGCATTAACTCACTTTGATTTTTCCAGTGGGTACTGAGTAATCACAACTTACATGAGCCTTCTAAAAAGGCAAAAAGTTTAAGAAGAACCATTTGCCAATAACACACAAGGAAAAGTCTGCTTCTCATTCATGCTGAGAACAAATGTCAGCTGTCAACTTCAATAGTTACAGCCACAAGGCTTGCCAAGTTAGTGTTAGTTGTAAAAATCAAGCAGCACTGAAAAGTCCAAGCATGCAATATTCTGGTGCATTCCCTCACATCTGTAGATTAGCTATTTTAACCTCCATTTTCTAGTTCAGGAGAGTTACAAACCTGGAGTTTCATATGAGAAGGCAAACTTCAGAAAGCACAGGCACACAAGTGTAAGACAAGCCACAGAACAAGGCTAAGTTGAATTCAAGATATTTCTATTAAATGTTTGGCTTCTACAAACCAGAATAGAATTCATAAACAGACTTTTGACAGGAAATTTCCAGGCTGTTCTTACAGTAATTAGGCTCACAACTTGGGAACATTCCAATGTTCAATTCCAAAGTCTTTGACTTGAAAGAAATGCTAGAAGAAAAGTTTATCATTTCTTGAATATAATTCTATATGCATTCTCTCCAGTAGAAATAGACAGTAATCCTTAATTTATAATCACAAGTCTCTGTTTTTGTGCTAAATGTTTTCATCTTATGAATTGCTCTTGAGTTTACTGTAAAAGAGTGATGGAAAATAAAAATAAATCCAGTTTGCAAGATGCATCATTCTGAAAGCTCACACAGTGAGGAGGACTCCTTGCCATCGTACACTGAAAACGCAGTTGGAAATTAAACTTCTCATTTTAAGTATATTATTAAACTTCACAGAGAAGACTACCAATCTGCTGGTATTTCTCACCTCAAAATTCAGTTGAATATTCTAAAAAAAAGAGATAAACCATAATTTTAACCATTTGCTCTCTGAGATGTAAAAACACAGTTTGAATCTCTGAAATTAAGTCAGAATTTATCCCCAAGTTTATCCTGCAGGAGACAGCACAGACTACAAAGCACCACAGATCTGATTTAGTACAATTGTCTTCAAACATAAAAACTACAGCAAAGCAAGAATTGAATTGGAAGCAGAAAAATTAATCAAAGTCAATATGAAAATTTTAGAAATCATATCATTGACATAAAGAGTCATTTAAATGCCCCCTGCCAAAACAAACTAAAAACAAACACAAAATCAAATTATTTTCTCTTTTGCAATGGTACAAGCAGATAAATATGTATCAGCTTAGCTCATGATAATACTAAATCAATCAAGACTGATTTCTCTGAATCAGGTTTCACTTTTTTTCCTAAGATTAATGTGAAAGTCATTCCTTCATGAGAGAAAAACAGGTACATATTCTGAAGCTCTGAGTGCTTACCAAAGAGTGTTGAATCACAAGCACTTTTCAGGGTCAGAGGATTGTATTGAGTCACCACACAGAAATAAGCAACTGATACCAGTTAGTAACTGTAAGAAATCTATGACTTTACTTTGAAAGGCCTTGGTGTTTGTTCCCCCAGTGAAGTAGCTTTAGAAACTTTAACATGTGAGAAGTGTAATTTGGAAACTTGGAAACAAGTTTACAAAGGAACCCTATGAGATTTAAAAAAAAAAAAAAGTTTCAAATATCACATGATATTTGAACAGTATCAAGGGATACTGCAAAAAATACCTACAAGCATATATACATATACAAGAGCAGCAGAATCTAGCCCCACTATGTCTACAATTCCAGGTGAAATAGAGGTTGCCTTTGATTTTTAGTTAGTCCTACATTTTTGTGTAATGTGTTACACTGAAATTTCTTTCATTGCATGCTTCTGTAGTAGTTTTAAGTAGATAATTAGATATGGAAAACGAAGAGGGCTGCAAACAGTCTAGAAAGCCCAGAGATCACCCTCAAACAGCTTGAATCCTGGAGAAAAGGTGGAGGCTCTCAGAACTAAGGCATGTTTTCCTAATATATATCCAAGAGAATGAGAGAAAGGTTACTTGGAAACTCTAAAGAATTTCATTTTATTTTTGGCTCTACCCTTCACATTCTACTGTAAATATAGCCAGAAGCTTAGAGAAGCAGCAACTACCTTTGTTTCAATGTTAATTTCCATGTGTGTCTTCCAGCTGCTATTTGGACTTGATATCCACTTCAGGAAAGCTCCAGGGCAACAGGCATTTTAATAGCCCAAAGAACACTTTGTCTACTAGTGGGGTGCAGTTAAAAAGTCAATTCAGTTGAGATTCATTGAATCTGAATGAAGAAAACACAGTAGTAGACCTTATGGCTAGCTAGAAACAGTGACACAAGAATTAAAACTAACAGGTCCATTTGCTCATGCTGACATACAGCTGTTTTTCTCATAAAAAATAAAGGAAAAAATTTCCATGTGATTAGAATATAATAAAGACAGAGAACAGTACTCTCTCTCCTCATACAAAATCAATTTATTTCCTATAGTGCTAAGATGCAAGCCTTTTAGTTTAGCTGTAGGTAGAACCAAGGTATAAATTAAAGACCTTCTTCCATGAGAGTGATGTTTATTTCACTTCATCAGAGTCCAGTTTTACTGGCTCACTTGGCTATATAAAGTTATTGGTGAGATGCTCATCCCTGTATCTAGAAATAAAAGCAGCATCTTTCTGAAGGAGTGCATAATTCTGGGCTCCATGGTAATACGTGTAATTAATCACGCTGTTCTAAAGTGCTTGGAGTGACAAATATGAGTGGTGGAGAGTCTTATTTTTTTGTTGTTTGTTTGTTGGTTTGTTTTTTTGTTTCTTGTGGATACACAGGTTTAGCAAACCAGAATAAAAAGAATACATTCTTGTATAGAGTTTTTAAAAAATACAATACAAAAATGTAAGGAAATTTAGCATTTTAGTACAAAATATATGCAAGGATATGTTTAAAAGTGCATTTGCTTTCATGACATTTATATACTTGATAATTGCTAGTGAGTTTTGTGTAGTCTAATAATTATGTTGACAGGCAGTTCAGGAGAACAGCTCAAAAGTTTGTTTTAAAAATGTGTTTATGCTATAGATTCTGAGAATAAGGGAAGTATCCTTATCTGCCTTCCAACTTGTTCATGTTGTGAACATATGAATTAGTCTTCAAATGTGCTATGGCTTATACTGTGCAATTTATTTTTGGTCCATATAATATTCTTGTAATTTTCTTTGTTTCAGAAGATCCATTTTATAAATGTCTCATTTTGCTTTGAAGATGTGAAAGACAATGAAAATGATGGAAACACTTTGTTTAATTATAAAAAAACCCTTTAAACAACTACAAACAGAAGGAAAAGTGAACAAAAATCCCATAAGAATAGTGCTGTATTCTACAAGCTCTGTTCATAAATATTATGCATTGCTGCACACTAGTATATGTGCCTTAACAGTTATAACTAGTTTTACATGAATATGATTTAACATAAAGTATTTTATAAGGAACTTCACCAGAAATGAAGTACTGAGGTTTGATAATAGGTAACTTTCCTAATGGAACAAGTAAGATTTTTAAAAGATGGAATTATTTTAAGTACTAATTCTTCAGTTGTATTTGACAACAGCACTCAGTATGTCATACAACAATTAACACATTGGTTGTCAAGAGTAGAGACTGCATTGGAGAGAGAGAGAGAGAGCAATATTCTTAATAGCTACAGTGTGTAGCAAAAAT
Source organism: Dendrocincla tyrannina (assembly GCA_035047865.1). Lineage (NCBI taxonomy): Eukaryota > Metazoa > Chordata > Aves > Passeriformes > Dendrocolaptidae > Dendrocincla > Dendrocincla tyrannina. The sequence goes on along the minus strand of JAWWMP010000116.1, from coordinate 88,371,281 downwards.
AAGGACACTTTGAAAGCAAAGTGTTTCTTTTTTAACGCCTTTATATTTAGTATCAGGTACTTAATTCATTCACTAATAGGCAGTAGTGCATTTGATACTGTTTTCAAAATAAAATTCTATAATAATTTGAAAAAATAAAAAGATGAAGGGAAGAGATAAAGCCAAGATAAAACGTTCTTTAGAAAAAAAATAAAAAACTAAACCACACTGTTTCCATTTTTACAATTGATCTATAAACTGAGTCTCAACAAAGTGAGTAAAGGTGCCTTTCCTGCTTCTCTGTCTATCTAGGCATGTCTTGAGATCAGGTCTGACATTAGTGACTCTGAATACTTCAATATGAAGCTGCTGTTATTTTCTGAGTCCCTTCCCCTTCAGAATATTCCTGAATCTTTCCTAGTTTTCTTCCAGAAGTAAATTGTACAAAGCTTTTCGGAGCTAAAAAGCCATGGTGCCTTCAGACACAACAGCTTTTAGCAGCCTTCAGAGTCAAAACACCTTTGGGTGTTCTGATGAGCTTCATTGCTATCACTGATATGACTTTTTAATATGCCTTTTGCTTCTTTTCTTTTCACCTAATAAACATTTAATGAGAAACAGTGGCACAAGACTGAAATTATCTATTAAATGTTCTAATCTTCATACTAGCAGTCATATTCCCATCAACCTCATTTTACTTCTGTCCTTTTCTTCCCAGTGTCAGCTGAGGCAGAGGAGGTTCCGCTTCCAGTTCCTCTGGAGACTAGGACATGTTCTTGGAAAACTAAGAGAGGTTTATAAGATGCCTAGAGCATCTTATGTGCAGGTCTTTGTTTTGTTCCCTGGCTGTCTCTAGCAGGGTCTCTCCAAATCAAGGCTCAGATTTGATTGTTGGGTGATTTTATTCCATGAACTTCTCCCAAAAGCAAAACTAATAATACTGAGCCTGGTTTGGGTCTTTCAGGCCTACCTAGCCCTCGGTGATAATAGCACTAGGCACTTTAAGGCACTTGGTCTCCCATACAGGGAGTTGGAGAAAATACGGCCAAGTGTTGTGGAAGCAGCCTGTCTGTTTAACATGGATCTAGACCCACCCAGAGTGGATATAAGTCAGTCTGGGGTGTACATGAAAGCCCCAGAAGTGAAGGTGGATCAGGTGAGCAGCAGTCACCAGCTGGGGTTAACCTAGCAATATTCAGCTCAGGCCATGGCACGGCTGAGCCCCTGCACTGCATCCTCCTGATGGGGGCAGAAATATTTACAGGGCTACAACCTGTGTTTTGGCACTGACTGAGAGGGGAAATCTTCTGCAATTTTCCTGAATATTAAAAGATGGTATTCTTAATTTTATTTTTTTATTTTTTTTACATATTAGGTATGTCTACATACAAGGTTAGGAACCTAGTTCTGATCTTTTGTTACAGAAATAAACCATCAAATTAATAAAAACAGATTAATTTTCATAGACCTTTTATTTGAATAAAACCCTATACATTTAAAGGAGGAAGAAATAATTTTTTTCAATTTTTATCGAACGGGAACTCTTCTATCTCCTAAATGTGTTATTTTGCTTAAATGTGGTAAATTTATAGAGAGAATTTTGTCTCTTTTTTATTTTTTTTTTCTTATTTATTATAAGGAATGGATTTGGGAAGGATGAAGGAAATAGAAACTAGAAAACTAAATAAATATAGGTGAGATATATGAGACCCATAGTACACTGCTGGGCAAAAGTAACAGAAATCAAAATTGGTAAAAAATAATCAAAACATCCTCATGTGGATGGATTCTGAATTTAAAATATGCTCCGAGGGACAGAAGTAACAATAATTAATACTTTACAGTTACTTTACATGTGATCTATTATCTGAAGATCTTGAGTTGTGCACATCATTATCTCATTAAACCTTACAACACCCTTGTGAGGGAAGAACGTGCTTTATTATAGATATTTTACAGAGAAGCAAACTGAGGTATTCAGTTAGGAAAAAGCAAGGAAACTCAGTAGCAATATTAACCCATATTGCCACATCAGTTAGAAAGTGAATGCCATGATTTTTCCCATTAAGAAAGGGCAGAAACAAATAAAGAAGTGATTAAAACTTCTAAAAAGAGGATAGACCTGCATTTAAAGCACCCACTAGAGTTTAGTAGTTAAAAATAATATTATGGAAGAAGTTTAAGAGGGTAAGGAAAGAGAAAGAGTTGCCCAGAGAAGTTAGAGACATGCTACTTTTAGAAATTTTCAAAAATTTACTGCACAAGACTGAACAACTTGAATGTAGCTGTTTTGAGCAGAAGTTAGAAAAATGATGTCCTAAAGGTCCTTTCAGACAAAATTTTTCTGTGATTTGCTTATAATCAATATTACACTTCAGATATTGAACTCTCAACTGCATAGCAATGTTTTAATAAAAAGTCATATTTCGTAGACATTTGCAAACTCTACAAGAGTAAAGAAACAACCTATCACAATTTTCACTCCAACGAGATAATAGAACACAGATTTCAAGTGGTGTCATAGCTTCCTTTGGGCACATCCACCTGCTCCAGGAAAAGGGTTCTCTCTCCCTCCACAGGCTGCAGGTGGATCTCTGCACCACGGTTAACCCATGTGCTGCAGGGGGACAACCTCCTTCACCACAGTTTGCAGGGGAATCTCTGTTCCAGCACCTGGGGCACCTCCTCCACCTCATTCTGCACTGACCTTGGTGTCTGCAAAATTGTTTCTCTCACATATTCTCACTCCCCTCTCTTGCTGCAACTGACCCTACACATTAACTATTTCCACTTCTTAAATCTGTTCTCCCAGAGGTACTACCACGGTCACTGATGGGTTTGGCCTTGGACAGTGGTGGGTCTAACTTGGAGTCGGATGGCACTAGCCCCGATGGACATAGAGGAAGCCTCCCCAGCAGCAAAAACCCTGCCACACAAACCCAATGCACATCTTTTAATTTAAAACATTTAATTCAGGCTTAGATTTTTTCCTTCCTTTTAAGTTTTTTAGTGTTATAACACATGATTTTGTTAAACCTTCCATTTACCTGCTTTTTAAAAAGCAGCATTGAGATCTTCCTTCTGTTTACTTCTGACAAAAAACCTGCATATGTGTGGTTAACATTTTGATTATTGTTTGTTTAGAATATTTAAAAGGATAGTGTTGAATAAAGTATGTCACATGTAGAGTTTATTGACAGATGGGACTTTAGCCTGGTCTGTCTGTCTGTAGACAAAAGGGCATTAGAGTTCACTTGGTCCTTCTAGAAAGGCATATAGCCCTATTTACGGCTACAGAAATAGAGAATACAGAGGTTCATTGAGGACTTCATCACTGAAGAGACTGCTGCTGCCTCTTTTCTACCTCATAGATGTGTACTTATGAGCTATGACATAACCATTATTTCTTCCCAATAAACCAAACTCTTACATCTTTCACTATAAACTGTTAATCAGTGTTAGACATTCAGCACTGTCCACTCCAATTTTCATCAAACTTTTTAAAAGAAGCAGTCTGCTGTCCTATCAATGTCTTAAGGGTAAGGGAAACTGAAATTCCATGCTAAACAGGCTTGTCTAGACTGAGAGACATATTTCCAGTAGACTGGAGACCTTCATTACAATATGGCTATGCAATGGAAATGCAATGTAAATTACTTCTTTTAACCATGACAAGTCCATCTTCAGCATTGGCTACTGGCATTATTCAAGTTTTGATATGACATACAGTTCTAGACTTCTAGACTGCCCCCTTTTATTATAGAGAATAAATAAGGGGAAATAACTTTCCATTGCTTTAAAGTTTTGTAGCAGGTGTGCCAACATTTTTAACAAAAGAATGAGTTATCACTTCTTTAAAAAAAAGCAAAATAAAGCATTAGATCATACATTACAAAAGTATATCCTAAAGTTAGGTTTCGAAAATATATTTCCCTGGATAAAACTTGAGCTTCCAAATTGTGTAAGTACTTTTGACAATTGCCTTTTAAACACCTTGGGATTAATCTGTTTATGAATTATTCATGGTAAAAAGAAGTTTGCCTATGATAGACTGCTCCCTTAAAATTGCTGTTAGCCCAAGTGTTTAGGCCATAATTCCACAAATGCCTCTCTCTTCACCTTAGAAAAGAATTCATATAGGAAGAGAGGAATTAAGAACTATTATTAGTTCTGAAGAACTTTGAAGCACCTACAAGACCATATACTGGGTTTAGATGACATTTTTTTCTTTCAGTACTGCTTTTAATGTTAATGTTTCTCTCAGAGTACTAAGAGACAGTGAAAACAGGTAACAAAAGGAAATACAGGGCAGTGAAATGAATGCAAAATTAGAATTTAGAGACTTTATAAATAAATAAAAATTTTTCCTTAAAACACAAAATAAAATATTTTCAAATGTCAAATTTTAAAATGACCACTCATTAAACAATTTTCTTCTCTTTTCTTCCTTCACCATGAGTTTGTTTTTCTTACACTTTTCCTCAGGTACAGGTCAAAATTGATTGTGCAGGTAAAAAGCAGGGACATTTGGCAGACAGAAAAACATTTCTTTCAGGTACCTAATTTCTAAAGGATTTATATTTTAAAAAAGTATTTCTAAAAGTATCACTGATAGGGAGCCATACTCCAAAGACAAATTGCTGCAGTCCACATGAAATTCTAGACAAACTGTCTTCTGTTTCAAACTAGATTGTACAGATTTTTAATATGATGAAATGATTTCTTTCTTCATCCTTTCCATTAAACTCTGTCTTGAAGCTTTTAAAGGCTGGGATACTCCCTAGAGATGCATGTAAAAACAGAAAGGAGAAAAACTGCCCTTTCTGAGGTCCCAAAGTGGAGATAAAAAAGATATTTCACATATCTACTGATGTCTATCTTAGTTTCTGACAGAATAAGTAAACAATATTTCTCAAGTAAATTAAAAATCTTAAAACTATGGTGATGAAACTGCAAATGTACAGCTTTATATACTTTAGACTATTCTGCTTACTAATTATCATAAATACTTTACATTGTGTATAGATATTTTTAGCTGATTATGCATTCTTATAGATAAGCCCAGACTTCCAGCTCTAATCACCACTTCTATAAGTTATGAGACAAGCAGTGGATGAGATTAAGGTTCTTTCATAATTCTCTTTGTTCCCGTTTTTCTTATTGTTCTTTCTAGAACAACATTGTTAAACTGTATAAGAAAGCTACATTACTTCTACAATAAAACAAACAAGCAAGCAAACAAACAACAAACCATATCCAGTCAACTCTCTTTTAAATGAGTTTTGACACTGCAGGAAAGAATAGAGAAAAAGGCTGCTGTGACAGGAAGGTCAGCGTAGTGTCAGTATATATTACTACAGATATATTCATTCCCTGTTTTCAATTACAAACCTTGTATATTGAAACAAGTGAATATTCGCATTACTTTTAAAATAGAATTCTATTGAGGGCTAGGAGTTCAGCCTAGCTTGCTGCTGACTTTGAACAATCCACTATTTCAGTAAAATAAGGTTTTGGCTAATGATATGAATATGAGTAAGAAGTAAAAGGTAATTTAATTTACCATTCTTCATTTTCATTGTTTGCTGCACAGTGGAATTTTCTTTTCCTCTTATTTTAAAATGAGTTATGGCTTGATCTAAACCCTTCCGAAAACATAGCCCTTGCTTTAGAACAAAGGGAAGGCAAGCTAAATTCCATTTCATTTAGTAGCAATCAAAATAACAGAGGCCATTGTACTCAATTTCAGCTTCCTGTCATGATTGAACAGAAGCTTAGAGACTTAAGGTAACTTTCCAGAAAATTATATAGCAAAACAAATCTAGGATAGAGATCTGGCACTACAAGATATGAAAAAGTTTATAGATAGATAATGTAGTGTTTTATAAATCTTGGAAGGATCTCTCTGATTTCTATATAAGGCTGATATACCCCTTTGGGTATTTATTGATGTTTGGCATAACTACAGTAATTGTATCACTTTTAGCCTGAGATATTTGACCTTGTTATAAACATCTAGGTCTTAATATAAAATGATCCAGTGAGATAATATGAGCAAACAAAATTAAGATTTATTACTAAAAATTACTCTTATAGGTAAAAATCTCAAGGGGTGTTATTAATGACTCTTTACTCATATTCAAAAAAATTCTTGACTACATAAAACATTCTTCCAAAACAAAAAAGGCTAATTGTGGAGGTAGCTCTTAACCAAGATTAATAATGACAACCACATAATGGGTTCATATTAAAAAGAAAAAAATAAATCTGCTGAGCAGTGAGAGCAGAAGAAACAAAGCAATATTGCAAAGAGAGAGCACATTGAACAGAGAATATGACACTGGTGAAAACTTGATGGCTTTTAATCCCAAGCAGACTTTGGTCCTTTTTTCACATAACACAATGACATTTTATCTGACCATAACCTTTTTGTACTAGATATCTTCTCTTGACTGCATAGGCATGAAACAGAGTTAAGTGCAATGTATATTTAATAAATTTGTATTTGGCATAAATATGAAAAAAAAAATACTCCAAATTTCTAATTTTGAGTCAGTAGCAGTTAAAAAACTTTTATGTTCTGCCATTTTCACTCATAATTCTTCCACAATCCATATGCAAAGAGATGAGTTCAGTAATTAAAAAGAAAATAAATCTGAATTCTGGCACAAAGGCAACTTTTTAAGTTTTGTAGGTTGTTACGAACGTATTTTAAAAATGTGTTCCATATATACTTAACTTTTCAAAACACTTCCAATACTTACAATTCAAACCAGTTGCAAAGTATACAGAATTAAACTGAGTTTGCTGTTGTCACTAATATTACACACGTACCTTATCAATTAAAGTAACACTGTTTTGTTGAAATGAATGGAAACTTCTTAGTTTTACTTCTTTTCTTTTTACCATTTCCTACCAGAAAAAGGCTTTACATATTTTACAACTGAATAAATGGTAGGGGAGGACAATGGTCACAATTCTAAACTTTGCAAGATACTGCATTTCTCTTGAACTGATGACTATCTCAATACAAAAGAGCTTTATTAATATCTAGAGATTACACTGTGCAATGGTTGGTGGGGAGCGCCCTCCCTCTCCCGTCCTCCCCCCACCACGTCCACGTGGCCATGCCACGCTGTCTCCTGAGGTCCCAGTAAAGAGATCCACACATGCCGAGGACAGGAAGCAGAAAGAGGGATTTATTCATCTGGTCAGGTCTTTTATAGACTTCCCATCACGGAGGGTTCAAGGGGAGGGATACAAAAGGACCAATCAAGAAAGGTTTCACACACCGTGGGTGGGGCTTACATACTAATTAGGAAGGTAAGGGGTTGCCTTCCAGGGGTGTGGGAAAAAGGGAAACTCAGCAAAAGACCTCATTTTACAATTGCAGTAACAAACTCAGGTTTACAAAACACTTTGATTGTTTTCTTCATCTTCTACAGAGGCTTCCTGTTACAACACTGGATTTTTTGAAGTTAAAATGTCAAAGCAAATCAAAAGACTGGTACAGTTCATACCAAATCAAATTAGAATATTTCACTCTTGAGTCTGTAGCTTTTAAAAGTCGTGTTCTCTACTGTAATGAAAGATAACTGTGAAAAATAGATACTTCAAAATGTAATATATTGCCTGCCTTTGTTCTTGATTCAGTGTGACAATCTGTTCATATCTTCGAAATGTTCACGCTTTCCTCCTAGAATAGATCTTCAGAAAGTCACCTGTTACACAGTCCAATAAATGGCCTTGATGTCAAACTCCAGAAGTGAAACATGAGGGTTCTCATACCAGGATTTGGGGTGACACTGCTAATGTGAAAAGGCAATAATTGCATGCTAATGGAGAACCACTGGGCCCTGCAAGATAGGTACAGATGACCATGCCTTGAATTCATTTCATCTCTAGCTGTCTGCTTTCAGCGTCTTCAAGCATAAAGCCTGGAATCCTTTACTGAGAATCAATATCTGTACTCATCTTTCAGGGTTTTAAGTAGCAAGAGATTGACAGTCATGTCAGAGCAATGAGGGCACTAATAGGCTTTTGTGGCCCTGCTCAACCTCTCTGCTGCTTCTTCCCCTGGTCCTTCACCATGGGTCCAGCAGATCCATTTCATCCCAATCCCTGTTGTAGTGATGCCATAGGAGAGTCAGTCTCCAGTCTCTGTGCTGTCTCCTGGATGGACTTCAGCCCTACACTGTGGATAGATGGACCCTTCAGCCCCACCCTGCAACCTTGTGTCCAGTCTTTCCTCTGGCCCTGTTTGCTCCTGGCTGGACATTGTCAATGAATCCCAGACCTGGTTCATCACTCACTCTGTCTGAGTTGTCCTACCAGTCCTTTGCTCTGACCAGTTTTAATCCAGTGTTTGTGGAGCACTGTGTGCAATGGAGTAACCCTTGCTGCTCTCTGAGAAAGTATTCCTATTACTATATAGCTTTATAATTTGAATCAATGAAATTACATGAAAGAACTTTATTCTGAGAGTTTCAGATCCTGAAGTTATTTACGCTGACTTCTATTACCAAGACAGTGTCCTAGCCTAAACATTATCAGATGTCTTGTGAAAAATGCAACCTTCACCTTTTCCTCTTCCTCAGTGAAAAAAGAGTACATAAAATAAGGTAAGAAAATGTGGAGATAGAGACAAAAAAAAAATGAATGGCTTTTTATCCAAATGATTAAAAAATGGAATAGAGAGAGAACTGTAATGTTTTTGACAAAACCTGTCTCTTTGCAGGAAATCTATGAAAGAAGACCTCACTGATGTGAGTCATCTAACTGCAATGCTACAAAAACAGACTTCACTTTGTTTCTCAGGTTATTTTTTTCTTTTTGTAATTTGTTGGGGTTGATGTGTCCTTATTTTGACTGAGTGTTGTGTCAAGCTTGTTACAGGATTTAAACCTTGAGGTGGTTCCTTACCTCATAGACTCACGGAATAGTTTTGGTTGGAAGGGACTTGAAAGATGATCTAGTTCCAATATCCCTGCCATACTTTCCACCTATATCCCAGTGATACCATGAAAAATAAGCAATATACGTATAGAATGACAATAAAAGCAAAAGTTGTTTTGCACAGTAACTGAACACTCAAGGTGGAGCAATTTTAAGACCAAGTCAAAATATTCTCACTTTCCTAAAGCCATTTGAAGTCTTCCAGGTTAGCTTCTTACCAGTTTGCAGCTACAATGAGCATTCCAAACACTACATACCACAGTGTACTTCTATGTAAAAGGTTAATAAAAATGTATTAGTTTTAACATGTATAAATTACCACCTTTTCTAACAGGTCATCCATTATATATGATATAACAAGTTCAAAGCAGCTTACAGTATCAAGTAATTTTTTGCATGAAAAATGGAGGTTCTTAAACTATATTGTAATTTTGAATTGTTTTCTGTGTATTTAGATGTGAACTCTATATCTGCAAACTCACAGCAAGATGAAAAGACATACATTACAAAGACAGAAAGAATGAAAGGAAGAAAGAGGACATGAATTTTATAATGCATTTCTTTCAGAGCAGAGAATGTGTGTTTATTGATATGCTGATAAACATGAGGTACTCCAGTTTAGGAACAGAGCAAAATATATCTCTAGATGGTGTTCATGCATTTACAGCCCAATAGGTGCAATCTTTTCCTAATACATAGGAAAAATTAAAGATTTATGGAGAAAGTTGCTTCTTTTCTCAAAAAGTCCCCTATGAAATTATAAATCATGCAGTATGTATATCTGTAGATAGAGAAGTGTGGATTAAAAATTACCAAACACAGATACTAGCTCCAAGCAACATCAGCTAGCAAATCATCCACCTAAGATGCAGTGGTAAGGACATAATTTCAAGCTACATTGAATATTGCATGGTATAAAACAAGCCATTTTGAAAGATAATTAGATGCATAATTTCCGATACAGACTGCATGAGAAGTCCAATCAAACTAAATTTGTTGTTCTACTGGCACATTTTTGCTATCCTTAATGTCAGTTTGCTGTAATTTTTTTCCTTCCACTATGTTGTTAGTTTTGGTGAGGAAGAGTGCCACAGAGCCATGAGGTACATGTTGCACAAGTCAAGACATCAGAACAGCAGCTAAGAAACTCGTTTACAAAAAAGACTACACAAAGTTTGAAGGAGAGATGGCAGACCCATAAATTCACATTTGTAATACTATTTATCACTTTTCTCTTTTGCCTTACATATACATATTTTAGTTTATAAAAAAGGTAGAAATGCCATGAGTTACAGATGATTGAGACGTTTGTAATCTCATGGTAGTGATACCAGAACTGAAAAGGTCAAACAGTACAGCTCCTAGGAAATATAACAACAAAAAATATTCTTCCATCAGACTTCAAATTCCTATGTCTTCAATACCTTTTTCTGCTACACTTTATTAAAAATTCTCGATGTCCGTATCAGAATGTGCAAGACATCATCCCCCACTTTTAAAGGGAAGCATTACACAATTTTTTTATGGGAGCACTCATGGGGAAGGGAAGAGTTACAGCATCATGTGTCTTGTCAATTTGTCTCTTGACATTTAAACTTGACTGTTGCAGTAGCAAGCCCTGTACAACAGGGTGTACTCTGAGGTTCCAGTACGCTGCTTTCTTCTGGGAATGAGCAGCAACAAATGCAATATTTGAGAAAGAAAAATGGAAAATACAAGCTTGTGGCTCACAATTCACACAGGGTTTTGACTATACTTGTTCTAGCTGTTTCAAGTAGAGTACAGAAACATTCTTCTGAACAAGGGCTGAAGGAAAGTTCATCCTCTCACTGGGAACACTTAAGTGTTAGGCTGCTGAGGAGCACAACACTCTTGCAAGCTTTCTCTCACATCTCTGAATCCTGAATCCCTTGCTCTGCAGTGTTATGGTAGCTACAGAAAGGGTTGTTCAAGTCATATGCTAGTCCAATAAGTAAAGTTTGGCGTTCTCAGTAGTGGGAGATGTAAGCTGAGCAGGGAACAAAAACTGCACCCTTCTTCCTGGATGATTGTTCTAGTAAATAGTGCTGTTACAGGGGAAAAAACAAAAACCAACCAACCAAGAAAGGCCCTATTGCTCTATTTTTTACTAAATGGCCAGTTTTCTTGGTTTGATGTAGGTTTTCAGTCCTCATTCATCAAACTTTTATCACAGAACCACAGAATATGCAGAGTTCAACTCTTAGCCCTGCACAGGACCATCCCCAAGAGTCACACCATGTGCCTGAGAGTATCATCCAAATGCTTCCTGAACTCTTGTAGATTCGATGTTGTGACTACTTCCCTGAAAAGCCTGTTCCAGTGCCCAACCACCTTCTGGGTGAAGAACCTTCTTCTAATATCTGACCTAAACCTCCCCTGACACAACTTCATGCCATTCTCTTGGGTCCTGTCACTGGTCACCGCAAAGAAGAGATCAGTGCTTGCCCCTCCTCTTCCCCTCACAAGGAAGCTGTAGACTGCAAACATGGTTACTATTGTGATACAGAGGCACCACTGGGATTTAAACACAGGATCTCCTGTTTACTCAGCAGGCACTTTAACCAACTAAGCCACTACACTGCATATTCCCAATGCTACTGTTTAATTAATATATGAACATTAAAGCAGATGAAATATTAAACAGGGACCTGGCCTAGAAATCTGTGGCTTAGTCTTTCTGATAGGAACAAGAATGTCTGGTGGTACATGTATCTGTCTAATTTGACAAAATTTGTACAAGAATATTTTCACCAATATAAAGACTGCAAAACATAATAATTACTTTTTATTTATTTATTGCTATTAATTTCTGCATCAATTTGCAACATAAAATCATGAAAGGTGAAAATTTACAACGCCAAGGACTATGGTTTTATACAGTAAATACTGAGAAATACAGTGCAGTGATTCACTCAATAAATTACTAGATGTATCCTGTTCCAAAACTGGCAGCAGTTATTGTTTCTTTATTCTTTTTCTCTTTGTTTATAGACTTTGTTTCTATGTGTGTCACATTCCTGTCAGAGACACTTTGTACCAGAAGAAAACTACTTCTATTTCGTCTGATATCCTACACTAGTTTTCTACTACAGAATGTGTTAAATTGCAATCATTCATCTAGGACTGCACTTCAGTTTCTGTTACCTAACTATGTCTTAATCATATCCAGCAAATGACCAGCTATAGAGAATGGTTCCTTATCACCAGACCCACAGAAGCAGAATATCTTTGTACTAACATTGTTCTCTTCTAACACCCCTCGCAGGTCTGATTTGAAATCGTTCTCTGCAGGGAGTCTAGAGAGATGTTAATATAATTGTTTGCAATTTGAATGTAAAGAAAATTGCTAATAGGTTCATGGAGGCAGCTCATAAAGTGACTGCACTTCTCATTACAAGATCCAGCATTTATGAATGCGTTCTGACCTAGTTTGTTGTACTCAGTTTTCAAAGCAAGGATTGTTACATAATAATACCTTCAGTTAGGACATACTGGTCGAGATACTTGAGAATGTATAAGCAATTTATAACATTCACTACTATGATAAAACCTGGAATACTGTGGTTAACTATATGCAAGCTTCAAGAAATCAACTGGGTGTCATATGGCTGAATAAAACATAGGCTGAAGGGACTGGATGATAACAGAGTCACTTGCCCCATTCTGTGCCTTGGAATGAATTTGAAGAGTCCACAGAGGGGAGGTACATTGTCTAAATATTCTCAGGTGTAGCTCTAAAAAATAATCTATAATTTGATTTTCCTATATGCAGAATAGACACTATGACAATGAACATTTCTTAATCTCTACTGATCTTCTGATGAATGGCAATTGAAATAAGGACTCTGTTAACTAGTTTCTACTGGAAGGAGCAGTCCGTGAGGTAGTATCTGCATATTTTCTTAATGTATCTTGTCTATTTACATTTACATGGGTACATAAATGGATGCATAGATATGCTGTACTGTAGACAAGCCCTCTTGCTGAAATCTAAATCCAAACACCAACATCCTGAAAATTTTCTGTGTACAGCCAGATTAAAGCATACACAATGTTTTATCTCTGCAGAACACCCAAATAAAAAACAATACAAGTAATTCTGAAGAAAAAATATATGTCCATGTTAAAAAATGAAAGAACATATCTGTAATACATGTTGGAGCACAGTGAAGAAATTAAGAAATCCATGAGCTAGATATGGTCTGAAATCCTAGCATCACAGACAATTCCTCTCATGTATTTGCACTGAAGTACTACTAGATTTCATTCTAGCACTGCAGGGGTGCAGGTAGGCTGTGCCTGGCCCAAGACAGTCTCCACCATGACAAAGGTATCATTTTCAATCAACTCTGATCTGGATCTAGGGAGACTATCCATGAGATGAATCCAAGCCTATCTGGGTCTGTGTGTCTGTGAAACAGTACTATGTTACTGTGCCAAATGAAGTAGAAGTGGTAGGCTATGACACAGAACTTCTTTCTTTTACCTAATTTCATGCATGTCCTTGTCTTACTTTCTATTTCCGTGATTTGGGATTACTCCTTACAGAGATGCTTTCTGGGTTCAGAGAGAACATAGACATAATGAAAATGCATTAAGACCACTGGGTCCCACTACTGATTGAAATAACAGCCATGTAGAGTTTTGATTTCTACTAAAACCCCTTATTTGATTGTCTAATGCTAGCTGAGCAACTCATTATGTTATGTCTGTGCACCCCCTTCACCAGACTTCTAGATATGTAACATCAAAAAATGTGTAATGACAATGGGAAGATAATTCTCCAGTGTTTGGATGTTAATGAAGGAAAACTAGGCAACTATCATGACTACTACAATATCAATAAAGATTATTATGAGTAATATGAGTAAAACGTCAAAGAAAAGAAAAGCCTACCATTTAATTTTGTGTACAATTCCACCAGATAGATACCTTATGAGAATACATACAAGTCACAATTCATGTTGAGAAGGAGTCTTAAAAATGAGAACACTATGAATCCATACTGGGCTTTGCTCAAAGTTTATGTCACAAGACTGTTATCCTTGTGAATTTGATAAGAAACAAGGGTTGGGGAACTTTTAATTGGGCTATCCATTCACTTCAGAGTATAAATATTGGAATACTACAGGGGTTTTTACTAAGTCTTCTATCTGCATGTTTATTCAAATAACTTCAGTGAATGAAAATAGAATTCTAGCAAACTAATCCATATCAATATTATAATGGCAATCTACCATGGATAGGCACTATAGACAGATATACAGCATTTCCTATAAGGAATATTTTCTACTAAGCCTTGTTCCTCTGTAAAGACTTTTTTCCCTAGGCTGCAAAATCCTCTTCCCTTCCCTTCCCTTCCCTTCCCTTCCCTTCCCTTCCCTTCCCTTCCC
>JAWWMP010000116.1:88307193-88356276 GCA_035047865.1 Dendrocincla tyrannina | reverse complement strand
AATTCATTATCACTCTCTAAATTCTGTGAATGGAAGAAGCATGTGTTTCCTGGAATTAATTTAGCACTGTCAAATCGACAAGGTATGTGAGATTATAATAGATGCATCAGAGACTCCCTATTATGTGAATAAAACCCCAGCAAATTAATATTGGTGAGATGAATTAACGAATATTTATACCACCCTTGAAATTGTTTATGAGAAAAAAATAATCATGTGTGCAAAATTTATCAAAGCAGACAGGTGGAAAAAGATGATAAAATGTATTTTAATAACTATAGGTATATATTTCAATGCAACATACTTTACAAGATACTGCTTTCTTATTTTGACTAGGAATCCAGATTTTCATTTCAGAATATGCTGATAAACCTGGCAACAGCAAATGTCATGCTGAAATGCAAAGTCAATGGAAACTGTAAAAGAAATTTTGGAGCACCCAATATGCAATTATTCTGACATACAGTAAAATAAATATGTTTTGAGTGTTTTAAAGTACAATTCCATTAGTGGTGTTTATCAGATGCAAAATAATGTATTTATAAAGTATATAAGTGGCAGCACCATATGGACAAAAATAGCCGTAAAATGCATTTGAGGTTTTTTAAAGTCTGTTTTTCTTGGAAAAGTCTGAAGTTTGATGGCAAATAAATAAAACAGAAGCTTCATAAATTAAGGCACTTATTTGCTCCCAAGAATTTGGTAAGCTATAGAATTATGCAATGCATAAGCAGATAATTAACATATTAAATGTACAAAAAGAATATACAGTTGATGCTTAGATAAGAATTCAGAAGAACTCAAATTACAGGCGTTAGATTATAGAATGAAAAAAAAGCTACCTAGGAAAATCAAGAATGCAATCTGGTATTGGCATGCAAAACTGGTCATCTTCTGTAGACCTGAGACATCCAGAACTGAGTCTGCACATTAGCAAAACAATTGGATAGGGTTTAGTGAGGATGAATAGCTGTTGCTGGGGTGAGGATTGTTGTCCTTTACAAATAATGTTATGTGTTGGGCATTTTCTTAAGAAATCAGCACACTTCTTATCACTTTGTCACCTGTGAATTGTCATACTTTCATTCACATCCATTTCACAAACAATTCTCCTCTTCATATGGTGACCTGTGAGCCACATAGATTATGTATACATAAGCATATAGTTTTTCATGTTGTACTGAAGGAAATAATCATACATATGAATCTAATATATATACAAAAGGCTATGTTTATCTGTACAACACAGAGAAAAAAGAAAAGAGAATTTTCTTTTAAACATGAAGCAGAAGCATCTAACTATATATTTGCATCAGAAAACATATTTCCGTGAAAAGAATAGTATTCACAAAAACATAAAGTGGTATAAACTGGTTGTGATTGAAAGGAATCAAAGCCATCAAAGTGATTGTGTTTCCAGAATAATTTTTAAAAACCATGGGAAAAAAAAAGAATCTTTACCACTTTTAAATGCAAATTCATTGGTGAACTGGGCCATGTCCAAGTTTTGGTAGCAGGGAGACTGCAGAGTTGGCTTCTGCAAAATGCTGCCAGAAACTTCCTCCATGTTCAAGAGAGCCAATGTCAGCTGACTTCAAGGCAGAATGGCCACTGGCTAAGGCTGAGGCCATCAGCGATAGCAAAGATGTGTGATGAACTGACCCCAATCCCCATCCTCCACTTCCCTGCACCACTGTGGGGGAAGGAAGTAAAGAATTGAGGAGTGTAGTTGAGCGCAGAAGAAGGGACAGGTGAGAGGCAGTTGAGTTTTAACATAATCAGTGACCTGAATTACTCAGTACAATTTTAAGTGAAGGCATAATTTAGTCCAGTCTCTTGGATACTTGCAGAGCTCACAACTCCTTTTCTTTGCATTTTCATGCCTTGACATTTCACTTTTTCTCGTTTTTTTCTTTTTTTTTTTTTTTTTTTTTCCTCATTGTCTCTTCTGCCTAGGTTGTTTTTTTGAACTACCACTTATTTCACAGACTGAACTGGGTGACAGGCGAGTCCAACCCATTATTTCAAACTAAGTTTTGTTCAAATTTGACCTTAACATCACCACTTCAGCAAATGATTTTTGAAGAATAACATCTCGTCAGGCTGCTACTACTGTCTGACACTCTTTCAATATATTTAGACTAAGTACATTCAAATTTTTAAAACAAAATTAGCATGCATGCACTTAGACAGATAAGGTGGATTTGTAATATGATTTTAAATGGCTAAGTTATAAAGTTCTTGAAAATTAACGTTAATAATGAAACCATGGAGATCACTTGAACACAGCAATAGTGCATAATGACTTCATAATATGTAGAAGAAACTTCCTGTTCTCTGTTAAAGTTACTAATGCTTTTTCACTACTTTTTTGCAGTATCCCTGAAGTACAGCTTCATACCGTATGAAGTGCCATCTAATAGAGGTTTCATCCTATCACTATTTGTCATCGTTTAGAAAATGTCTCAGGAAAGGACATATTAAAACATCTTCACTTCTTCCAACCAGTTCAAACCTTTACAGAAGCTCCATTTTAGAGAAATTGTAATTCAAAAAAATATATATCTACAGTATTACAGCATGCAAGTACTGTACTTCAGCAGGCAGCAAATCCAAATTACTCACATTTACTTACACAAAGGTTTCACTTCAAAGATAAAATGACAAGGAATGTTCTTTTATTCTCTTAGCTCCCTCTTAATGAGCTCAAAAATACCCTTCCTTTTTTTTTTTTTTCCATTTTAAAAAATAGTATTTTTATATGTAATAGCTGAAAGCTAGTAACAAAACATGTTCCCTGAAGAGATAACTGTGCAGGTTAATTAATGCTATATTGGAGAAATAGAAAGCAACTCTGTCTGGAAAACTGCATGAAACTGCTGAGATTTGCACTAATTTTAAGAAGCAGATTCCATTTCCATCATGGAAATAGCATCAGAAACAATTCAGAAAGGTTTGTGAGAGACTGAGTTCAAGTATTTACATTCATACTGTAAATAATTCAGAGAAGAGACTCTTTACAATAAAGAAGACAAAAAAACCAAATCACAGATAGAAATAAATCACGTATTTTCTTCCAAACTTGTTAGTACAGTAATAGGAAAATGAAATAGTCAGTCTGATGAATTGTGGAACAATTTAGGTTGGAAGGAGAGGGATCACTTACTTCACCCTCCTGCTCAAAGTAGGTTTACCTTCAAAGGCAGGTACAATTGCTCAGGACTGTGTCAAGTTGCATTTTGAAAAACTCCAAGTATGGAGATTGCACAATCTGTCTGGAATCTCTGCTACAGCTTTAGACTAGCAGTCCCTGCACTTTTGTACTTCAGAGAAAAGCCTGCTCCATCTTCTCCATTGGACTGGAATTAAAGCCTCTCCTGCTTGACTTGCCTTCCCTGAGCCAAACAAATAAAGCCCCTTTGTGTCTCCTCTCAGGTTATGTATTCCATCTGTCTAACTGCCTTACTGATCCACTGATGGATTTTCTTTCCCTTATCAACATATTTCTTATACTGGGATCCAGAAGGAGAAGACATACTACTTCAGCTCTGGCCTCCCCTGTGTAGTAACAACTCCCCTCAGCCAGCTGGAAATGATCTTATTAATGCAGCAGTACTGGGTCTGGCTGCAGGGAGGTGAATTTCTTCATAGCATCCGATAGGGTGCTGTTTTGATTTTCTGACCAAAACAGTGTTGATAACACACAAGCACTGCTGAGCAGTGCTTTTACAGTATCGAGACCTTTTCTTCTTCCCACTGTGACTCCTCAGAAAAGAGGCTGGAGTGGCAGGAAAAGTTGGAAGAGGACACAGCCAGCACAGCTGACCCCAATTGACCGAAGCAATATTTCATACCATATGACACTGTGCTCAGCAGTAAAAACTCAGAATAAAGAAGGTAGTAGTGGGGATGGAGCATTTGGGTATTTGTCTTCCCAACTAACCATTTTGTGTGCTGAGGCCCTGATTTCCTGGAAGTGGGCAAACATCTGCCTGTGACTGGATGCAGTGAATGAATTTCTTGTTTTGTTTAGCTTGCACAAAACAGGGTTTTCTCACTGTTTCCCTTCAGACTGACTTCCTCATCCCCTTGCAGGGCAGTCAGCCAGCCCGTGTTGGGGTGCTTACCTCCAACAAGGAGGCCAAGCCACCACGGCAGCCTTCTCTGCGTTTACCCTTTATGACCACAAGAGAGCAGTCCTGGCTTATGTTAATGGGCTCATCAAGGCACACACCGAGGACCTTTCCTGCAGCATTCTTCCTAGCAGATCAGTCCCAGCCCTGATGCATGAGGTTGTTCTTTCTCAGGGGCTGAACTTCCCGTTTGTCTTTGTTAAACTTCATGAGGCTCCATTCTACATCTTTGTTAACTCACCCTGAGTGGTAACACTGTCATCCACATATCAGCTGTTTCTCCCAGTTTGTGGTAATCCATGACCATCCTGAGGAGTCAGATGTAGTGTTGATCCCTGAATTATTGGAACAGGTCACTTGAGAGATTGTGAAATCTCCGCTGGTGGAGATTTTCAGTTCTTGACTGGACAAACCCTTTAGCAACGTGATCTAATTTTCAAGTTAAATGTGCTTTGAATATGTAATATATAACATAAATGACCTCTTGAGATCCTTCCACAACCTTAAATATTGGTACAAACAGAAAATACAGAGAAAGCCTACCTTTTCTCTATTTTTTTAAAGTCATATCAGATCACTAGCTACAGAAGGAATAACTGACTCTTTCCAGAAAGAATATTCAACTTTTCCAATTTTGACAATGCTTTGATTACACACATGATAGGTTGTATTGCTGTATTCATATACAAGTAATTTAAAAGATGTAAGACTTGGAAAAACCCTGTTTTTCTGAAAGAAAAAGTGTGTTTTTCTAGACAGTTTTTCTAAAAAGATAGAAGTGAGACTCCATAATCATTTGAGAAAGGCCAGATATTTCAAATGCTACCAGAATTCCATTATATGGTAATGATGAACATCACACTGTAAAACAAATCCTGTTGTTTACACAACGCTGTCAACAAGCTTTCATTCTTTCATTTACTTCCTAAGTTGATCCTAAAGATTAACATGTTGGCAGCATAACTGTCACTGGTATACCAGAAATTTTTAAGCCACTTTGTGTGTTCTCATCATGAAATAACCTTTTCAATTCAAACTTTCCTTCAGAGCATAGTTTAAAATTATAACCAAAGGCATGTGTATAAATTCTTGTTTCTCTTCCACTACTCAGAGATGGTAGAGTTATGGTTTTATTCATGAAGGAAGGCTACTTATAGCTCAAAGGATATTCTTTGAAATGCTTTGAATGGCTCAGAGATTGAGCCATTCTCGATCTCTGAATTAATTGCCTAAATTGCACACTCTTTTATCTTTGCAGTCCTGTTCCAGTGGAAAAAAAAACAAACCCAAGGCAGTCTAAGTTGAGTTATAATTTCATATCTATGCACACCCACACAAACACACATGAAGCCTTAGGAGAGAGTTCAGATAGATATAAAGAGATTAAATTATTTGCTTGCAGACAACCACATTTTCTGGGAGGAAGCTGGTCAGGAAATTTTCAAATGTGAACGATTTAATACAAAATAGACATCTAAAAATTACTAAATGAATCATTCGCTAAAAATACCTCTGTTGCCCTGCTTACTATGCAGCTATGTCATTTATCCATGACTATTCCAGAGAAAGGTAGCTCAAGATGATGAATTAAATTAGTACCATCTCTAGTTAAGAAACTCATATTAGGTACTGCTATTGGGGATTTTTCACATGCTTCCAGTTTTTGATCCTATCCACAAGGTCTGGTGCTCTTTGGGATATTACCAGGGTAAAAGCTTTAGTCTGAGATTCACCTCATCTTACTGAAGATGTCAGGGAATTCCACTAGTTGCTAAAACACTTGTTTCTTCTTGAGTCAATCTGGAATATTTTTTTTTTATTATTATTATTCCAGTACACCTTTAGGCAAAAAAGATGCCATGGAGCTTGATATTTGCAGTTCTTACTGTGACTTAAACACATGCTTGCCCAGAATCTGATTAAAGAAAATAAAAACCTTTTAACTCTTAACATGGAAAAACCCCTGCACCCTATTTTATATAATGTAAAAAGACTGAAACTGTTCCTAGTTCAGGCATTTAAGTTAATACAATGATGTTAACGTGACATTGTCAAGTCTTTGCTAACATTCTTTTACTTCACCATACTATTTGAAAGACCAAAACAATTTTAAAGTCAAGTTGCCTGAGAATGAAATTTGCAGGAAGGAGTTCAAATATTGTGAGTTATCCCTGGATTGCCTTGTCATAATTAATTACCAATAAAATTAGGAGCAGGAGCTCAAGCATTCACAGATTTATGCACATAACTTTTACTTGTCTTAGCAAGATTAAGAAAGCCATATACACTAATATTGCTATAACAGCCTTCTACTTTAGTTGAGTACCAATTTAGATGCATTGGTTTCTGTTTTACTTTGGTTACCACTCCCAAGACTAGTCTATGGAGATAAAAGCTTAGAAGTAAAAGATTCAATTCAAAAAAACCCAAGCACAAAAATACAAAACACACACCCCTGATCTCAAAAAACCCCCCTTGTGTGCTATATGTTTTTTACATATCCATGAATAGGGCTGGATATTTGTTTTTGTTTGTGGTCTTTAGCTGATCTTATGTTTCCCTATGAGGGCCAAAAAGGCTTTGCTCTTGGTCAGAAGTAAGCACTTGGTAAGTGCTGAGATGTTGGAATGAAAGCAACTATGCAGAGAGAACTGAGAGTGGATACTGGCCTGGCTGTACCTGAACTGTTACTTGCACAGAGAATTCCTGGCATGATGACTTCTCACTGAACAACAGCCCTGGGGCAAACACTGCAATATAAATAGTGATAATCGTTGTGACTTTTCTGGTAGAAAAAGCCAGTCATATGTGGAACAAGTACTCACTGTACCTGTTTTTGTTTGTTAGTTTTCTGTTTGTTTTTTTTGGTTGTTAGTTGGGTTTTTTGGTTTTGTGGGTTTTTTTTTGGGGGGGGTTGGTGTTTGGGTTTTTTGGTGGTTTTTTTTTTTTTTTTTTCCGGATCAGTTGTAGCATTCCCTTCCATTTTCCTTTGTTTACCATTAAGAGAAACAAATAATCAACTTCAGCATAACCATTGCACCTATTTTGTTTTGCCCTTTCAACTGAGGAATTATGTTGAGTCCTTCCTTTATTAGCACTTTGGGGCAGAGGGAAGGAGAAATGTCTCTCCTGATGGAAGATTTAAAAAGAAACAGTGTGCAACTCAGTAATTTCTTTTTATATAGAATACATTTCCCAGCTAATGCAATAGAAAATATTTTTATTCTATTGACCTGTTTCTTGTATGTATTTCTTCATTCATATTTGTATGAAATTTGCCTACTAAAATACTTTATATAATGTACAGTCAAATTATCAAATCCTCACTAGGAATCCGTTTGGTGTAGAATGCACCAAATGATTAATTCACATCAGTGATGCTTATCCTTATGCCTAGTACTCCTCCTCCATCTTTTAGCTGTATTATCAAATTATTGTGTAATATTTGTACTGTCTTTAACATGCTCAAAATTAAAAAATCAATTAATTTAAAATTAATTTTTCAAATACAGCCTACAGGGTATTCTGTGAGAAATTACACCTTGTCTTCAGATTCTTTTTGCACTGCTTGACTAGGCAAAATGTTTGGAGTTTTGTTTTCAATAAATGAATGTTTTAGTTAATAGATTAAATTTTAATAACTGACTTCTAAAACCATTTTTTTTTAATCTTCTGCAAACAAAGAAAGACTTCTTTCAAACAGAGACTGAAACTAAAGAGATAGGTTGAGAGTTTAATTATCTTATGAGATATGAAATCTTATGCTCTTAACAGGTTTAGTGTGTCAGACTTTAAATACAGTACAATACAGTGTTATAAACCCATGGAGTTATAATTTTTTAGGTCAGGCATAATGATTGACTGTCATACCTACAGGAGGTTTATTATTGTATTTTATTCCCTCTTTCCAACACTGTTTTTGAAGGGACTGTGTCTTTACGGTCTGTCATAGGTTTCTCTGATTAGGTTTTTTTTTTCATAAGAGAAAGATTGGCTTCTGTTGGAAGCCTCTGGAAGTTTCCCTCCATCCTATAGAGCAGGGCCAATGAGGGCCAGCTCCGAGGAAAACTTCCTGCTTTTGAACCAGTAAGTTATGCCCCTACATGAAAACATATTTAAGAAGTTGTGGCGCAGTTAGAAATTGGCAGCCATAGGTTAACAACATCACAACGCAAACATCAAGGTCAGTGCAGTAAGAGAAGAGGAGAAGGAGGGGGAGGGACCCCATAGATCAGGGAGAGGACTTAAAACTATTATTCCCTGAATACATGGTAATTACGAGTTGTCCCCTAGAAGCCCATGGGATCCATGAGGGTGCAAAGACCCCCCTGTCAGAGCAGGGTATGAAAAGAAGGTATGAAAGAAGCTGTTACCTTGTGGGAGGCCCCCAAGATGGAGTGGAGGTCCTGCAAAGATTTTCAGACGAGACCCACAGAGGCAGAGATCCACGCTTTAGCAAGAGACACCCAAGGTGGAGCAGAGGCTTGCAGAGATTTGCGGCCAAGACCCATGGAGGGAGAAACCCATACTTTAGCAGGTGCAGCCAGATTTTCATGAGAGACTGTACCTCATGGAATGACCCAGGAGAGAGCAGAGGATCTCTCTCATGGTCCCACAGAACGCAGGGGAAGGACCCAGAGTTGTGATCCCCCTGTGACTGTGGTGACCACTGTGGTGAAGCGAACTGTCCCCTTTGTAGCCCACAGGAAAGCCCAGTGAGACAGAACTGCTGTTTAACTTTTGGACTTACATCTGCGAATGGCTGACCCAACACCTGACTGTAAAGCTTCCATTCCCCTGTCCCCTGCACCATCAGGGGAAGGAGGGGACATGGACAGACCAAGGGGTGGTGGCGGAAAAGTGTTTCTAGCCTGTTTTTATTTCTTGTTTTTAGTTTGTTAGTAATAAATTTAAGCATTATCCTAAGTTCTGCTTTGCCTGTAGTATCAACCAAAGCTCCTTTTTCAGTTGTTATCTCTAGCTGTAAATTCCTAGCTGGTTTTTTTTTTTTTCCTTCCCTTCCCTCTGTAAGGCGAAAGGGGGGGGAAGGCCTTGAAGGAGTTTTGCTGGACACCAGGCGTTTATCCCGGGTCAAACCACAACACGGACAAGCCTCCCTCCTTTCCCCCCTACCCCACCAGCATGGGGACAAGAAAAGAAAATAAAAACATGGGGCAAAGCTGCTCCCATCGCTCATCTCTACTGGGAGAGCCCCTGTTACCGTTCCAGAGCTCAATGAAGCCAAGCAAGGTGACACCAGTGCCAGAGACAACACATGGCAGGGAACAAAGGTAGTCTGAACTAGTACCACTGCGCAGTTAAGACTTGGACCTAACTGGGTGATGTAGATTGGGCAGTTTAATAGTATAACTCCTTGTGCACAACACAGTTTTCCTAGGTTTCTGCTTTTGTCCTTGTTTCCCATTGTTTCTTTTGTTTAGTTGGGCAAAGGGGATGAAGAGGACCCTTCGCCAATTTTTCCTGTTTGTTCCTGGGGGATCACATGACACAGTGAAATCCTCTTTTCTGTGGGTAAGCTGAAAATTCTGAAAATTCTGATAATTTCTTTGTACCTTTGTGGTGCTGCTATTTCCTTGTCAATAAACTGTTATTTTTTTCACTTATACCTTCTTGAATTTTTTCCTCTATATTAGTGGAGAACAAAAGGGAAAGGAGTTCATTTGATTGGAGTTTCTGCCCCAGTATTTGTCTTTAAACCAAGACATTGTCTGAATTACAAAATTTATAGGCATAAGGACAAAAGATGATAGTGATTTTAGACAAACTTTGAAATTAACCTTGATAGGCAGAAGTAGCTGACATCCTATGTGTTAAAAAACTATAACCATCATGTCCAGATGCAGCTACTGATACAGAATTATTGAAAAGTCTAGGTCAGAAGAAACCTCTAAAGACCACCTGGTCCCACTTTTTCTTGAGAGCAGAGCCTTAAATGGGGCTATCTCAAGAGAGGATTCACTTGGATCTAAAAAGCCAAGTCTTGGCCAGCAAGCACCATTTCACAGCTTCTTTGTAAAAATTTATTCCAATGTTGAATTGTTCTCATGGTACAGATTTATTTCCTAGAATCCTGATAGAGTTTGTGGTGAAGCTTATGCCCATTGCCTCTTCTGTCACTGGGCATCTTTGCGAGGAGAGTACCTTAATGTCCTTTTTAACTAACTTTTAGTTGTTAGAAAACCGTGACTAGAAAAGACATCTTGGGATGTCTTTTCTCTAAGCTGAATGGACTCAATTCCTTCAATATTTCTTCAAACATTCAGTTCTCCAATCCTCTGATCATTTTGGAGCCCACTGTGGGACAGAGTCCCTTCAACTTCCCTGTGTCTCTCGTCTGCTGGGAGGAACATAATTGGACACAGTATTGGCATTATTCCAGTTACAGGACTTTACGTTCAGCCTTGTTGAACTTTTATGATTCTTGTTGGCTTAGTTTTTCTAGCCTGTTGAAGTCTCTCTGTAGGGATGTTTTCCTTTCTGACCTAGTCACTTCTCCATCTAGTTTAGTGTCATCCACAAACGTGGCAATTATATATTCGGTCACATCAGTCATATAATCTAGAGAGATAGTGAAGCATTGAACCCTGAACAAACTCACTCATGGGTGCGTGCCAGTTTGACTTTATCTACCCTACTCTGAGCAAAATGTTACAGGCCACTTTCCACCAACTGTGGTGCATCCGTGTGGTCCCTTTCTAAACCAGATTGTCAAAGAGGATGCTGTAGGAGACTATGCCAAATGATTTACTGAAGTCAAGGTAGATACCATCCACAGCTCTCCCCTTTTCAGTGGGCAAACTGTCACTGTAAGCATTCAGGTTAATTAAACCCAATTTACCTTTGTTAAATCTGTGTTGGCTTTTGCCAAGGAATCTGCCACACAAGAATGCAAAACCATTCTGCTCAGTAGTCAGTCTGCCTACAAACAACAGTGATGCTTCCAGCAGGGTGAAAGGCTGTTGTTCCCAGTCTGTGTGGACAACAAATATAATTAAAGCATTGGAAGTGGCCTTGATTCTTTCAAAATACCATATAATAATATACACCATATGACCTTTTATTTTTTAATTTTTTTAACCCTAAATTGAAGTTCTCCACTTTCACTGTAGTGGGGAAGTAATTCAGCCTTATCCTGTACCTCAATTTCTTTCATACTTCTGAGAATTATTTGGGCTCCAGGGAATTTTCTTGCCCTATGATACTAACCCTCAATTTTTGGGGCAGAAATCAAGGCTTTAATTTTCCTTTCCAAATATGGTTGAACACTGTGATCACTGCTTGGTCTGAATTAAATGGTAAATGTCACTGTAAACATGAACCATCCTTTCAAAAATATAGGTAGCACCCAATTGTAAGGAAATACTGGAGCACTAGGTTATTTTAGCTTTTTCATCCTGGCTAGTTAATATCTTGATTCATCTGTTAATGAGCAGGACATCATAAAGCAGACTGGAAATAAATTTATTTTAAACTGATCCTAATAAAATTAAGTTATACAACCAAAAGTTGTGGGCATTTCATGGTTTACCTCATTGAATTTCTATTTTCAGGTATTTTATTTCTGCATAGAACATGCACCTATAACTCATTATAAATATGGGGGTTTTATTAGATATATTTATCAAAAGAAGCTTTACATAATGGATATATATTGACATAGATATGAGGAATAATCACTTGAATGGCAATAAAGCTTCTATGTTCAGACTCTTCTGTCTGTCATTTAGACAAAAAGAACCAATCTTCAGTATATTTACCAGTGAAACTGGATGACAAGACAGTTCATTCAGAGGAAATCAGAAAGGGTGTTCTAGGGGAACAAGACTACAGTAATAGAAACAGTTCTGTCTGGAGGCTGTAAAATATATAGGATTTAACTGATTTCAAATGTTGAAAGGTGACATACCTTTCCTGTTAATACACAGAAACTTTGACCTGTATCTAGTTGGTGTACTCACCCACCAAGCCTGCTACATTGCCCTTAATGCAGAGCAACACTAGCATGACATCGTCTTGCTCAGGGTCTTACTTTTTTTTTTTTTTCTTTTTTAAATAAAAATATTTTGCATTCAATTTTCATTATTATTTTGTAGTAAAAAATAAAGAATGAATATTTAAAAATAATTATGAAGAAAATAGAGTGGTAGAAACTCAAGTGATGTATAGAGCTAGTTATGGGACAGAAAATATTGTGTATATATAGAGATGTTCTAAAAAAGGATTTTCAGATGTTTTTAAATGGCAGAAATTTCCTACTTGAGCTAAAAAAGAAAGTTTTCAGCTTTTAACTTAAAGAGGAGCTTACTGGCAGAGAGAGGGGAAAAGGACCTCGAGAAAAGGAATCCAATTAGATGTGTTAGACTGATTGACATAAAAACTCTCACCTAGCTGTCACATCTGTAAGTGGACGCAAAGACAATGCATTTGACAAATTGCTATTTTCCGTAGTTGCAGAACTCTGTGCACCTGACTTCTTGGCAGATTGTCAGAATATTGTATTTCTTCTCTTGGTTTTTCATTCTCTTGAGAAGGAAAGCTATTTTATTGGTTCCCTGGGTCTAGTGCCTTTTCTGGTTGAATGTGTTTTCAGTGTTAGCATGCTTTAGCTATGTCACATCTATCTGCTGATGGCTGTGCACAGCCCTATCCATCCTCTGATTCAGCTCTGCTTAACACCACTTCAGTTGGATCCATACCCCAGCCTTTACAGGTATTGTTCACATTCTCTTCACTTTTCCCAGATCTCTCAATTGTTCTGTACTGTTTGTCCAGCCAATTGCTTGCTCACCTTTTGACAATACACGGTTACCACTTATTTCTGTCATTTTGTCAGCATTTAAATATTAAGGCTAAATTGCTGAGATGACTTCAGACTCTAAGATGCAGCTATGAGACTCAGAAGATGCATAACATATCTTCCAAAACATTACAATTTATCATAGAAATACAATCAGAGGTTGTAGGTTATGAAAGCAAATGAAGCAGCATGGCAACACCACCTTTTTTTGTTTGTTTGTTTTAGTTTTGAAGGCATTTTTCTTCCAAAACAATTTTTTTCTATTAAAATATTTTTTTCTTTTTCCTCCCAGAAAAATATAGAGGAACTGAATGCAGTTTGACAGCCAAGCCAACACTTAAGCATTCTGATATTTTTCCAGTGATACCAAAGCTATCAGTTCATAAAATTTTGCTCTTTTTCAAAGCTATATTCACCTTGAAAAATGCATGATTCACTGTAAATAATCAGAAAAGTCCATATTGTTTCATCAGTGTCAAGATTTTACCTTGTATCCCTGAGACCTTTCTAATAAGATCCCACTTCTGTAGCTTCATTCAGTGGCTAAACACTGTTATTGTATTTTTTCTCACATAAATACTGCATAAAACCAGTTACATACAATACAAAAAATAAAATCCCAACACTTATCAGTACTACTGTGCTCCTTGATATTTTGTCAGCAAGAAATCTCTCTTTAATATTGCT
The DNA here is from genome assembly GCA_035047865.1 of Dendrocincla tyrannina. Taxonomy (NCBI): domain Eukaryota; kingdom Metazoa; phylum Chordata; class Aves; order Passeriformes; family Dendrocolaptidae; genus Dendrocincla; species Dendrocincla tyrannina. Next base: position 88,342,638 of record JAWWMP010000116.1, on the reverse strand, counting down.
AGGAATTGTGGCTTTTTTGGGAGGGGAGGGGCAGGAAGGAGAAGGGAAGCATGTGTTGCAGAGTAATGATAATCTTCATTATTTTCCATGGACTATTCTTTTGGAGAAATACTTTGAGAAAAGCAGACTTTTAAATAGGTTTCAAGTGTCTCGGAGAATAGCAGTGAAAAGCTGGTAGGAGCTTTTTGACATTTGTCATGCTAATTTGAAAATCAGCTAAACCACATAGTATTTTAAATGTAAAGAATAAAAACTCTAAATACTGGTTTCAGTCTGACAACAGTTACTTCCTCAAGCAACCTGATTTACTCAGTCTTATTCCTTCCACTGCTTTTAGGATTGTTCTTGTGGAGGCACCTCATGTGCATTTCACTGAGTAATCAAGTTTGTTTGGTAATGACTGCTCTTTTGATGATTTGAAATGCATTAATTCTTTTGTAGAAAATGAATAATTAGAAGACATTTAGTGCAAGTAATTATTTCTATGGATTTCATTAAGTAGAATAAATAATTATTTAATTAATCACATGCACAGCTAGCAAGTGCAATTATCTGATCAGTACACTTTCATAAATGACAGGAACGTTATGGACATTAGCAGTATTTGTTGATATTCCTTCAGATGTTCTCAAAACTATCTGCCTTTATAAAAGGAAACGATAACAAGTGTGTTCAGCTTAAGTCATGATAGCTATCTCTTGTAATAGGTATAAATCTTCCTGAAATGTAAGATTATTCTATTTTTTATCTAAAATCTAAGAAAGGTTTTTATGAAATATCAAATCTCATTATTTCTTGAAAGTCTTGACTATTAATTTCTCCTTCTAAAGCCAGATATTTCATATGCAGGAATGTACACAAAAATCTATTCTTTTTAACTTGTTAAAAAGTTCTGTCCCTGTTATAAACTTGTCAGATAATTAAAATTAGAAAATGGAGACTAAGAAATAATATCATAAGCATTTAAAAAGTCTATTATATTTATCCAGATAACTTTATGAGGTGAAGCTTTTTGCATGTAAAAGCCCATTAAATCCACTAATTTCAAATTCGAAAAAGTCACAAGTCTAAAAGTGCTATTTCTCTTTATTCCATTAAAGTTTAAGTTGAGTTCTTATGCTTCTAATGACTGAAAAGCTTTGCCATCAGCTCTCCTTTTCTAACACAGTGGAGAATTCCACAGGTAGCAGTTGCTGCCAGGGCTGCTGCTGCCTGCACTGAACTGAGAGATCTTGCCAGCAACAGCCCCCTTGAGTTCCAGATGCTACTGGAATTTTTTTATTTTTGCCAAAGTTGCTGCATTTGCTGCTCAAGCTGGGGCTTCTCAGCCACTTTCTTTTTGCCTGGGGAAACTGCTTGGCAGCCACCATTTGGTCTTTTTTCGTCTTAGGGGTGAGGGGACTAGAAAACAATTTCCGTATTTGTTGGTTTAAGCTGGTTTTCTTTGTATCTTTGTAGTTACTGCTATTTCCTGTTATTTTTTTACTTAAATGTCTTTTTATTGTCCTTTCATTATTGGAGGGGGTGGTGAGAGGTTAGAACAAAAGCTGAGTAACTTATTTGGTGTTCTGTTCTTCTAGCTGCTTTGTCCAAAACCAACGCAAGTATATTATCTTTCCCAAGCAAAAAAAGTGACAAGTGAAAGCTATTTCAAAAATACACCTTTTCAACATGTGTTCTTGGGCGGGGGGAGGGAGTTAACTCAGATATGAGGGAGAAGAAAAAAAATTGGATAATTAACAGCTAAGGAGGGGAATTGTGTTACTAGCCATTAATATTTACAGCACAGCTTTACATCAGACAGCTGATCTAGTTTTCCTGGGTTTTACATCAGCGGCATTTCTAGACTGTGAATCCTCATTTGGTAGGCCCTGTCAACTCAGCATATTCTGTGACTCTATGATTCTGTAAGTCCTAAATTTTCAATTTCTTTTAATTGAATAAAGTAAGATTTTAAGGTGTGTTTTTAATTAAGGGAATCTATATACTGAATCTTTGTTTATTCCAGGTAGAAGAGCCAAACCAGCAGCTGGCAAGTGTCTTTCTTCTCCTGCTCAACCTAGATCTAGAAATTGCAGAACTAGCTCAAAAGAGCTGGTTGACTACATTTTGAGTGAAAAGTTCCAGCATGAAGGCATAGACTTCTGTCTCAATTCTTAAGTCACATCCATAATGCTTTGACTGCAGTAGCTAACCATGTTGATACTGTATTGCAAAGGTTTTGATCCAGAGTGGAAAGGGAGGTAAAAATAACATTTTGATATAGATTTATTTTTTGATCAAACTATATATGAGCCAAAGACAATTTCTTATGAAAACTAAGCATGCCTTTTAATAGAAATAAGAATTTTTAAAATACAAGAATGGCTTTCGCTAACAGCTGACAAATGAAAATGGAAGACTAAGATAACTAAGTATGCAATGGCAAATGATTAGGATGTTTTGAAGAAAGATCTAGCTCCATCATGCCTAATGGTGACTTGGGAAGACAAATGTTACCCACTTCCTTCTTCCTTCAGTTTTATATGACACCATATGGTATGGGGTGTTCCTTTGTTCAGTTGGGTTCAGCTGCTCCAGGGGAGGCTGGGACAATTTGTGCACCCCCAGCCTACTTGTCAGGAGGGCAGTGTGAGAAACAGAAAAGGCCTTGCTGCTGTGCAAGCACCACTTAGCAAGAAATACTGGTACGATATAAACACCGATTTGGTTACAAATCCAAAACACTGCACCATATGAAGTGTTATGAGAAACATTAACTCCATCCCAGGCAAAATCAATACAGATTTAAATAATAATAAAAAAAAATAAAATAATAAAAAAAGAGAAGGCCTTGTTTTGGATTACAAGGAAGTTAATTCCATGAGAAGGAAGTTAAATGAACTTGCTTGAGAAAAAGAAATGAATTTGACCAAGTTCAAAGAAGTCCCAGTTAGCAAAGCTGAATAATTCTCTTGGAATTATGCACAATCTGTACTATGCCCTGTTTCTCTCCTGGTTGATGTACAGACTCCCCATCCGGCTGTCAAAGCATGCTTTTTACTTTCTGAAAGTCCAGCTGACACAGCTGGCACAGTCTGAGATACAAGCTTAAGGAAGAAGTCTGCTGAATTCTCTCAGGGACTACTTGCAGATGGGTTATGCACTGGATTCCTGCCTTGTAAGTAGAAAGAATAACAAGATAGCCAATTTCCTGTCTAGCCACAGTTTTCACAAAATAGACTGGAGAGAATAACCATGCCTAGTTATGATGACAGACTAGAAGTTCAAACAGGTCTCCTGCAGTGTTAACTGCAATCAATTAATTTTTAAGCATGTGACAGTGCCCATCAATGATAAATTTGTCACTCAAAGTTGGTCTGCAAGGATATTGTTTATCTGCAAGGATAAGTATCTTTTCCTGTTACCAATATCAATTCGTAAACAGTAAAGAAGTAAAAAACGTGGCAAAACTGCAATGTCATAGAGGAGTATAAACAAAGTAATAAAAGAAGGCATAGAAACCAAGCAGAGTCATTACATATTCCCATGAAATACAGCACAGTTTATCATCCACATTCAGGAAAAGAAAACATATTTTTCATTCAATTAAGGCAATATGAAGGAAGATAGAAGAAAACTATGTGTAGGGTAAGTAAATAAGTTTATGTGGAATTTAGTGAAAGAAATATAAAGTTGTTTGATGATAAAGATTCATAACCTATAGAAAAGATAAAAGTCAGTGTATTATCAATTTAAATGTTTCCCTCAGAAAGTACATACAGATCTTTTTCATCAACCTATGGGTATTTTGTTAAAGAAATTTTTGTAAGCCATTTTGATTACTTACGTGAACAATCATAAATGTATATTATTAACAAGCAGTTAGAGAGAGGTTATATGTATATTTTAAAATTAGTTTTATGTTTGTAGAAATCTGGTTTTATCTGGTTTTATTGATACGTAACTTGAACTTTTAGGTATCATAAGAAATCTACGAAGCTGAAACTATACATGTGCCCAAGAATTTTTACATTGAACTTGTTTAAGAAAAATGTCAGTAAAATACAGTCAATGGCTCAATGTCCAAGTTGAGAGCAGTGATAAATTGCATTTTTCTGGGGTCATTATCAGGACCAGTATTTTTTCACATCTTTGTTGGCAGTACAACAATGGGATTGACTCCACCCTCAGCAACTTTGCTGACAACACCAATCTGTGTGGTACAGTTGACATGTTGGAATTAATGCATGCCATCCAGGGGAACCTTGATAGGCTTGAGAGGTAGGTCTGGGCAAACCTCATGAAGTTCAAACAAGACAAATACAAGATCCTGTCCCTGGGTCAGGGTGATCCCAAGCACAAATACAAGCTGGGTGTAAAATGGTTTGTAAGAAGCCTTACAGAGAAAGACTTGTGAGTGTTGGTTGACAAGAAACTCAACATGACCCAGCAATGTGTGCTTGCAGCCCAGAGAGCCAACCATAAGTGTGGCAGCAAGTCAAGGGATGTGATGCTCCCACTCTACTCTACTCTCATGAGACCACATCTGGAGTACTGTGTCTAGGCCGGAGACACTCAATATAAGGATATGGGCCTGTTGGAACAAGTCCAGAGGAGGGCCACTAAGTTAGACAGAAGGCTGGAGCACCTCTCCTGTGAAGACAGGATGAACGTGTAGGGGTTGTTCAGCCTGGTAAAGAGGTGGCTTCGGGGAGACCTTCAGTGCCTGAAGGGTATCTACAAGAAAGCTGGAGAGGGAGCTTTTACAAGTGCTCCTAGTGATAGGACCAGGGGAAATGGTTCTAACTGAAAGATGGTAAGTTAATTCAGATATTAGGAATTCTTTACTGTAAGGGGGGTGAGGTACTGGAACAGATTATCCAGAGAAGTTGTGGATGTGTTCAAGGCATGCATTCAGGTTGGACTGAAAACCTGATCCACTGAAAGGTGTCTCTGCAGGAGTGCTGTAACTAGATGAGCATTCAGTCCCTTTCAATGCAAACCATTCTATGATTCTGTAAAGATACTATGTTTTTAAAAATACCTTAATCAAATTAAAACATACCCAGGTAGATGGTGTGTAGATGTACAAGCTATTTAAGAAAAGACAGAGAAGAGCAATTGATAAAGCATTCTAAAAGGAAATCAATTAACCTTGCAAAGGGATCCCAGTTTAAACACATGGATGATCATTTAATTTGACTGTAACTAGGATGTAAATCTGACCCTAGTTTTGGTATTCTGTAGTAAACCTCAGTGAGTTGCACAAGCACTCTTAAGAAACAGATGTGCCAAACTGATCACTGATGATCACTCTATTTTGATGCTAGTTAAATCAGAATTGATTTATTGTCATTAAACTGAACTGTGTGAATCTAGTCTCAGAACTTTCCGGTTGTGTTTGGACTGAATACCTAACTTGAGGACCACCTATTGAGGTTGAATGCAACAACTGATGAATACTGTGGCCTTTCTAGACAATAATTTGGCTGCAGGAAAACCATGCTATTAATTACTTTAAATTTTTATTTTCAGTTGTGGGAGACATAACATATGCAGGTAGTGTGCAGTTTGCCTCAAATATTGTCAGTGTAGTTCAACAGTTCAGGCAATAGTGTCACTATTTTGGTCCTGAGTTATTTTTTTAAAAGGATTGCCAGTTATGTTGAGTTTAATAAAATTGTGTGTTATCTTTTGTGAGGTTTCATGTTATTGAACTTTTGAACGGTGCCTTATTAAAGCTTATTTTCACTGTTTATACAAACTGCAATTCTGCCCTTATCATCCTGCTACACGTAATATCCTTTATGTTATTTCTCTGATGATTCACATTTAGTTATAATACATACACATTTTCCACTTGTCTTTTTCAGATCCAGACAGTGGATTAAAGCAAATCATTGTGCTTTATTAAAGCAGATGAAGCCTTCTTGGAACCTTAAGGGTATAGTGAGAATAACAGAAAAGGAAACTATGTGAACAGGGAAAAAAAAAAAAAATCCCAAGATTCAGATGTAAAGATGGAAGAATGGCATCAGAATAATGCTAAGGAGACTTGTGTTCACTTTTCCTATGATGTCTTTAGTCACAGGGAAAATCACTTCAGGTGGGATTCATCTCATTTTATCTATCTTCAGCTGAAGTCTAAAACTTTATTTTCTGAATGCAAGCTCTCTCAGTTCAAGTATCGGTATATGAGACTGGTACCTCTATCTAGCGAAGTGTTCATCTCACCTGTATCAATATTGTCTCTAGAAATACAACATAGGGAAATCAATCCTTAATATACCAAACCATTTCCTATTTTGTTTGCAACAATGATAATTGCCCTTAAACCAACCAAACAAAACCTACTGAATAATATTAATGCTGGTGCTACTATAAAAGGAAAACACGTACATAATGCATGCTATATAATTTTCCCTAATATAAATCAAGCATCATGGACACTATATAATACAAATAGAGAAATACTTTCTTTCATGTTTTTCACCTGGCCTTTTTATATTAATAAAATAGAAATATATATCAATTGAAATAACATACAATGAAAGTGATGAGAAGTGTAGAAGTAAGGCGGAAATGGGGGGGGGGGGTCCAAAAAGGGAGGTTGTCATGGAAACAGCTGGGTTAGAAGTCTTTTTGCTGCTACAATTTTATTCAACTGCTACTTATTTTTTTATATTATTTTAAAAAAATAATCTTTCTGAAGTCATTCATGTTTTTATTTTTCTCAAAACATGGTGCTATGTTAAGAACTTTTCAGAAGGAAAGCAAAGACTAATGGCATATTCATCTACACTGAAACATGCAAAAATGGAAACTACCATTTTACTCCTACTTCCATCCAGCTGAAAGACTAAAAGAAAATGGTGAGGAAAAGAGTTACTCCCTCCATAAAAGGCTATCATGGCACTCTACACAATGTTTTACCTAGAGTGAACTAAAAGAAGAAGAAAACATATAAACAGTCTCCCCAAATTTGTAATGCTTAATTCTACATGAGTAAAACAGGTGAGCTGAAAAGACCAAGTAGTAGAAGTCATCTATGAAAGTAGTAGAAAAAACAAAGTTTAAAATAAAATAAAATAAAATAAATAATTACTGGGTTAATCATAAAAGAAACACAAATATTCAATGACAAAGAAAAATTCTTGCTGACTAGCCTGCCTGCAAGAAATAGAAATTTAATTAGTCTGTATAAACAATCCAGCAACAAATAAGAGTTTCTTAATATTAGCAATCAGAGAGGGAAAAAAGTGAAATACCAAAGGGAGAAGAATGGAAATGGCAACAAGAAACACATCTTCAGAAAAAAACCTGAAGCAAGCATTATTAAAAAAAATAAAAATAAATAAAAAAAGGTGTTTCAATGAGCAATACAAATAGCCAAAATGAAAAAGAAACCACTGGGGACTAATAAAACTGATCTGAAGACTGAGCCACATAAAAGAGGAAGAATGCACAAAGAAAATACAAGGCACTAAAATACACAGGCAATGAATCCATGGGTTTTGAAAATGTACATGTTATTTCTTGGAACAAGAGCAGCTCTGACACTCTCCACAGATACTTTTTTCCCTACTAAAAATGCTGATTCCACTGACAGGTAAAATGTTTTGTGGACACATTAATCTTAACAAATTTTGGAGCACAAAAAAGCCTCAAATAATGTCCTTTAGGGCTTCCTTGTTAGTTATTTGCCCTGCAGTTTTCTTGACAGACCATGTGAAGAATTACATTCACTCTATATTGAGCCAACATCATGTTAGCTCCAATATCAAATATTAAATCTGATATTATATACTAGCTGCAAGTATATCACTAACATTTCCTCTGCCATTCATTCCATTATGTTACCCTTTTATTACACTGCATTTAGAATACAAATTCATCAACGCTGATCAGTCCCCATGTTTCTAATGAAAAAAGATCACACGAGGACAGTGAATGATGGCAAGAGACAGTGCCCTACCATGTTTTCCTCAGTATTTTTAGTTCTGACTGGAGCTTTTCTCTGCTCCAAGGGAAGAGGCTGGAGTTTCTTCCAATAAAATTGATGAAAAAAAGGCTTACCAGATGGCAGTATTTAACAATGCAAGAATTCTTGCTATGTTGGAACACAGGTTTTAGACTCCTTGGGATTCCTTGCTTTTTCAGTGCCATCTTCCAGGCATAGCTGCTAGAGCTGCAGCACTTGCCTCTATCATAGTACTGAGCAGAAGGTTTGTTTACGACTTTTCTACTCTGCTTATAGGGCTTAGGGTGTTTTCCCTATATTTCAAAAATCTTATAAAAAATTCTTCATGTTAATTGTATCAATGAATGACCTGAATTTAAATATTATAGAACTTTCTTTCTACAAATGTCATCCTTTGGTGCCAGACAGATGCTAAAATAATGAAGGCTTCTATTTTTACTTTTTCTTAAATCTGCTGATTCACAGCACTTGTTTGTGGGTGTGTGGTGGCTTGGATGGCTTCCAGACCTCCACCCAGCTAGCTGGTTTCTTACTCCTCCTCAGCAGGATGCAGTGAAAAAAAACAGAGATGAGAAACCTCATTGGTTGAGAAAAAGACAGTTACTACTTACTACTTCCCATTTACTCCTGGGAATCATGCGAAAAACAAACTCAACTTGGAGCAAATGAATTTAATTTATTGTTAATTAAAAATAGAGCAGTATAGTAATAAACAAAGCAAAAACTAAAACATTTTCCACATGACCTTTTTCCCAGTCTCAATTTCACTCTTTTATTGATGGCTTGTCTACATCCTCCCACCAAATGGCGCAGGAGAAAGGGGAATGGAGGACTGAAGTCAGTCCATGCTGCTTCTTCCCTCTCACAATTGCGCTAATCCAATGCAGGTCTTTCCCACATTCTGCAGTCCTTCAGGAAAAACTTGTTCCAGCATGGGATGTCTCCATGTTCTTCCTTCATGGAAAGACTTGCTCCCTCATGGGCCTCCTCTCCACAAGCTGCAGAGCCCGATCCAGCATGGTCTTTCCATGGCTGCAATTTCCTCCAGCTTCTCTGGCAGGGGGTCCTCAAGGGGCTGCAGATGGAAATCTGCTCCACCATGGACCCCCATAGGCTGAGGACCGCTTGCCTCACCATGGTCTTCCTCACAGCTGCAGGGAAATATCTGCTTGGGGTGCTGGGAGCACCTTCTCCCCCTCCTTCTTCACTGACTTTGGTGACTGCAGAGCAGTTTCTCACATTATTTTTTTCTGAACGCTTCCTCTCACACACTTCTCTGCAGTGTTTTATCTTTTCTTAACCATATTTTCTCCAAGGAACCCACCCCAGCTGTGGGATCAGCCACGCTTTACAGTGGGTGGCTCAGAGCCGACTGGAACTGCCTGTGTCTGGCACGGGGCAGCCCCAGTCACCCTGCATGGAGCCCCCCACAGCCCCCACTGCCAACTGCTTGCTGTGAACACCCAGGACGCACCTCATAACCAAATCCTCTAAACCACTCTGTCCTAGATATCTGAAACACATCTAGGGGCTCAATTATTTGGTTGGCTCTTTCAGTGTGAATCTAATGATAAATTTCTCCATGAAGACTTGAAATTTGCCTGTGCACAAGAAACTTCTGTGTCTGGAGATGCTCATCACATAGTGCCAGTGTTGTGCAGTCTGTCCACTAAGGTCCATATATTGAGTGGGAAGTAGAGATTACTTTTTCAGAGCTACTTTTTTTGAAAGGCATAGATAGAGAAATATATACCTTTCAGAAATGTATACCTATATATAAATAGACACAGAGTGTTCAGATGGTGTGTTTTATGTCCCGGAAAAGAAAGACCTATAAAAGGATACAGTCTTAGTATTATTACTTAAAAACCCCCAAAAACAATTCCCTTGAAAAAATTCACTGTTGATAACAGACATCATGATCAACCAACACTGTTCATCAGGTACATGGAAATACTATTATCTGAAATGCTAAAGTTCAAAAATAATGCTTGCAAAACCTCCTGTATAAGGTCATCAGAATATAGCAGTAACTGGTCACTCAAACTTATTATGAAATCACTTTCCTGTTAAACACTTTCAAAAGATGGTTACAGTGTTCACTTGAAAGCCACACATCTTGTTACACAGCAAGAAAAGGAACTTTTCACATACAATATGTGAAGACCTTGGTTTCTATTTGATCCATTTGTATATTATTCTCTCTCATCTTGACAAGCGAAAAAATTATGGTGCTCTACTACAAAAATCTGGGAAAGTGGACCCAGAAGAGTTCATTATTTAAAGTAACATATTTCTATTTATATATTTTGATGGATGGCCTTCTTATGTTGTGATAACAAAATTAGACTATATTACAGAGAAATTAATAAAACCGCAAACCCAAATTTAAAAAAAAAGAAAAAAATCAACAAACAAAACCAAACCCACAACCCAAATTGCTTAAAAAGAAAGTTTTCTCTAGTTATCTATTATTGTGTCAGATTTCCAGCAATGCTGGGATACATTTATGCGAATTAATGATCTGTATGATTAAATGACCTCATTTCATCCTATTTAGTGACAATATCTTATCAACAGCAGGATGGAGTACTGAAATAATTTCTAAGAAATTACTTGGCTGTACTATAGAGAATTTAATGAATCATTTTTAAAGCTACTGAAAGGAGATTCGTCATATAAAAATAACAGTTTGAGTATTAAAATTGACCCCATGATAAGACATTGATCTACTTGAAAATAACTAATAAAGACAAAGTGTATTTTCATAAAATTAGTGCATGCAGTTAAATGTTTATGTTTTTGACTTCCTAAAGACCTATAGTTCTGATTTCTTAACATGAAGAGCAATCATGCTACTCAAGGATGAAGTAACCATATGTAAGTTTGAAAACTGAAAAATTTTCATCTCTTTGGTTATTTTAACGGATTGTGTAGGATGGAGAAACATTTGAGGTGGATCTGGGTACCTGTCTAGAGAGAAGGCACATCTAAAGTGGCACCAAGGGTCGTGGTGAAGGCTAGACTTCAGATTTAGATGTGCAGAAGCTGTTGATCAGAGTTCTCAGCTCAAAACTTTCTCTCATTAATTATTCTGCAGATCATATTAGCAGAAAAAATGCTTTGGGTAACATTTGGTATTAAATATACTGTGCAAAAATACTAGCACAAGATTTGCTAGATAACAAAGTTCACTGTTTTAGTTCATTGTTTAGGGCATCCTTCCTTTCAGCTTTTATAGATGAAGGATTTCTTCACTGATGTTCTCTTAGTTTCTAAAATGTGGGTGTTCTTTCTGGAAAGAAAAAGAAAGTTTGCTGTAATATTTAATCCTAACAACTAATTTGCATTTCTGACACTGGAAAGATGGATGGAAAAAGAACACAGAAGATTCTTTCAAAATGTAATGTTTCCCAGAAGTAAGAGTTCAAGTTTTTATGCACTTTTCTATTACTCAGTATTGAATTCTCATCCATTATAAGGTCAGTTCTCCTTGAGGAGGCTCAAAGGGGATCTCATTGCTCCCTACAGTGACCTGAAAACACATTAAAGTGAGGTGGGGGATCATTCTCTTTTACCGTGTCTCAATTGAAAATATTAGATGTTATTAAAAAAAAAAAATCACTGGAAGAGTGATTAGGCATTGGAATAAGTTGCCTGTGGAGGTGGTGGAGTCACCATCTCTGAAAGTGTTCAAGATGCATCTGGATGTGACACTTGCAGATATGTTTTAGTGATGAGGTCGACAGTTGGACTAGATAATCATAAAGGTCTCTTTCAACCTTGGTGGTTTTGTGATTATATGATTCCGTAAATATAATTACATAAATATGTAAATATTTATGTAATATGTAAGAATGTAAATATCTTTACAAATTACTGAAGGTCTTGGACAAGAAACCTCTATGCCATAACCTTTTTTTTTTTTTTTTATTTTGAATTATTATAGCCCTAGACACACTCTGAAGCTAGAGAAATATATATATATATATATTCAAGAAAAAAAGCATACTTTTTCCAAAATATTTTTTCATTACTTTTAAAATTCTTCTTATATCCTTGCAAGGTTATTTTAAGAATATAGTGAACGTATTTGTAAGATGCTGAGTGGAAAACAATGGAAGGGATTCACCTAATACAACACTATAAGTTCCTTACTAACATTTTCAAACTGGTTATGCTTGTTTAGGCATCATAAATAGCAAGCACACGTTCACATGTGCAGACTCGCATGTTCTCCTGATTCAGTTGAGCAGCTGAGACAGAAGAGATCTGAATACTGCTATGCTAATTTTTCTTTTACTTTGCACTTAATTATCATTTCTTACATTAAAAGAGTGAAGGATGAATTTGTATAGCTGAAGAAAACACATGTTCTTCCTTAAAAATATTTATGTCTTGGAAGCCTTTGTGAATTCCTTCAGAGGTTACTTTTGTTGTTTTGATTGGTTGGTTGGTTTTGGTTGTGGGGGGAGTCTTGGAGTTTTTTTGTGTTTTTTTTTTTGTTTGTTTGTTTGTTTGTTTTTTTTTTTTGTTTGTGTGTCTGTGTGGTTTTTTTTTTTTTTGGTTGGTTGGTTTGGGGTTTTTTTGAGAAAGGATTTGGGATAAATATGCTTTTCCATTTTTTTTAATGAGGGTTAAAACATGATTTAATAGAAGATGTACTATACGAAGTGTCAAAATTGAAGTGGCACTTCCGCAGTTGTTTTACTGTTGTGACAAAGCTTTTTAGTGCGTTAATGAATCATAGAATCATTGAAGATCATTGAGTCCAGCTCATTGTTACCTCAGCATATACCACTAAACCATGTCCCTAATCCAGGATAATGTAATCTTTAGAGCCATCAGAAGGATTCAGACTGAGGGTCAGATAAGAGTACCCAAGTTTTCATAAGTAATCAGGTTTCTGGGCATTTAAGTAGTAGCGATATTTTAGAGATATTGTTTTCTGTACATATGAAATATGAATTGAATCAGTACAGTGAGAATTCAGTAAAAGTAGTGAAAACTTCAAATTTCAGTAACAGGAAATTTTTGCCATAAAGAGGGCAGAATTTGATCTATAAAAAGAGAAAGTATGTTGTAACAATTTTAAGTTATTCATTACTGTAATACTTTAAATCCATTCATGTATCTTATTTACTTAAATATTTTGGAAGGTTCCTATTGAAGTTTCCTAGTAAATTATTCTTTATTTAGTAGTGAAATAAATGAATAAAATGCTTGAAATTTTGCATGCCATGAAGATTTCATTTTTATGATCTATGTAAATAAGCTTTTTCACTAATACTTTCCAGAATAATCAAAAATAAGATAGCAATAACATTAATCATTCAAAAATAGGACATATTTCACATGCTTGGTAAATATTTTAACACATCTATTTTAAAGTATTTTAAAATATTTTTTCTCAAAAAAAGAAGAAAACACTCTTATGGAAAAGTGAAGGTGCTGTCCTAAATCAAAATATTTCTATCTTTTGAAACATAATGAACATATATTTAATACACTGAAAAACATCAATATGGTAAGAAAATTCTCTTTTTAGCTGCATCTAAAAGCATGTGTCCAATATTTCTTATATCCTAACTACAGAACTGCACAGCATCAGTATGTCTTGGTTTCTATTAATACAGTGACTATTGGTGATGTAAAAAACCTGACAATTTCAGAATTTCCAGTGGAGAAAATACTGAGATTTTTCCACTTGCTTTTATGACAATTTCAAAAAAAAAAAATAGAGACTGTCTTGGAAAGCTCATGTAGAAATAAATATGGAAAACTTCATCTGGGTCTGTTGGAGGATTGCCCTTTCAAAGCAGAGGTCCTATTGCTCATTCTACATGCATGTCCAATTTCAAAGTTCAAATAAATTAGAAATAATTTGATTAGCTCAATCAAAAGGAGTTTGATCAGTATACAAACCTTATCTGACAATTGAATTCTCTTAATTCCCCCCAAATGGCAATGTATTAGTAGCTCTGCACTTCTTAAATACAGTATTTTACAAAGACACAATAACTGAAATGTCCTACTTAGCATCAGAAGCAGCATAAGTATTACCACATCTTTCTTGTTGGGTTAATGATCCTTGCTTATCAATAAGGCTAATCAGCTTGCTTTCTTCAGATCCACCAAATGTCTACAGCACACAGTGCTGTGAAGAATCCAGCCTTACATCTATAATGTTAACATTCTCACTGGGGCAGATATGCATTTCCAAATGCAGTATGTAACCACATGAGCTTTGGAAAAAAAATATATTTTTTTTTACAATAAAAAATTCCTACTCTTACATCCACTTTTCATAAAGAAACTCTATAAGATAAAAGCAGATAAACCCCACTTTTCCTTTCAAAATATGTTTACTATTATACAGCATCTCTTCACTATTGAGTCATGCCAAGTTCATCCATTAAGCTATCTTCAGCCATTGCTAATGCAAAACCCTTCAGAACTCCTTCTAGATCTATCTTAGCTTAGCATTGCATGTTTCTGTGAAGAAAACTAAAAAGAAATTAATCCTTTTCTTTCTAAATTGTACATCAAGAGAACTTATGATCTCATACACACAAATAAATTACAATATTGTTATGGCATAATTTTAAGAAAAAATATTCATGGGTGGTCTAGTCAGATAGACAGTTCCAGAGACAAGTATTTTCTTTTACAATAACTTGATCATAAGGGCATACCTAAATTCTTTGTGCTCCCTTGTCTCGTGTTATTGGATACATGTGATTTATTCAATATTTTTTGTTTCTTATTTAATGTTACTTACTTGCTAAATATCAGCAACTATAGCTCCTTTGATAAGCAAAACCTATTTTTTTTTTCTTCCCAAAATCCACTAGGACATTGGTTGTCAATGAAAGGATAAAGGTGCAAATTCTCATTTTCCCCTTAAAGATTACCCCAAATTAGCTGTGTTATCTTCTGAAATGATAGTCTTGTTAGAACTGAGCTAGAAGTAAAAATATAGAGTAATGTAGCAACTTGTGTTTTCAGGCAATTTACAGACATTATTTAATCATTGAAATGTATTTGTGTGATAGTTACATTTGTTTATCTACACCTTCATCTAGAGAATATGAATTGGGATATTAATTAAGTTACCCAGGGGCACAAATAGAATCATCTATATCACATTTAGATTAAAATTCTCCTCTTTTCAGGTCATGGTTAGGTATGTACATCACTATGCAATTTTCTCCCTCCCTAATTCAGTTTGCTATTATATTAATAATAGAGCTGCAATTTGTAATAGAACAAGTCTTAACTCTTTTCAAAAATAACTGATCATTTCTACAGACTGCTCCTGGTTCACCATGAGGGTTTTTTTGATCACTTGACTGATGATGTTAAGGAACTACTGCTACGCACAGCATTTTATTAAAATCAATAGAATTGCATTAATTTCCAATGTATATGTCTATTACATATACTTCATTGTTCCAGATGATATGCATACACTGGGAATTATAATAAAAATTAATTGCATAATGAAAATGTTACAGACTGACTTTTCTATAAGAAAGAGGCACAAACAATCTACTAAGACAATGTCACAACCATTTCCTTTCCTATCACTGACAGACATTCAGTTGTGTGAAAGAGATCTCCTCTCAGACCTGAGAAAGGAGGTGCAGGATGCTTCTGTTTAAAAGCCACTGTGGGTAAAAGTTTTAGCAACACCAACAAGAGTTAAACACTGGATAGCAAAGCAGTGCATTGTATGTGAGAATGTCAGAAGAACAAAGGAGATGATGTCTGTGTTGTTCTGCTCCAGCCCTTATTCAGTGAAACACTTGACACACTTACATTTGTCCCAATGAACCAACAAACTTGAAAGCGTCACCTTACCTTTGAACATGTAAGGAACTCAGTATTGTCTTCAGATCCAAACTCAGCAGGATACCACCCTTAAAGCTTTTAAGAATGTCTTGATATTAAGTATATTAAAGTCCTCTTAAAATCAGTTTTTCTGGTTGAGAGGGATGGTTGGAGACCTCTATTTCAGTACTTTGACATTTACAGGTTTTACTGATCACCATCAGTATCTTTGAAACGCCACAGTACTATAAGCCTTCTTAGCCCGTAACTGTATACAATTAGTTTTTCTGACTTTATTTTCCGTAATAACAATGAGATTATAAATGCACATGTCAAAACAAAAACCTTTTCAGAATTTTTCAGTAATTTCTCATCCATATTTATGAATGAACTTACCAGTTGCAAAATCCCTACCCCAGGCTCTTTTGGACAAAATGTTTAACAAAAATTGAGGAAGTTGCTCATCCTGGTGAGAGAATTTTTAGGGTCAGGAATTTCTAGCCCAATCTTTCCTTAGTCAATACACAGTAACATGCAAAATCCAAAATTAAACCGTGTATATGTAATTAGCAAAGCAAAACCTTCAACATTATATATCTTTCTCCCTTAATTTTGATTTGTCATTTTATACTGTTCTTATTTTACTGGCCACCTGGACTGATCCATCTTGGATGTCCCTTATATCCTCTACCATATCTTCCAACCTTATACAATACTCTGAATACTTAAGATGCCATAAAATGCACATGCTTAGGCAACCAGATTGAGGTCATGCAAACTTTTGAGCATTGTTCCAATCTTTTAGGTATAAGTAATGTAATCAGTGGAATACGATTTCAAAGACCAGGATTTTGTATGTTTGTATGTTTTCAATTTCAACATTTTGCTGCCTAAAATATTTTTTTGGAAAGAATTTGTTGCTATGTCTATACATATAGGCACTAAATAATTGAAAATCTCCAGTTCTGTCATATTTCTTTAACAGGCTGTCCGAGTATAACAACTGCTTTTTAATTTATGTAACTTTCTAAGAATTAGTTATAACAAATTTAAAAAATAAGGAAAATTTTACTTTTATTAGACATGATAAGTAGTTCTGTACCTCTCAAAATGCAAGCGGAATTCTTTCACTGTATAAGGCTTTATAGCACTTCAGTAGCAAATGCGGGAGTCCCGTATTATTCCAAACTAGCAATGGAATAAAAAAATATAAATACTTACCAAATGGGCAATTGCATTTGAAGCCACTTATGTCCTCTTCACAGGTTCCTCCATTCCAACAGGGTCTGTCTAGACATTCATTCATGCGAACAGAACATGTTTCTCCTGAAATTTTAAATTAAAAAAAAAAAAAAATGCTGACATGTTCATATCATAAGGATATATTTGTAGCGAAAAAAGGCTGTGGCTGCATTCTGATCCCACAGGCCAAGGTACACTCACTGAATACACAGGACTACTGATAGACATCCTGTATGAAACACATTTTTCTCCTTCACTGGTTACAAGACAGTCCATTTTGACAGGCAAAGATGGAAGCATGACAATCAGGAAAAGAGAACATTTTCTTATGAGGTCATACATATTCCTGGATCTTTTTTTCCATTATACAAAATTACTGTATTCAAGCAATTTTTGTCCAGTTTTATTAATAATTTTCTTTCATTTCACTTTCTGACTTCTTTAAAAAGTAATTACAAAGTATCATTGCATATGAAAATCAGGCCAACACTAATAATAGTACAGTTCAGTCTATTTCTATAGCAAGTTGTTGGTCCTGTAATATTGGACATTTCTTCATTCATTCTTCAATACAAAGAAGGAGGATGATAAAATCACTAAAGAACATTTAATAAGGCAAAATGCATATGAGCGGGAATGAAATACGAAAAAAGGAAGCACAGTGAAATGTAAATTTGTAATCTATAAAAGGGGTTGTTTTAATTTGTAACAGGAATATGGAGGCAAATCATGTTCAGTAGCTTTAACAGGTCAGCAGCGTACAAAGCATGCTGGGCTTACCTGTGAAGATAAAGGTAAAACTATTGCTGAAATTCCTCTGAATTATTTGCACTGTGGAAACTTTTTGGTCTCTTATCTGCAGCGCACATACATGTCCTCTCATAGAATCATATGAACGAAGACAGTCAGCTCTCAAACCCTGTATTTTCCTAATCTACTAGGTACAAAAGGCTTTCACTAGAGAAGTCCATATGAATGAAAAGAGTGAGATACAAACATAGTTCAGGGGGAGCCAGTGAGAACTACAGACAGAAAGGACTGACCAAAATATATATTAATTTCTACGTTCTTTAATTTTTTTAAAGAATTTTCTTTGAAATGCTGTTAAGGTAATGGCACTCTGTGCCACCCTTATGAACTCATTCTGATATTTGGCATTTCCTAGGCTTTCTAGTTCAGATCCCTATTATGGTGGGTCTCTTTTGAGGAAGACAAACAAAAATGCATTGACCTTTTTTTTTTTTTTTTCTTTTCTGGGTAGACAGGTGGAGAGTAATGCAAACAGAGTTTCCTCTAAAGCAAATTATCTGGTCACAGGCCCTGGCTAAATTGCAGCATGTAATATAAAAACTCCTTGAAACAGACTTTTTTCATCTCTCTTGAATTGTTAAAGGTTAAAGCAAGTGCAGTTTTAAGGGGAACAGTGGAACGAGATCATCCTCATTTATCGATGACATCCAAGATCTGTGAACATCTTACTGCATTTTTGTGAAGATGGCTCTGTTTTCTTTCTTACTCTAAGGCAGTAAAGGTATCTCACCGAACTGAACAGTACCATAATTTTAATACATGACTGTAGCAGGGATAGCTACAATTCTTTGTGAACAGTTCTCATCTATCTTCATTGATTTTCTTTTCTTCTGGAGATAGAAATAGGGATATGGCATTCAGCAGGAAAATGATTCAACTACATGCAAAATTCTGACTACAGATCTATACTTTAAAACTGAGTATTTAGTGTGAAATTCAGTTCCCTAAATGTCAATATCTAATGCAAAATAGGATGTCCTTTATTCAGTCTGGAGAAAATAGTCCTTTGGGGATGAAATGGACAATAAGCAGAGAGAATTGCAGTATTTTTATAAAAGTGCAATAATGTGGTCATTCAGGCTGGAAATCCTGATGGGATGGTAGGAAATAAGACAAAAGACACACAGGGTAGTTGTGGAATAATCTGGAGTATTCCCAGTAAGGAACAAAAAAATTCACCTGTGCTGGGCAAGACAAAACCTTTAAGGAAATCAAAATCAAAATGGCACCTGATTGAAAGGTTAATCCTGTGCCTAGGTTTTGGCTGAACTATATGAAATGTTACGAGGCCTGGGGAGTTCTGAGAGGATGATGAAATAATGTGGGTTAGAGGAATTTGGGACATGATATGAATGTTCAGCTTTAGCTGTGTTAAGGAATAGTGACAAAATGCAATTGTATGTAGAAAAGCTGAGAAAGGAGTCAAAACCATTTTCCCACTTCAAGTTTGACAGGAAGCATAATGATTCTGTCAAAATGAGAAAAGATGTAGAAAAAGAAAATTTATTTTCCTTCTTCATTTGGAAAAAAAAGAGAAATATTATCTAAAATGGATAGAAGGAATTCTAATCAGTAGCATCAGAATCTAACTTCTGATATTTTGCCACTAACTCCCATTATTTTAAGAGTTCAATGAGTATGGTGTTTCTGAGTTAATTAGTCTGTATTCCACCACATCATAGATGTATAATTTTAGTTCCAATTTGGATAATGTTGTACAAATATCCAAAATAATGTTGTACAGTAGAGAGATACATGCTATATTTGTTTAACAGAAAACTATCTGGTTTCAGGTATTTTGTTTTGTTACATGTGTATGAATTTTGTTCTTCATTTAGGAGAAGAAGAAAATGGGGGGAAAAAAGGAGCTGATTTTATGTTATTACAGCTAAATTACTTCAGCTGACAAAGAAGCAATTACATGCCACTGAGTTTCATCTGAGTTATCAAGCGCTGAGAATATCTTTCTTATAACTAATGAATATAATCGTGAAAACTACTGCCTGATTTATAAGTTGTGCTAGCTAACAGGACTCACAAGTGGATTTAGAAAGATACCAAACTTTCTGAAATAATTCATTTGAGAAAGCTGTTAACACATTAAACACAGATAGTTCATTGTGTTTTTTTTCCTGATAAACTTGAAGCATTTTTGATACAGACAGTTAAGACTTTATTTTCTATGCATCTCTACTACCAGTCCTTCAAGATCTCTTCTGTTTTCTGTCCAATTTTACTATCTAGCCACTTAAAAATGTGCTATTTACAGATATGAAAAAAAATATTTTCATCTAAAAGTTAACTGCAGTTTTGGTAATTCTGTACACCTCAGAAAAGGCTAAGAGAAGAACATTTTTTTTTTCCTGTAAATCATGTTAAAACTTGGAAAAGCCTTCATATGCAATTTCTGCCAAATGAGCACATAGTGAAAATAAAGGTAATTGCTTTTTGTGTACTGTAGACACTAACTTCCGATTATGCGCCATTACATGGAATGCCATTAAACTGATAGAATTTAAGAATTCATGTCCTCAGAGTACAAAGATAATATATGGGCAGTATTTTAAAAATATTTCAGGGAGAATCAAAGGATCTATGAAGCTACTGTGAGATGATATTTTCTGAGTATTTAAGACATGAAAAAAGCTGGAGGTATACAAAGAAGCCTTTTTTGTTTTCAGCATGCAGCTCATCTCAACTACTGATGTGAAGTATATGATGAGAACCTTCTTTGAACATGAGTTAAAAATCATTAATTGGTTACAAATTACTTTCATGATCAAAATATGTTAATATAAATATTTTGTGGTTTTACACTTTTAAGGTTAACTTTAATACAACACATCCAGACATAATTACTATTAAAATGTTATTTAATAAATCATAGCTTAAGGTCTGAGTTCTTAAACACTTTAGAGAGAGCATGTCATCAAATTCTGAAGTACAAAAAGTTCAAAATTACCAAGAGCCAATTCTAGTAACTCTAAAGCATGTTTTAGAGTATAAAATTGCAGTGTTCTTAAAATATATAACAGACAATTGCAGGAAAGTCTGTCACTCTTGCAAATTGCATTGCCTGATCTTTAGTAGAAACATTTTCTACCGACATATTGATGATACACGAGACATTGTTCTATATGAGCACAAAAGTCTTGAGAAGAGCCTAAGTACCTCAGTAAGTGCATACTAAAAAAATTAGAGAAGATATTTCATTCTCTACCAGTATAATTGATATTACTTACGCTGTTTAAAATAATCATGCTGTTTTAGCAAATGGGAAGCTTCTGAAGTTCTCAGGTAAGTATTATGGGAGATCAAATAAAACAAAAAACTCTTTGCTTTTCATAAGTCTAATGGATGAAGTCCCATTGAATATTCTTTTATTTCAAAAGTGCAACTCTGTAAAATTACTAGATTGAAAGTTTGCACCTCTGAGTGGTTCAAACTTTGGCTGTTTTATTTCTGCATAGGGACATTAAACTTCATCTGAACTTACTGAACTATTGTTTGATTTTGCATAATATCCACAAAACTGAGTTTTGTTTTGATATCAAAATAAGTTTCATTTCATACCATTCTCAAATATAATATTCAGGCATTAGAATAAAACTCAAATAATTTGAGACCTTACTTTCACATTATTAAGAGCCAGCACTACTATAACATCTCTGTCTGAATCACGAAACACATGTAAAAATATCAAAATATAAGGTTTCTTTTAAATACTTTTCATATCAACTTTTGGGTTATAAGCAAAACGGAATATAAAGTTCGATGATGCAAAGGCAAACAGCATGACCACAATTAACAAAAGGACATCAAAGAATATATGAAGAAAAATTCCTCACTTGAGGTTATATTCAAGACATAAAAACAATCTTTCTATTCTGAGATCAGATGAAAAGCAAATGATTTAAAATTCTACTCAATGTAAACTTAATGAAGTACTTCTAAAAAAATTAAAAAATAAAAAAGCCACCACAGACTGCAAGGGGTTTATAAAGTGCAAGTACTAACCAAAGTATTAACAATTTATTTGAAGATTGTCTTCACAACACTCCTGCCTTACGGTCCACCATTTTGTAAAATGTGTATAAAGTACTCCAGTCAGGTACCTGATAATAAATTGTGTAATTTTGTTGCTTGCTAAGCAACAGAAGTCATTCTGTTAGATAAGAGAGGTATCAACCTGAGTAATGTTTCTGCTTACTTTGCAGAAAATGCAGTTATGAAAAAGCAAGACAGGCACTACAGGTATGACTTTAGTGAACTTGACAGACATTTCCATTTCTCAGCTTTGTTGTTCTACAGACCTGGCCATTTCCTTTTTTCTTCAAGTTTTTTTTCTGTATAACATATTGTAGTAGTTAAAAATGCAAAACAAACTTAATTTTGATTCACCTAATACAATGTAATCCTTTCTATGAACACTTATTACAGATTGAAAGCGATTTATATGACCACTCCACTGTCTTAGTATCTATGAAAGAGTTTTAACTCAGAGAAATTATGTGACTCTTCAAATGTAAACTGCCAAGAGTCTAACTCAACTCTTTCCATGGGATTACACTGTACATCTGATAGGCAGGCTGCACTGTCACAAAGTGCCAACAGTAGTCACACTTCCCCAGCAGAAAAAGCCAGCCAGAACCCCTTCAGAGGCTGCACTGCCCAGTGCCCTGAGCCACACACCTAGCCCAGCCTTGCTGTGAAGGAGTCAAAATGTGGGAGCAGATATGAGTTGTGCTTCCAGGATGACTTTGCCCTATTAAGACAGGACCTGTATGAATGGAAATGAAAGCATGTGTTTCAAATGCAGAAATGGTGTGGGAACAAACCAACTGAACCCAATGGCCTTCCTGTATTGGGTCTGGCTGAAATGGAGTACATTTCCCCATAGCAGCCCTCACAGTGCTTTACATTGGTAGGTGGAAGGGTGTTGATAACCCATCAGCATTTTGGCTACTGCTGAGCGCAGCATCAGCACTGTAACATTCCCTTGCCAATCAAGAGCAAGATTCTGAGAGGAGACACAACCATCCAGCTGACTCAAAATAACCAAAGGGATATTTCATACCATATGACTTCGGCTCAGATATAAAAGCTAATGAAAGGAGCAGGAAGGGAGACATTTGTTGTTTCCAATGGCTGCCTGCTAAGAAACCATTACATGTTGCCGAAGCCCTTCTTCTTGGGAAGTGGCCGGAGAACGCTGCTGGTGGGGAGTAGAAAATTAACCTTGTTAATTTCTGCTTCACTTGTGTGCATGCAAGCTTCTGCTTTTGCCTTTGTAAACTGCCTTATCCAAACTCAGGAGTCATTTTTCATCTTCTTTTCTCTCCCCTGTCCAGCTGGGAAGGGCAGTGATAGAGTGGCTGGGGCACTTGGTGTCTAGCCAAGGTCAACCCACAGCACTTCCTCTGACAGCAAAAATAATGATTTAATAATTTCAGATGACTCTGTTTCATGCAATTCCTATAAAGCAGAGACCTGAGAGCACTACACGAGTTGCCTGAAGCAGCCTAATCTCAGACTTTCCTAGACACCCTGTTCTTTTTCAATGAGTTCAGTTTCAGCTCAGCTGTATGTACCCAGATACGGCCAGAGCTATTCTGTAAATGTACCAATTTCCAGTCTTGTCTCTGACCTTCTCTCATGAATGAATTTGTAAGTATTTTTTTTTTCTTTTTGGATGAACCTCTTGTATGTACATTACAGATTTGTCTCTGTTTCTGTCCCCTGTTGCTTCTGACTTGCTTTCCTGGATTGACCCTGGAGCTGGCTCATTGCTTGTGATGCCTAGGGCTTGTGAGGGACCCTGTTACCAGCTACTGGCTCTGACTGCCCTGTTCAGATGCTGTAGGACTGTGCCTTGCTTAGGGCCAGCAATGCCTGCACTGGGATTAACCTTGGATCCAGGTCTGTGCTTTTTCTCATCGAGCAGCCTTGATCCTGCTGGTCCCCGTTAACAGGTTTAATTTTAATTATGTGTTAGGTTGTCCAGTAGCTGCTATAGACTTCATTTATATAAGGGATTAAGTCTTCCTAAACTTACTTGTGTCAAAAAGGGTTGGCTTTCATGTAACTTCAAGTATTTTCCTTCAAGATTTGTTTTACTTAGTGGCATAGAGGTTATACTATTCATACCAATCACAGAATGGGGAAACTACTTAAAAACATTCAATCAATGCAAAACAAATTAATAATGTAGTGAAAGTACAAAAGCTTAAATACTTCCTCAGATAGACTCCAAATTTTACATGGACTTCTCCTATGCATTTGTGGAATTTAAAAAAAAAAAAAAAAGTAAAACAAAGCACAGAAATTTAAAGAAATGGAAGGATTTCAAAAAGCCCACATGCCGTTTTCCTCTTTTGGACAAAAAGGAATACTGAAGAGCATCACGTGTAGAATAAAATAATGTCAAATTCAAAAAGTCCTTAGAAGGCCTACACTAGTGATTAGCTTCAACACTGTTATTTGTTACTTATACACGGGTAAAGCAATGATGGATCAATATCTTCCTATGTGGGATACAGTATATACTCAGAATAAAAAACATTTCCCAATTCTTAACTGTACAATCAATATTATATAGATACAAACTCTCAAGAGAAAATAATGAGGCAATATTGCCTATCTGCTTAGAGTTCTCAGTAGCTGTCTTCACATTTTTGTAGGCATCTAAACAGAAGGGTTTTAGTGAAGGATGTGTTTGTACAAATACAGCATTTTTTTCCCAAATAATTACAAGACCTTCCTGCAAAACAGAAATAAGCACAGTGGTATTTGTTTAGAAATACCAATCATCATGAAATGTTCATTGATGCTGAACATTGATGTATTGAGGCAGAGTTAACACAAAGATACAGAAGACAGACTGCTAATTACTCTGAAGGTGAACAGCATTATGTTCCATTTGAAGAACTGAGCCAGAAGATGGCAATATAGATGGCAATCATCTTATAATCAAAAGTTAAAAAGCTATTTACTCAATTTTTAAAATCCTATAGCAAACTTCCAAGTTTGAACACAGGTCAAATTCTCTTATGGACAGTAGAGAGGGCACCGGACATGTACCAAGTGTATCCATATTAAAGGTACCATTACAAGTATCATTTACAGTTCAAAAGGAAATAGTGTGGTTTATGATGTTACAAAGTATTTGTTTTTACTGTGGAAGCACTCAAGCCTTGGATTTTTATGAACTTGTTTATAAAAACAAATCTGATCATGTTTTTCTTGTTGACAAATCCCATTACACTGCGTTAAGGGGTCCCTAGCTAATAGAATGCAAAGTATTTGAGAAAAGTCAATAGATATCACATTGGTCAATCAACTGGACAAACGAGACAGATATGAGTTGTCTATTTAACATGTTTATTCTGAAATAAAAAACTAATTCTAATGTTATGTCAAAGAACTCAGGGTTTCATTTAATAGCAGGAGAGATAAGAAGTCACCTCCCATCCAGTAAGTGGGAAGTTATTTCCAGTATCTATGAATCCTAGTACACAAAGTATGATAGTTCCACAAATATGTACAGAGTACTGAATAAGAATAATTTCCATTTTACTTTTTAGCTTATTCACTATTGTCTTTGCTATTTCATGTGAAAGTGAATTTACTATTTATGAAGAAAAATTAAGCACATCTGGATATGTTAAAATGCTGAATTACAGAGAAACAACATAACACACACATACAAGTGAGATAAGAATAAATGTGATGTTTTTA
This sequence comes from Dendrocincla tyrannina, assembly GCA_035047865.1. Taxonomy (NCBI): domain Eukaryota; kingdom Metazoa; phylum Chordata; class Aves; order Passeriformes; family Dendrocolaptidae; genus Dendrocincla; species Dendrocincla tyrannina. Next base: position 88,317,053 of record JAWWMP010000116.1, on the reverse strand, counting down.
GTATTATACTGAGATACTAATCATTGATTCATAACATGCAGTTATGACCAAACTTCAAATATGTTTTGTACTGGAAAATATCCCAGCATCATAAAGCCTCAGAGACTACGAAAATGGAATTTCTAGGTAGTGATAACATTTTTAGAAGCATAAACAGCCTTTTATTAATTGTTTCTGGCTCAGACTCTGAAAAAGCAGAACTCAATATATTCAGTCCATGTAGTAATGAGTTACACTCAATGAGTAATAAATACTGTGACATTTCTTTTTTCTTTAAATTTTGCTTATTTAAAATATTATTATATAATATTTTGCTGTGTGATAAAATAAGGGTTTGGGGTTTTATTAAAAAGTGGTTTTCAGTAATATATAACATTTATATAAGCGACTCCTCACAGCACCAGAATCACAGAATGGTTGAGATTCAAAGTGATCTTTGGAGGCCATCTTGTCCAATCCCCCTGCTCAAGCATGGCCAACCTGTGCCAGTGTTCAGTCACCCTTATAGTAAGAAAGTATTTCCTGATGTTCAGACAGCAACTTCTGGTTTTCAGTTTGTGCCTATTGCCTCTGCCCCTGTCACTGAGCAGCACAGGAAAGAGCCTGGCTCTATCTTCTGTACACCCTTCCTTAAGGTATTTAAATACATTGATGAGCTCCCTAAGCCTTACCTTCTCTGTGCTGAAGAGTTTCAGCTCCCTCAGCCTTTACTCAGGAGAAATGCTCCAGTAGCTTAATCAACGTAGTGGCTCTTGACTGGCCTCTCTCCAGTATGCTTATATCTCTCTTGTACTGGGGAGCCTAGAACTAGACAGGTGTAGCCTCAGTACCAGTGCTGAGTAGAAGGAAAGCATCACTTTCCTTGACCTACTGACAAAACATCTCATAATGCAGGCCAGGCATATGCCTTCTGTGAGCAAGGGAACACTGTCTCACATTCAACCTGATGTCTACCAGAACCACCATGTTCTTCACTGCAAAGCTGCATACCAGCTGATCAATCCACAGCACACACTGGTACATGGTACGTTTCTCCTCAAGTCCAGGATTTGGCACTTCCCCTTGTTAAACTGAGGTTCATGTCAGCCCATTTCTCAAGCCTATCATGGTCCCTCTGTGGCAGCAAAACCCCATGATGAATCAGCCACTCCTCCCATCTTCGTGTCTTCTGCAAACTTGCTGAGGGTGCACTCTGCTCCATCAGACAGATCATTAATGAAGAATTTAAAAAGGACTGGATCCACTATTGATCCCTGGGGTACACCATTGGTTACTGGTCTCCAAGCTGTCTCCATGCCACATATCATATTCCTCTGGGCTTGGCCATTCATCCAGTTTTCAGTTCTCCTCATCCAGATGGTACTTCATCAGCTTTATCATGAGGATCTTGTGGGAGATCATGCAAAAGGTCTTGTAATGTCAAGCGAGACAATATACACTGCTCTCCCCTAAGCCAGTCATTTCACTTTGGAAGTTTATCAAATTGGTCAAGTATCACTAACTCTTGGTGAATCCATGCTGACTAGATAATTTTCTTGTCAATCATGGTTTCCAGTATTAGCTGCTCCATCTCTTTTCATAGGAATCCAGGCAACTATGACCAGCTTGAAGTTCTCCACCCCTTCATTTTTGCCCTTCTTGAAAAGAGAAGTGTCATTTGCTTTCCTCCATTCTCTGGATACTTCTGCTAATCAACATTGACTATTAATGTTTAATGACAATGACCTTGCAATGACATCTGCCAGCTCTCACAGCATTGCATTGTCCAACAAAGCCGGTGAAGTGCCTGGAGTACAAGTCTTAGGAGGAGCAGCTGAGGGAGCTGGGGTTGTTTAGCCTGGGGAGAAGAAGGCTGAGTGGAAACCTTATCACTCTCTACAGCTATCTGAAAGGAAGTTGTAGCAAGGTGGGGTAAGCGACAGGATGAGAGGAAATGGTTTGAAGTTGTGTCAGGGAGGTTTAGAATAGATATTAGGAAAACATTCTTCTCTAAAATGGTGTGCAGGCAAGTGGTGGGATCCTCACCCCTGGAACTGTTCAAAAGGTATGTGGATGTGGCACTTGGGGTTGAGGTTCAGCAGTGAACATGGTGGTGCTGTCTTAACATTTGAACCCAGAGACCTTAGAGGATTTTTTCAACTTTAATGATTATAAAATGCTATGATGTTATGATTTTTGGGTGCATCCCATCAGGGCACATGGACAAATGTATATTCAGTTTGCCTAAGTATTTCCTCTTGTGAGTGTGATTGTGTCTTCCTTGCTTCAGACTTTTTCTCTGGTCTCTGAGTCATCGGATTTTCGAAGGACAGTCTTACCAGTATAGAGTGAGGCAAAGGAGGCATTCAGTATCTCAGAATTTTCCATGTCTAGTCTCATCGAGGTCATATCTCATTAAGCAATGGGACTACATTCTCCCTTCTTTTCCCTTTGTCACCTACATACTCACAGAAGCCCTTCTTGGTGTCTTTCACATCCTTGTCATATTCAGCTGCATTTGGCTTGTGACCTTCTTAAATTTATTGCTGCATGCACAGGTAGTGTCTCTCTCTTTCCTGTCAGGCTACTTGTCCTTGCTCCTGTCCTCTATATGTTTCCCTTTTTTTTTTGCCTTTGAATTTTGCCAAGAGGTCCTTGATCACCCATACAGGCCTTCTGATATTTTTGCCTGCTTTTTGAGATGAACTGCTCATGAACTCGGAGGTGCTGATAGACTTTCTTGGGCCCTTCTTCCTTTTAGAGTTTTATTCCATGGGACTCTTCCAAGCAGATCTTATAACCCTCTGTACTGCCCCTGTAGAAGACATGGGGCTTCTTGAAGTTCCCTATGAAGTCTAGCTAGGTACAAAGTAAGGGTTGAAGTTTCAGGAACAAGATGGAAATATGTTAGATTTTGCACAGGTCAGACCAGTGTTGTTTTCTCCACTTGTAGTCAGACACATAATTGTGCGACCTTACTGGAATTTAAGCCAATTTTGGGACAATTCTCTGTGGGTTTTTTGCACATTTATTAATAAATGAACATGAACAAGAAATAACATTTTTATTAAATGTTATTAAAATGACCAAGAAATTATATACTCAAATTGAGGGCAACAAATCTGCAAGTGTACACCACATACATAAATGTATATATATAAAAATGTATATATGTGTGTATATATATATATAATGTGTATATATATATGTGCATATGTATATATATGCATATTTATAAGTATGTAAAGGAATATGAACATAGTTGAAATTAAAAATGTTAGCGATGAAATGTTAAAAGCTAGCCACGATGTATAATGGAAAAATAGCAGCAAAGTTATAATTACTTAGTAGTTCAGCACTTTGGCAGTGACCCAGAAATATCCAAATACATGTTGGATATTTCGGTGGTTTAACAGGGACTTACAATTCTAATACTACACACACTTCCTGAATTGGAGCAAAAGCCCTCAGCAGTTTGGAAGAAGAAGTTGTAATTTAGTCATTAGTTAGTACAAATGACACTGTACATAACATACTAATCTACTATTTATTTTTGTCTTTGTTAGTGATAGCATACCATAGATGATCAAAAGAGAAGCATTCAGAGCATTAATGCTTGTGTTGATCATATAGAATAAGGGCCAGGAATGCAACACTTCAGTATTGCTGGGTACAAAATTATTTTCTACTTCCCACACATAGTCTGAATATCAGTATTATTTACACAAAACAGAAAATTAGGACAAAAAAGAATCATGTATCACTTGTGCAGGATTCATTAAATGCAATGCAGAAATCTACACCCTGTCTTCTCCCTAGAAAAGATGTCTAAGACAGGCAGATTCCCTCACTCCAGTGTATAGAAGGGGAATCTCAACAACCCACTCAAATATATCTGTTTATATTACATACATGCAGAGAGATGATACTGCTGATCTCCTTCCTCCTGATGCTTAGATTTTCCTGTTCTCTACAAAACCAGTTGTTCTTATTAGCCTACATACAACTAAAGCCATGACACTTAAGACTGTATAACTGTGAAATTAAAATAATACAATAAAAATTGTGGTTTGAAACTTGATAACTTTTTTTTGCCAACATCAGCAAAGTTCATGTTCTGAATTGTACATTTAGTGAAGGGAAGGTCAACCGAAGAGCAATTAGGAGACACACTCTAAGAATTTCAATGCTAATTCAGTTAAAATCTTGTAAATCATAAAAACATGCAAATATATGCATATTTATATATATATAATTGTTATTAAACAATCATATAAACAGTGTTTACATAGAATGGGACATTCATATCTGTAATACAAGGCACTTCAAAAGACAAAACTTACCTTTGAACCCAGCAGTACAAAGACAAGAAAAGTGGCCACTTAAATCCATACAAGTAGCTCCATTTTTGCAAGGTGAACTTGAGCATTCATTAATTTCAACTTCACAGAAGGGTCCTTCATATCCAGGCACACAATTGCAGCTGTAATTATGCAAGTGGTCCTGGCAGAATCCATATTCAGAGCATTGGTTTCCAATGCAATTGTCTATATCAAGTTCACAAAATGTGCCAGTGTAGCCAAGAGGACATATGCACCTGTTATGGAGAGGAGGGGAGGCAAGGAGAGGGGATGGAAAAAAATCCAAAAATACCCACAAAATCACCAGACTAGGACATATAGGCCCATAATGGCTAATAATGTTAACAATATTCTTGCTTTGAATCACCCACAAATGAATCACATATTTTTTTCAATCTTTATTTTGTCACTAAGTAACTTCATTTCACACAGACATCTAGCAATAATTAAATGAAGCTGAACAATAAGGAAAATCTTAGCTATTTACATGGGACAAACCAGTAGCTCTTTAACTTTTAATATTAAGCTTCAAATGAAAATATTAAAATAGAAAACTCATAAATATGGATATTATGCATTTTAATGTTTTGGGGTTTGTCTGAAAAAATAATTAGTTCTTCCTACAATATGACTAAGAAGAAACAATATCACATCCTGTTTGCTCTAAAAATAAAATCAGGATAAAAATGCTGTATCACTAGCAACAAAAGTTGCAATTTATATCTGTAACTTGAAAAAAAATTAGAATTTTATAGGAATTGTTGAGGATTTCTTTCACCAATGTTTGATGACACATATTGTATAAGGCTGGAGAGGACTTTTTCATGCTTCTCTTTCTGCCTTTTTTTTTTTTTTCTTTTAATGTGTAAATGAAAACAAATCTGGATTATCTCACAGCTGACCCACATCTCATAAAATTAGAAAATCCCCCGTACTTGGCAACATATTCTTTGTCTGATCCTTTCCTTATCATGTCCAGAGGTCTCCTCACACAGGAGGAGATAATTTTAGAGTAACCTTACATCTTCTTAGATCATAGAGATGCTATCTTGATGACAGAAAGAACTAAACTGTTAAGGAAACCTTGATTATAGTAATTTTCTTTGTTGATCTATCTAGAAGAAAGCGTATTTTTTCCCTTAATTTTTAACAGAAAGGGTTGTCCATGTAGCTGTTTGCTTCTGTCCTGGCTTATTATCTCTGCATTTTTATGGTAGACATACGGAAACAAAATCAGTAGCTGTGAGCCCTGGAGTACAGTTAATGGACAACAACTGCTAATGGGCAGTCCATGGACCAAAAGAGAGCTTGCTTGAAGTAAGCCCTCCATACAGTACAGTGTGGTAGCGAATGTGAGTGACCGAAAAAAAAACTTATTAAAACTATCAATGGCTCAAAATAATTTGGGGTGGGGGATGGGAGGGGGCAGCTTGGGTTCTGCCAAGGTGGAATGGTGCTCTGCTGTCATACCCCACCACCCTGAGAGCCTCTAGTACAGCTGTCAGTCACTGGCACACCTGAAATCCTACACCACACCCCCTGGAGCCCCTAACCCAGCTCCCAAATGGCTGGCAGACCACAAGCCCCACCTGGGACCGAGTGTGGCCACAGGAGCACAGACCAAATATAACCAAAAATGTTAGACCTCCTCATTATAATGGCCCTATTTTCCTTGGATTAGTAGTAGCTGGCTCTATGTTGGATGTAAGGTGGAAGCTAAAAGTCTCTCTCGTTTGCTCTCTTTCTCTCTTTCTTTACTACTTCTTCCAATTCCCTTTTTCTTGATTTGGGTAACTTAAACCTGGGTAGGTTGGAATTTGCTAAGTCAATGCTTTTTGAAATGCTTTACACCGATTTAATGTTTTCATTAAACTTTTGTCAAATTCCCTTATTTTCCAAAGTTTGCCAGTAAAAGGGTGTTATTTTGATCTCCTGAAAACATCATAATGCTTTTCCTGAGACTCAAGGTAAAAAGAACCGAAGGCCTCTTTAATAAATATGTCGAGTGGGTATTGGGGCCCTTTATCTTTCAGACATGAAACTCCTTTGATGAACTAGTGAGGTGAGCCTGGGCTCTCACAGTGAGCTCTTCAGCACCACCGTTTTTGCTTTACAGATCCATTGCTACTGCAGTACCAACTCAAGTAGGTGTACTTCCAGCCTCAATCACTCCTTAGCAAAGGAGGACTCTACCCTTCCTCTTGAGAGCTTCAGCTTATTGTATTTCTCATTTTTTAAAAGGAATGCAGTTCACAAAAGTCATCTCATGGGGTAGAGTTAATTTTCTTCACAGTAGCCAGGGTGGGGCTGTGTTTTGGATTTGTACTGAACACAGGGATGGTAATATAGAGATAAGTTTTGTTATTGCTGACCAGTGCTTGCAAAGACTTTTCTGCTTTTCATGCTGCCATGGTGATGATAGGAGGCATGGGGGTGCATGATAGGTTGGGAGGAGACACCCCCAGGACAGGTGACCTAAATGGACCAAAGGGATATTCCATACCATACATCAGTATATAAAGCTGGGGGGAAGAAGGAAAAGGTGGGGAACACTTGGAGGGATGAAGTTTGTCTCCCCAAGTAAGTGTTATGCGTCATAGGGGCCTGCTGTCCTGGAGATGGCCAAATACCTGCCTGCCCATGGGAAGCAGTGAACTAATTCCTTGTTTTCCTTTGCTTGTGTGGCTTTTGCTTTCCCTATTAAACTATCTTTATCTCAACACATGATTTTTCTAGCTTTTACCCCTCTGATTCTCTCCTCCATCCTGCTGGTGGGGGAATGAATGCACAGTTGTGTGGTGCTTGGCTGCTGATAGGGGTTAAACCACGACATTGACAGCTAAATGCAAATTTCAGCTTACTTAAAATTTCATTGTGCATAGACATTAAAAGTATGTGCACTTTAATATTTTTGCCCTTATTAGAGGGCTGACCTGGCTGTGCGCGAACACCTCAGTGCAGGGGCTCAGCCTCTCCATGGCCTGAGTGCCACTGATTTAATCCCTGTGCTGGGCTAAAGGTTGCTGCCCCTCCTGCTCCAGCTTCAGCTCTGGGCGTGGCCCCTCTGGTGTGTGTGTACCAGACTTCCCAGCAAAGACCGGGAGATGTTAATGACACCACCTACCCCCTTTCTTACGGAGGACTAAAACATCAAACTTACAAACTGGGAGAACATTGAAAGGATGAGCATGGCACCAGAGAAAAACAAGATAGGAAAAACTTTTGTATTAACATTAATGGGAATAACAAAACTTTCTTAGCTTCACATATGTCCTCTTTCACCCATAGTAAGATTTTGAGTGTAAAAAATTCTAGCTGGGAAACAAATACCTTAATGCTTTTTCTAACAACTTGGATTTTAGTAGTGAGTAGAAAACACTAGTGCAATTACTCTATTGTGGGTTGCTCTGCTCCCACACGTACCATGCAGATGTTTGCAGGTTACTACTCCACTGCCTAAATCTAGATAACATTGCACAATAATTTGATATGCCTGTGAAATAAATGTTACATGGAGAGGCAGATGAGTCAGGCATGGAGTTTAGTCCAAGAAGGAACGTGTTACTAGAACGTGTATAGTTGCAGTGTGTTCCTACCAATATGCAGTAGGATACAGCTTTTTATCACCAACAATCTAGAACAGCAGTGTTGGGTAAGCAAGTGGTACTAGTTAGTCCAGACAGTTCAGCTGTCACAGTGTCACCATAGACTGTCCACATGAAAGATGTAGAGTGACTTGTGGTATTGAGTAAACAACTGTGTATATCAGATGAATCTTCAAAATTACTGAAAAGAGCCAAAGACCAGACTGAAGATGTCTGGCTATGCTAGATGTCTGGCTGTGCTGTCACAGGCTATGCTAGTCTGTGCTAGGAAGTGATCCAGATAATATTTATATCCATGCAGAAGGCATAGAGGAGCACTGAAGCCTGCCATTAACTAAGACTTCCCAGAATCCTATTACTTAGTTTTTAAAATATTATTTGTAGTAGTAGTTCAAGCAGATTTACTGCATTTACTTAGTATTAATTATTTTGTTTTCTAGTTGAAATGTGAACTGCACACACTTTCATAAATGGACTAAAAGATTATTCAGTTTCACTTTTGTTTTTAATAAGTATCCGTATTCTCTGCAGAAAAGCTGTTGTATAACTTATTGCAAAGATGTTCCCTAAGAAATTGCACCATATATTTACCTACCTCTGGAGTTTCAGTAAAGCAAGAAAAAGTATTTCTCCTCTTTCTCTAGTGGAAGAAGCCCATTATTGCTACAGAAAACTGTGTATATCACAGTACTAGTTTATATGGCACTGCCAATTAGGTCCTGCAGTCAAATTGCATACATAGTATAGGATGAATAAACTTGAAAACAGAAAATTAGATATATAAAAACCAATCTAATCAAACAGCTGGAAGAAAATGGAAAAAGTCAAGGATGAATAAAATAATAGAAGATTTAAATCTTGTGATACTCAGAATTTATCTAAATGATGTTTACTTTCACAATCTTGCTGGCATCATGCAAAGAAGTGTTTCATATTCTAAAGAACTTTACTCTACAATGTGCCACTTTACTCTCTCCTACTGAGATGAATTCAACTTTTAATTTTACACGTTGACATTTATATACTGAATACTGAAAAATGAGTTGGCAATTCAAGTTTTATCACACATCAAATTTAATTTCTTAATGGTAAGTTTTCCTGCATAAAAATTAATGAAATGTTGACCTCAGAGTTGTAGCTATTGACTAAAACACATTTTTAAATTATATTAGTTCATCATGACCTTTTAAAGAGTGGTATATCCTACAATACAGCTGCTTCAAAATTCTTAATCTAACTGTTCTCAGTCCTTCTTTGTGGACTTTCCTAGGTTTATAAGGATCTATCTGAATAGACTGGATTTAAGACATGGGAAGCAGGAAAGGTAATGCAAACTACACAGCGCTTTAAATTCCTTCTCTTCTCTCTGTTACTCCTTTTCAGTAAACAGACTACAGAAACATATCTATTGTTATTATTATTTCAGTTAGAATCTCAGTTGTCCAAACTGTAATGTTTAGAAGAAATACATTTACAATGGTGACAAAAACAGAGTGATAAATCTCCCCTTGCATTTCAAAACTGTATATACTATATATACTTCTTGAACCTTCCTTTTACTTTAATTATTCATTAAATGCCTCTCATTGAGTCATATCAACTCAGTTCTCTCTCTCTTCTCCTACACAGAAAGAAATGAAATAATATAGGCTCTTTTGAAAGGAAAATTTGATTTTTTTTTTTTTTAATTGTAGCAACACTGTCTATTTGCTGAAGTAATGAATCTTATCTGTCTTTTTTCTCTCAGGTATATATGATCAGAGGTCTAACAATTCTTTTGCCATACAGATGCAGTTAGTCTATTGCATGGTATGTGCCAGTGTGGTGGTTTAGTTTTTTTGGTTTTGGTTTAGGCCTTCCTTGGTAGCAAGGTTGTAACTAAGGAAGTATTCCACACCATTCCTTCACGTAATCA
>JAWWMP010000116.1:88277172-88300332 GCA_035047865.1 Dendrocincla tyrannina | reverse complement strand
CATAGTATATTTTAACAGTGCATATATTTCAATAAAATAATTGATAAAGCCTTTAAAACACTTGTTATCATGTTTGTGTAGCTGTTTAAAAAGGCTATATAGCTTTTAAAATAATTATAATAAAAAAATTCAGCAGTATTTTAGTGTGATCCATATTACAGTCTCATAAATTTAAGAATCTATGTCTGTAATCCACCCTGATGTGAATGAATCCTAGCCAAATTTAATTGAAAAGGTCACTAAAGGGAAGTGAGAAGGATACAACAAATATTTTTCTTCTAGAAAACTTTAATGTACAAAAATAATATTCATTACAATATGTTGTGAGCACTGAAGAGTAACTTACAAGGAGAATTTTGATTTTTTTTTTCTAGCTGCTTTTTCATCTCTCATTGAAGTGTAATTAGTCTTGTTTGTTTGTTTGTTTTGGGTTTTTTTGGTTGGTTTTGGTTTGGTTTTGTTTTGGTTTTGTTTGTTTTAATGGAAATGAAATTTTTGCCATTCTTTTTGTGCATTGCTCTACCATCAGCCCTTCTCTCTGGTAACTTTTAAACACATCAAAAATTGCAAAGAAATTCCACCTAAAGTTCTTACACATTTCATAACATAGCAGCAGCCAGTAGGGGACAGAAAGAAACATCAGTGAGTAAATCTATAAAGAACAAGAAAGGCAGAGCTCAGACAGCAAACAGTTTGGTGGATACTGACCAGACTGGTCACATCATGCACTTTTAGATGCACATGTTACACATGAAAAAGGAATACTAGCATGAGAATATTTCAAGAATAAGTACTGTGTTAGGAAACCCATGGGAAGTGAGGCTTCATCAGCTTACTTCTCTTAGAATAACTTGTTTGATTTCCCAAAAACTCTGGGGGAATATATCACTTTATCCTACCTCTGTGTTTCCAATACATGGTGATAAACATGTGTAATTAAATCCATGAGATTTATCCATGCACAGTGCTCCTGGGGCACAGCTTATATTGTTGAAAAGGCAGGCATCAATATCGAGTTCACATCTTTCACCTTCGAAACCTGCACCACAAAGAGAATGTTTAATCACACTTCATTCAGAATATTGACATTATGTCTGTTTAGGGTGTTAGCAGTTAACACCACTCTACTAGAGTAATTTGGCAGTTTTATTTCCTAAACAAAAAGTGTGATTCTTCATAAAAATGTTCACTGTATTCATTGAGATACATTGCTATTTTTATGTTGGTATTTCTTAAACATAAATATTTGGATGGCATTTTATTTGGGGTTTTTTTAGAAAATACAGTAAATTTCCAATGACTCACCTACAGGGCAACTGCACTTAAAATGATCTTCATAGCCAATACATGTTCCTCCATTTTCACATGAATTGGAACCACAGTTATCAATTTTCACCTCGCAGAATTCTCCTGAGGTTGAAGAAAAACAGTACAAAAAATCTTAAGAACTAATATCACACTCTTAAAGAAACACAGTAAGTCATATCAGTGATGTTGATAGAATAACTCCCTTTAGATAGGTCTCTGGAATAAAGATTAGAATTTAAAGATCTTGTGTAAGTTTTCAGACTCTTTTCTCTCCATACATAAATATATATATGTAAATAAATCTCAGTATCACAGAGCTGAAGAGAGAGAATTTTCATTGGAAATAATTAACTGAAATGGAAATAATACCTTTGTATTTTCTTCTGTTTTTTCCTGTTGCATGACTCAAACCTGATTGCTATTCAAGACTTTTGAATCTTATGTACATACTTTATATTTCATTATACCTTTTCTGAGCTCTCTCTTGGCTTGGAAAAGACTAATCCAGAGTTGTCTGAGGCAACTTTTAGTGTCATTTCCCTGAACAATTATTTGCTCACTTAGCTGAAAACTGCTTTTAAATCAGCAGGAAGAAATAACTGAACTTGTAAATGCACAGTTCTAAAAAAAAAAAAATGTACTGAAGAGAAATATATCTCTGGCAATGTGATACAAATTAATAAGGAAGACCATCAGCTTTACCGTTAGTCTCACAAAACAAGTAGATTTGACAAAATGAAAATACCTTATTTTTTTTCTTACTCTTTTTGGTACTGAAAACAATTTAGCGAATTATGTGTATAAGTTCTTGAGAATATTTTTTTTCTTTTTATTGGTGTGCTATTGTTTCTCTTTCACCAATTTTATTTTTATTTTTAATTTATTATTTCTACAGTAGGAGTTTGGTATTTTACTTTTTTTTTTCAATTTTAGAAAAGATAAATAATAGAGAAATGAGAAATGCAACAATCGTCACTGTTGAGAAAACTAGAAGGTGCAGGAGTTTTGAGATGTTTCAAGGAGGAAAACTTCAAAAAAGACAGTAAGTGTAGATTACTGATGTTTTTACCACCAACTTGGTTGTAATCAGTGTTACTTCACTCCATGGCTTAAGCAGAAAACACATTAAGAGCTGTATAGAAGAAAAATGTTTGGGAGGAGCATACAAGAAATTTGGATAATTTCTTACGTCTGTAAAATGTTGAATCAGAGGTTAGTATTTTATTTTGAATTCTTCATATGTAAAAAAAAAAGAAATAATTTTGCTTCAGATAATGAAATTAATTTAAAATTTTTAATCAGCTCTCCTTTTGTTCTAAAGCTAGAAACAGTCACATAACCTAAATTAATAGTATGAAATTTAGCCAGAAAATTACTATTTCCCTGCTTCAGAAAAGTATTTCTGCCAATTTTATTCACTTTAGTTAATTCCTAATATAAACCACTTAAGCTTTGAGAAACATACACTTTATCTTTTAATATACTAGAATGGAGTACCAAACTAAGACCTAAAAGCTGTTTTTATGGACTTCTATAAATGTAAACAGCAATATGTTATGATTTGTTGCCCAGAAACCTCTATTTTGGGCCAACAGGTGCTGAACTACACGTGCAGTCTCATGTATTTACAAGGAGGTTGACCAGCATGCTATATATGCATACTTTTAATGTTTATTTTGTCCTTTTCATCCTAAGTCAAAAATAGCCCACCTATAAAATATCTCAAAATTTCAACAGCCAAGACTATATTTTACTGTAATTTATAAAGCTTACTGGGTTAAATTTTTGAAAGTATGTTATTACAGTAAAATGTAAATAATAAAGAAAATAGGAAAATGAGAAATTAGATACTTCTTGCTGATTATTAGTATTATTATGTAATAATACACAGGAGACCATGGACAACATGCCTTTACATTTACAAGACTCATTTGCTCTGTTTGTGTTGACACTAATGGTAGCTTAAAGTCTCTCTTTCTCTGGGGAGATTCCATCATGTTTAATACTTTTAGAAAGTAATACTGGTTGGCAAAAAGGCACACTAAAACAGAAATAGATATTTTGATTGCAAAATCAACTGAATGTATTGAGGAAGTTGCTATCTCCTAGGGATTGTGGGGTTTTTGGGTTTTGATTTTTTTTTTCTCCCTTCTTAATGAGATCTGGAAGGCAAATTGGGATAAAAAAATTTGGGAATAAACTTTGACTCAATATCTATTTTGGATCCATTTTTTTTTCTGTGTTTGTTCACAAGGATGGAATTGTCTTGTCCTAGAAACCCTTATGAATAAATATTAATGCAATCATACAGGCTTTAAGCATTACTTTGCTATAAATCTAGAATTCTTATAATGGCCATAACCTTTAAACAAACTTTACGACTCTACCCTGCCACAACAAAGTCAAGAAATTCTAGTACCCCCAAACTGTTATAAAATTTATTGGAATCTGAATACTGCTGAGAAATGCATAATTCATAGTATTAAAATCTGATTAAGTGATAAATGGATATCAGGAGAGATCTCCACAGTAATCCACTTAGCTTTTAATGCCTAATTATCACTTCATAGTGAGTAAGGGCTGAGTAATTGTGAAATGCAGTACTTAGAGAACTTAAACAAGACTTTTGTGCACAATTAAACATGTTATTCTTCTATCAGGAATAAGTTCAGCAGGCACAAGGAACAAAGGGAAAAGTAAAGAAATTATACAACATTAGAAGGAGGGAAAATAATAGGATTTTACTGTTGTAGTGTTTATTTTTATAAATGAATCACCTTATGAAATTTTTGATTAAGCATGTGTTCTTAGAAGTTGAATTGCATAATTATTTTCATTGTCTTTCCTTTGCTACTAATATACTTAGAGGAAACTTTCTTGTCCTCTCTGATTCTTGCTATTTTAATTTCCAGCGTAGCTTTAACTTTTCTAACTCCATCCATGCACACACAAGTAATGTCTTTATGTTCCTTTCAAGCAGCTTCCAACTTCCATTTTATGTATACCACGGGATGCAACATTTAGCTGCATTAGCACAATAAACTTGAAAGAATAGACCTTGCTTCTCATCTGTTTTTGTTAGCTTGGAATCCATGATATGCTAAAGCAACTGCATAGCTATGAGGTTGGTACTAGACAGCTAAGACAGATAAATAAGCATACTTATGTCTGTACCTGATTATCAACTTATTAGTTTATTTAAATAAATAACCATAAATAACCAAATCCAGGTGAAATTCACCTAAGAATTACAAGGAGACTAAAATATGACATTGCTGAAGCAATGTCAGTTGAGAGAGCAATCTTTCAAATGTACTTTGGGATTAGAAAAAGGAAAGGTGGCAAATGCAATACAAATTCAGAAAGGAAACATGAGGGTTTGATTTGTTTTGTTTTGTTTTTTTTTTTCCTGTAGCCCTGCAAAATAATACTGACACTTCTAGCAATAGACCATAAGCTTTGCACTGACTTTGCAATAACTGACCCATCAGATTTGATCTGTCTTTCCTGCAATGTTGTTTTACTTGACTGTGACAGCATTTTTTTTTTCTTCTGGTTTGCTTTACTTTTGTTCATCATTGCATGGAATAACCACAGTTTTATATAGACAGCAGTAACAAGTAATTCCATGTAGGATGGTATTTACTACTCCACTGTGTAGAAATACAGGGCTGGTACAATAACAAGAGACCTTGAGAAGTGGAGACATAGGATATGATGTGAGGAACACTGGTATGGGATCAGAGATGGGGCATAGAATTGGCATGAGACATACCATGGCTATAAACAACTCACCAGCACTCAGCTAAAGAATGCAGACCCTGAGCTGGACAAAGCTGGTCTTAAGAGTAACAAAAAGAACAAAGAAATGATATTTAACCACCATGAAGAGTAAATTCGGATACAAAACAGAGCCGAAGTCCAATGAAGAAAAAGTGTAAGCGGGCATATAAAAATGGCCTCAAGTGAATCCTAGAGAGATTGAAGAAGAAACCACCAGTCACATCCCTCCAAGTGAAGGACTATAAATTCTGTAACACTGCCCCCAACAGCACCACTATGAAACCACTGACTTTAAGATCTAGAGGAGGAGAGAAGACAGTGTGTATAATGTCATGAAAAGGGACAGAAACTAAAAATTTTGTTAGTTCCTATCCTAACTGCATTGTTACTCATTCTCTGTAGTGATTAGATTTGGCCCAATAATGATTATAATTTTAATATTTCAGTTACATTATCAGTAAAAATTTGGCTTTATATGTATATAAGGTGTGTTTTTCCCTTGCACATGACCAAGATTTTGAACACAAGAGAATCATCTAGAGTTGTATGTACCAGTAAGTCTGACTTTATGAAATAACTTCCTGAAGGTTCTTATAAAGACTATGTCACTCTTGCCTTCCATACTGCACGGTGTAGAAAAGCCAGTGCTTCTAATGAGTGCTTCATTTTTAAATGACCCAAAAATTTTAAGCTCTAAAATCAGAATTTTAGACTTTTTAGAATTTTTTTTTATTCCTTAGGACTTCAACTAGCCTTACTCTAGCACTTGTTGCTAGAGTTGTTTTTAGCAAGTACTGGACTGTATCATAATTATTTTTTAAAATAATTTTTATCTAAAATTAAAGCAATTTTAGCAAGGTATAACTTTAAGCCTTTTTTTTTTTTAAACTTTTTTTTTTTACTGTTTTCCCTGTCTTTGAATACAGTTATTTTAAACACCTAATTAGATTTAAAAGTACTCACAGACCCATTACTTTTCAACCATTTAAAGCAAGAAGCTAGCAGGAACTTAAAAAATCCCAAACATGTTCTTTTACAGAACATGGCCAGTTAAGGTTCACTTTCTGAAATGTGGGCCTTTACATCAATGCTATTGCATTTAAGGTCATGGAGAGCTCCACTTTTGTAGTATGATTTGTCTCATCCTGAACTCTATGCCCAAAAAGGTCAGATGATTGAAGCCCTCGAAAAGTCTCAGTTCTTTTCACATTTCTTAAAGAGAGCACAGAATGACAAGCCTGATAGATATTTTAAACACTTAAAATTACCTGTGTTTTATTTCACTTACTGGAGCATCACATTTATTTATTCTGAAAGATATTAAATTCACTTACAGTTAAACTGATTGGAACCACTAGAATTTGGAAGAAAAGTTTTTATGGATTTTGAATATTTTTCTCATTTTCCTGTGGAGTTGTGTAGAATTATGAAGTAAATGTGTTCTTAGAGAAGTCTAGGTATAGTAATGAATCTTTGTGCTTTTCAAACTAAGGTAATTTCAGTGAGTGAGAAAAGAATGAAAAAACTAGAAATAAAGAATGGGTCCGTCAATTCACACACATGGGTGTTAAAGTTCTGCCTGACTGTTAGTCAGACAGTTGAGCAATCAAGTCTAAATGACTTGGTTTTAACATTAGAAAAAGATGCCTTTTATAAATTAATTAACATAAATATTCAAATGAAGATTTATTTATGATAAACGTGTGGCTTTTCAGTCTTTTTAGAGCAAAATAAAATTGTATACTGATAAAATGTTGCTCTTGACTCCATCTGTAGCTAAACATTAAAAAAATTCATCTCATTTGTGGAGACATTTTTGTTATAGGTGGGTTGAGGAAACTTAAAACTGGGCAAACTTCACTGAATACAGACAAAATCTAGACAACTTGTTTAGACTAAATTATTAAATTTTTGATTGGTAAATATATCATGCTGAAATAACATATTCATTGACTATCACCACCCTATCCCAATATTTATTTAAAAATAGAAAAAAAAAAGAACCATACAGTCATCTGAAATGGCAGCTGGAACAGAATATACATGTTTATCTACAATGGAATTTGAAAAATAATCTTCAAGCACTATTTTTGTCTGTATTTTCAGTTTTAATTATAATTTTTCAGTTATTTTACTTCCAGAATTCCTTGTATATCTATCTTAGGATGACATTTCACAAATCCCTGTGAAGGAGAGTTATACTTCTGAGAGGAAGCTAACTCCAAGAAAAATGTGATAGTAATAAATTTCTAATTAATAACTAAGGGGGATAGTTTCCACTAGGTCAT
This sequence comes from Dendrocincla tyrannina, assembly GCA_035047865.1. Taxonomy (NCBI): domain Eukaryota; kingdom Metazoa; phylum Chordata; class Aves; order Passeriformes; family Dendrocolaptidae; genus Dendrocincla; species Dendrocincla tyrannina. The sequence goes on along the minus strand of JAWWMP010000116.1, from coordinate 88,292,953 downwards.
GATAAAACAGAATTTCCTGGGGCTGGAGATAGCAGTTACAAGACTGGAACTCATTGTTTACTAAATTTGACTGAATTTTGATTAGGCTAAGCTATTAGACACATTTACACCATACACTGGACTGATGTTCTAGAAAGCTATTTCTCTTCATAAGAGAATTGCAACCTTTTCAGCACAGACACACAGGTCCCATTAGGTGAGAGCAGCCAAAATCAAACACATAGGTTCACTAAATACTGTCCAAGCTTCATAGATTAAGGGTGTCCAAACTTTAATATGAACGTTTTCTAGGTCAAGTGAACATTAGTATGCTTATTCACAAATTTTGCCAGCTAGCATAATTTATTTACATGGAGCTGAATTTAAAGCTTTTTGAAAAGGTCAAAAAGACTTCCACTGTCCACAGTCAGCTTATGACTTAGCCCTGTTGTCTACTACTGCATGAATTATAAACATGGGCAGATATTCTCAAATGTTAAATACGCAGTTAAAATTTTACCTTCTCCTAGTTTAGAGTGAAATTAATCATTGAAGGGCAGTTAGGAATAGTCCTTTCTGAAAGTTCCTCTGCAACTGTTTTTTAAGCACAGTCTTTTAGCTGAGTTACTTTTTAGAGAATGGCTTTAAATTTGTTTGAGATGTATTTTAATAACCTTGGCTCTTAAGTGAACTCATTATTCTGGGACATACAATTTGACTTTTGACCATTTAATAGATTAACTGTCTTTTCTCTTAGCAGCATTAAGGATTTAGGGGAAATCTGGCCTTAAAGATTCATCTCTTGGCAAAGTCTTTTGTAGACCTCTCTTTCAAATAGTCTCTTATCCTCTAGCGAGGGCTTTGTTTGTTTTGTAGGCAAAGTGTCCTTCACATCTCACTAAAAAATCTGGTTCATACAAAAAAACACAACAGGATACTGGAAGGATTTGCAAAACAATTTTCATGCCTGGAGCAGAGAAATTTCCTCTAGCTCTCTCTTAAACTCTTCCTTGTCTGAAGGCAGTCGATCAGCATATATGAAATATGAAGAAATACAGAACAACCACTCAAGAGACACTCACAGAGAGAGGAGAAATTCCAGAAAGAGCATCCTATCCAGCCTGGATTATCAGCACCCTACTTGCAGGTTCCTCTGCTCCCTGCAAGAGTCTTAAATATCACACAGTTCTGTTCTGGGGGGGTGGTGGTTTAGGTTTTATAAAAATTGCTTGGCAAATTGACTCTAATTACTTAGACACAAGAATTTTGGATGGAGAATAAGACAAAATGGATTATAAGCCTGGAGTAAAGCAGCAAGCCAAATTTGTGTGAGTGACACAAAGATTGTTCGTGGGATAACAGAATACATTGGGTTGGAAGAGACCTTGAAAGATCATTTGGTTCAACCCTCCTACAATGAGCAGGGGCATCTTTATTTGGGTTGCTCAGAGCCCAGTTCAGCTTGTCCTAGAATGTTTCCAGAGACAGGGCATATATCACGTCTCTAAGCAGCCTGGTCCAGTGTTTCACAACTCACATAGTGAAAAATTTCTTCCTTATATCTAGTATGAATCTATCCTCTTTTAGATTAAAGCTGTTAGCCATTCTCTTATCGCTACAGACCCTTGCAAAAAGTTCCTCTCCAGTTTTCTTATAAGCTTGAGTATCGAAAGGCCTCAATAAGGTGTCTGCAGAATCTTCTCTTCTCCAAGCTGAACAACCTCAACCCTCTTAGTCTTTCCTCAGGAGAATTGTTCTAGCCCTCTGATCATTTTTTTGGCTCTACTCTGCATCTGCACCAACGGGTCTATGTCTTTCCTGTTCTGAGTTCCATAGGGCTGGATGCAGTACTCTAAATTATGTATGTTCAAATATTATTTAATGTTCTTCTCTGAAATGTTTGGGTCTGAGAAGTAAATTAAACCTCACATACTAATTTAGTTTATACTAAATTGGTGGCAAACACTGAGGAGAAATGTATAATACAAAGAGATCTAAAGAAAAACATTTTGAAGGAACCTGTTTAAAGTGAGATATGTCTCAATAAATAGAAATTGAAGTAAGTGTATTTCAGAAAAAGTAAACTTGAGCTACTTAGGTAGTCTCAGAATAAAGACAAAAGTATAGAAGTTGTTGATGAATTTAACTGTCCAATGCAATACAGGTAAAAAAAAAAAAAAAAGAGATAAAAATCTTACAGTGCCTAAGGAGATTGCTTATGTGACAAGAAAAATATACACCTGTAGGAGACATCATTAACTCATGAAACCATGCTTGAAGTCTGTAATATTGTAGTATTGTATATCACATTTCAACAGAAGGTTTGTTGTTCTGGTTTTGGGTTTTGTTTACTTGTTTGTTTATTTGTTTGGTTTTAATAGAAGGAAAAACTACTGAACACAAAGGTTGAGAAATAGTACAAGAAAGCCTAGAATATTTAGTTCATGTATTAACATAATTCCAGCTTCAGTGGAGATACAGTAGACTATGTCAGCTAATGATGTGGTACATTGTGACAGAGAAAAAGTAAGCAATATGTGGTTAACCCTGATTATCCATACTTTAAAGAGGAAACTGGATGTTCAGTGTTAAAATATGTAAAACTAAGGTCTTTTAAAGAAGTAAAACAGAACTAGAAAGGTCAGCTGTGTCATGAAGCAGTTACTTGATCTATATGATAGTGTTATTTAACTCTCCAATGCATTTTATATTTTTAAACATGCTATATTTACATCTGCACTACACACCTAATTATGTTTTAAATCCAGTTGTGTGATAATTGATTCATAACACTGTTGACAATTTTTGTACCTTGATAAAATCTGAAATGTTGTACTTGGCTGAGCTAATCAACACAGGTATAGCTCAGAAGCAGAAAATAATGTCTCTATGGTTATAGATAACTTTTTTAACAATTTCTTCTTGTTCAGAGGACTTTTTGACAGAATTTACATAAAAGGAATTCATCTTTCAGGTTTCCTATTGATGAGTTGAAGTTTTTTTGGGGTGATATACAGTTACTTGAATGCTCACTATCTATCCAGCTACCTCTCCGAATGCTTAGAAAAAAGCTGCAAGTTAGGATCCCTTGTCACTAAGAGCAGATTTGCATGTTGGGTAATGAGAAAGGATAACGCTGGTGTTCTCAGTGAGACACTTATAAACTATCCACAGACAAGAAACTTTAGATTCCTTTTATGTTTTACTCTGAATGAGTAAAAAATGAAAGGATAGACATTAATAGATATAAAGCCAGGAGAGTCAGACAAGCTAAAGCAAATCTGAAAACTCCCTGAGAGGTAAATTAGGGAGTTGTATGTCTCAATAAAATGAGGCATGGTAGACTGGTAGAAAGTGGAAAGCAGAAGAAGAAGGTGGTAGGTTGTTTTGTATGCACCTGGATTTGAGTTCAGACCTTCATGGGAACACATTGCAAATAGGAAACACTCCCATTATGTGTCTGAAACTTTGCTACTTTTTAAATATTCAGTCACTGGTGTAAAATACCTCTTTGGTTTGAAACTCAAATACCTCTTTGGTTTGAGTGCTGGGCTAATAATCCAGAAAATCAAGGGATTTCTACTTAACTTTAAAAATTAAATGTTTAATAGAAGTGGGTGAAAGTAATTTTAGAGTTCATGAGCAGATGGAGCTAGCTGGAGTACTTTGTATGCCAAGTTTAAGGGCATATTTTAAAGCATGTCTTTCAGTTGAGAACTTTGTTAATTATTCCCTTAGAAATCCATACACATTGACACATCTATGCTTCTTAACAAACAGCAGCATCTTTAAGTTGACCGTGTAATATATAACTATTCTTGATAAACAAAAACTCCATCAAAATTCTTCCTTATTCATGTGGACAAAATATATTGCCAATTAAACTAGAAACTGAAATACTAAGAGATATGAACCTGGTCTTAGGTGAGAGATCCTTGTAAGGACCTGTGTTCTTATGACACAGCTTTCACTGGGTGGTTGGGTACTGAAATGGTCTCCTAGGGAAGTGGTCACAGCAGCAAGACTGTTGGAGTTCAAAAAGCTTTGGGAAAATGTTATCAGTAATTTTGAGGATGCTCCTGTGTACACCCAGGACTTGTCAGTCCCCTCCAACTCAGAACATTATTATTCTGGCTGATGGAGTCAGTGTAACTCATGCCTTTTCTTGGAATTTTACCTGCGTTGGGAGGGACCTGTATTAGGAGCAAAGTTAAAGGAACAGACCAGCTAAAATTATTTGCCTTTCAGCCTAGCTAATGCTATTTGGACACCTTCTAAAAGGCATTTTAAACAGCAGGTAATGTTTCTGGGCATCTGCTGAAGAGGATTACAAAGGGAATTACTTTGGTTGCTATTTTTGCTTTCTGCCAGTTATCACTGAAAATTCTTCTTTAATAGAAAATTGAATCCTCTGAAAAGCAGCAAGCTGTTCCTTTTTTCTTCACTTAATGAATCAAGTATTCTGAGTGAATTCCTGTAGCAATACTTAGCATGTGACTCCTTTTATTCCATTATTTCAGTCCACAGTCATTGATGTTTGGGATCTGTGTGCACTATTTCTCTTTCAGAGGTGACAATGGTAATAACACATAAAGTGCAATGAACAAAGCTTAAAATGGTAGCATCTGTTGCTGAGACACATACTGCTGTGTAATTCCAGGGACACTCCTCTGATATAGTGACCTCCCATGATGCTACAAAAGTTTCTTTACCTGCTCACCCTTAGTACAGAGATTAGAGCTGTAAAAAAAAAAAACAACCCTTTTCATCGATTTGAGTTTTGAGACTTATGAGATTACCACTGTACTTTAGTATGAAATGCCAACAAGAATAAATAAATTAATTCCTTATTTTGATTCACTTATGCACACAGCTTTTGCTTGACCTAATGATTTGTCTTTATCTTAATTTTTGTTACTTTTGCCCTTCTGATTATTTTTTTTTTTCCCCACTAGGAAAGAGTGGACAACCAGGTGTGCGGTATTTAGCTGACCACCACAGTTAAAACATGTCACCACTGTATTCTGGAGAACAAAATAATTTAAAAATGTAAATTTGACTAGATAGAAGGATTTCATTTAGAGCATATATTTGTTTTGTTCACTAGTATGAATGTTGTCTTAACTAGGTTGTGAAAGATATAGGAACTTTTCTATCCTGTATCTTCTTCTCTGGGACATTAACTGTTATGGCACCAGAGATACTTTCCACAGAATGCTGTTACAAATAACCTACACAGTTCAATAGTGCAATCTAATGTGTTTTTATATTTATTTCATATACCTGTAGACACTAGCAGAACTGCCTTAATAAAATAATGAAAGAGAAACAATAAATTGTGTGTAAATCTGTGAATAATCTTAATGAGCCTTATAAAAAGAAAGTTTGAAGATGAGGAAAAAGTATGCAACTGAAGTAGTACGTTAAATTCTAGTTGGTGAGTTTTCTTGGGATTCAATTCATTTTAGCAGCAGTAAGATTATTTTAATTAAAGGACTTTTCTACCAAGTAAATGAAGTGTCTAACATGCCCAATCAATCCCTGCCAATATGATTGCTCTACACACAAGGAAAGATAGTAATAAATTAGAGGAAGCTTATTCAAGGACAATTGGTCTACCGTGTAAAACTTGAGAAATTGCTGATATGGATTGTTTCAGTGTCATAAGCCATGACATGTTACCTACATGCACTGTTGTAGATACAGAGGATCTAACCAGCTTCCAGAGAAGAGGAAAATGAAAATAAGGAGCTAACCATAGAAGAAAAATTGAAGAAAAAAGCCCAAAAATAATGTCATCTATTCAGCAAAAATAACTGTATTTATAGTTCTTATATTTATTATTTTTATGAATAATTTACCCCAAATTAATTTTACATATAAACAGAAAAAAAATGTAGTATAAAATTGCATTTGTGTGTATATGTTAAGTTTCTACAAGGTTTTGTTGAAGAGTATGAAACCAAAATGAAATGGTTTTATAACTTTTAAAATCAAAGTTCTGCTTTTCACAGTTGAGAATGTTACATCATGTCATATTTGGTGTTTCCTAGGATGTTTATTCCAAACATGATTTAAATGTTAATGCAAAAGCTACAGCTGTAGTGTTTATAGTTTATAAACACAATTAAGAACAATTAGATGTGAAACTACAATAGCTTTTTTGGTTGTGGGAGCTGTTTAATTCAGAGTCAAGTAAACATGTCAAAATTGCTGCTGCATTGTCCTTCCCTCTCTCCATATTTAAACACATAAATGAAACAATAAACAGGTATAAATGGAAATTTTATGGATCAACACTGAAGAAGCAACTGATTATTTAAAACTAGAAAAAGTAAAAAGAAAATCTATTGCAATATAAAGAACCTCTTGCAATGAGATCCCACAAAATAAATAATCTTGACCTTATAGCAAGATGTTCCTGAACAATGAAATCACTTCCACTTGAATTCAGTTGTAACTCATGTTTATAAAAGTTTAATTGTATTAATTGCATGCCTTTATTGCCATTTATTGTAGCCTGTTAAACTTTTGTTTTATGTTCATATTGTACACTAGAGACCTTAAATTATCTTGAAAGCCCTGAAGTATTGTAGTAAAACACTACTTTTATTAACAAAGCCATAATTTTAGGTGTCACACCAATAAAAAAAAACCCTGCAAGTTTAGATTGAAAAAAATAAAATCCTAAAGGTGATAAGGCAGAAGTGAAAAGAAAGATCAATAGGTACAACTCTGGGATATTATTCTATTTCTTTTTCAATAGTAGTAGATTAAAACTTTGTTTTCTTGTGTGTTACTGTAAATTCTTTAAACTAATTTTCAATCTCTGGGTAATAAATATCAAGTATCTATATTTCAATTGATTTTTTTAAAAAATATTCTCTTAATATTTTTGGCACTTATCTTTAAATTGATGTACTTATGACTAATATTTTTTTCCCTGATGTTACCTAAAACTGCAGTGAGTCACATTCAACGCTTCTCTTTCAGTTCCCTCTCTAAGCAACCATCAGTGAAGGATTTTAGCATCCAACTTCAATGAGCTTCTATTTAAAGGGTATGGCTGGAGGAAACTCATATATTGTATTCTTTGTATTTTCTTACAGTTAAAAACCATGTGGTTAATACAAGCTACTGTTTTAGTCTTCTTTACTGTCTACGTAAAAGAGAAACACTTCTGAAGGAATTGTGTCAATGACTAACAAATATCTGATGCAACTGGTCTTAATCCCCCTTTGAAAAAATTACTCACTGACAATTCATAGAGCCTTGAAGACTTTTCTACTGGGTCTCACATTCTTTTAGTCAAATAAAGTGAATCAGTCAGTCCCCCACCAAATGAAATTGTGTAAATCATTGGTCATTTAATCAAGGAATTAAAATAGGTAGAGTTCAACTCTCAGAAAGCAAGTAAAGTTAGCTGAACAAATACAGGCTGATACAAACTAACAAACTTCCTGGACTGCATTACTTTGATTAAATAAATCTTGAGGAACTACAATGAGAAGGCAGGCATCTACCTCATATGCAGAACTTCTGTATGCGGACATACAGTCAGTCTCTTAAACAGGAGCTGAAGCTTATTCTAGATATATTCTTACTCTTACCTTAATTCAAAAGTTTGAAAGTAACCTGCAAATTCCATTTAGATTTCATAGGCATCACAGCAGAGGGCAGAAAATGCAGACATTTCTCTATCCATTAGTTTTTAAAATCCGACATTCCTATACTTGAGTATTTTAAAGGAAATGAAACTACAAACTTCTACATGATTTGTATATGTCTTACCTGTGAAATCACGAGGACACAAACACTGAAACAAAGGTTGTTCTCTCAGCTGGCTCACATCCATGCAAGTTGATCCATCAGGACAACTATTTGGGTAAATTAAACATGCATTTTCAGCAAATTGGCAAAATTCTCCTGTCCATCCAGGTGCACAGAGGCACTAGATATAACAAACAGACAAACAAACAAACACGGAGAAAATATAAAGTGAAAAGGCAATGTGAAAGTTCGTAGAATTTTCTTTGGTTTTGGTATTTTACTACTAAGTAAATGTGTGGAAAAATGCAGTGCTATATTGAACTGAAACTATTCTTCATGCCTGTATTTGCAGATGGTAAAACAGTTGACAGAGGCAAAACTTGTCTACTATTTTTGTTGAAAAAGTGTGGGTAAAGAGGACACATGAGTTGGAGGAAATGGCAAGATAATTACTGGCTGTAAGGGATAGAGATGCCTGCAGGAACAGAAGAACTGAGTGTGCAAAAGGGGTTTTAAAGGCTTGGAAATGAGGGAGAAATGATGCAGTGACAGTAGCAAAACCTGCAAGACAAGCATAGCGGCCAACCAGTAATCAGAAAATGTAGCACTGGGTTTCTGTTACACATTCAGACCCTATCTGTCAACTAAAATAAATTAAAATAATTTCTTCATAGGAAAGAGAAAGACTTGCAGTGTATATTAGCTTCTCAAAAGGGTCCTGTGAAACCTATACATTATAAGTGCCCTGAACAAATATAACTAGTAATTTGCCCTGAATCCAATTATAAGCACAATAAAACAGTATAGCCAACAGTGGTATGAAAGCATATTAGAACATTGTGATGGTGTAGCCAGTCGAAATGTGTAAGTATTTTACAGTATGTGTACAATGTGACCACCAAAGGGAAAGAGATGAGTTGTAGTGACTCATACAAATAACAAGAAAGTTACCGAAGAACAAGATTACCATAAGGCGTAGAAAGTAGGCAGAACATATTGCTGACCACAGAAGGAGAATGACTGTCAGGACACAAAAAGCCACAAGGCAAGTAATAACAGCAAACCATCCTTTCAAAGGAAGGGGAGGGGGGGTGTGGGTAGGAGACAAAAGAGCATAAACTAGTAAATATGCAGAAGAAAAATGGAGACAAAGGAAGACAAGCTCAAATCAGTAATGACTTCTTTCATCAAAGAGCTCATAAGACATTACCTTTACCTTGGAAGCTAAGAAGCACTAGGGATCATAGCCATCAGCACTAACTAGAAGGCATCATCTTCATGGTATTGTGTGATCACAGATAACTTGTGTTACAGAATAACAGTATGTGGGTGTACTATGTCTAATAAACTGTAAAAACTACTAAGTATGCTGTTTATGAATTAATTAATTGAAGTTTGTTATAAAGTTTAAAATTGGCTTGACCTATCAGTCTTCTAAACATTCCCATTACAGTGATCTCTTCCCTATCTGATATGCCATTTTTGTAAAAATAAACAGTATTTACATGGCCAAGTAAAGTCTTTAAGAGAACTGCAGTGATAGGAATCCCTTACTGTGAATCTCTGCCTTCAGCTATTGAAATAGCAGATAGCTAAATGAGACTGTCATCTCCTGAGTGACCTAGGTATAAGAGGAGCATGATAGCCAACAGAATTAATGTGACTTACCTTCCCAGGGCCTGAAGGAACACAATGTTCTTCAACAGTTATATATTCCTTAGTTCTTATTTTCCAAATTCCTATTCCTGCACTGCTCCGTTGTGACAATACTCATTATTGTATCAGGTGAAACTACCCTTTATCATGTTCTGGTTACATTGATCCACTCCATCTTCCCTAGATACATTCTGTCAAGCCCATTGGACATACATAAATACTCTCTTTACCTAAGCAGTTCCTAGTTTGGCATTCCTCTCTTATTTATTTCCTCTAAGTAGTATTTCCACTAAATTTTGGCACTAGGGTATAGGTACATGGGAAACTTGAAAACAGATAATGCATGTAAAACCACAGCAAAGACACTGAATGTCAAGCACCTCATTCAGTAGTGGGCTTATGCTATCCTTGGTCTCATCTTTGTTCTGCTGCTTACTTATAAAAATGGGTTGTAGAGGATAGTTTCTTCTTTATGATTGCTGGTCATGAGAACATATTTGGAAATTCTCATTGACTAGACTCAACCTTTTTCTACCCAGTCACTAAGCATTACTATTTATTTGCTAAAAATGTTTAACTAGTATTTTTTATTTCTTTACCCATCTTAAGTCCATTCTGCAAGAAAGAACTTCATCAAGTTAAGTTCACTCAAGTTTAACCCTATTCCTAGTGGATACATGTTAACTTAAAAAATTATGTTCTCAGAGATGAAATTGGTGTGAAAACTACATTTACTTTTCATCTAGCAAAGTGACTTTTCTGCACCTGGGGTGAAACATATTGCTTGCAGGACAGCATTCAGGAACTGAATCACTGATTCCAGACTATACCTGAATTATTTGGAGGATAATTGAAGGGCAAGTCTCAGGGATGCTTAAGCCAGCACTTTTCACAAACATTAAACAAATATTTTCAGATTAATTGTAATAGTCTCAACTGTAGACTGGTACAGTAACCTGGACTTTTTTTTCAGTTTTTAATTGCCTGGTAAGATGGCTTGCAAAATGAAGACATACATGTGTATAGGCTGCTTTGCCACTTTTAAAGTACATGGAGAAAATCCCAACTCAATGCAAAATCTAAACATCAGACTGGGTATCAGACTGGCTTTCAATGTTTGTTTTGTCTTACATATTGTCTTATATTGTTTATTTCCTATGCTCACATTTTCTTCTTTTCCCACTCCCTTCCCTTTCTCTCCCCATTCCACAAATACAGTCTGAGTGATGTGCATATCCTTATAGCTGTTTATTTTTACAATTTTTCCCTTAGGTATTTTCAGCATTAGGAACTGGAGTGACTGGTTTATGAATAAAAAGTTTAAAGAACTCAGAACATGATATGCACAGGAGAAGTGTGGGCAGCAGGTCAAGAGAGGGGATTCTTCCCTTATTAATGATTCTGCCTCCTCATTACAAGAAATGCAAGGACCTATATGAGTGGATCCAGAGGAGGGCCACAGAGGGCTGGAGCAGCTTTCTTGTGAAGATAGGTGGAGAGAGTTGGGGTTGTTTGGCCTGGAGAAGAAAAGATTCTGGGGAGACCTTCCTGTGGCCTTTCATTACTTAAAGGGGTTTGTGAGAGACTGAAATGTTGTTAATGTTTTAAACATTGTCAAAATCAAAGACTTTTTGTCAAATTGCAAAGAAGCAGCTGCCTGTCTGGGACCAGGGAAGCACAACCACCCACCCCAGTGACTCCTGACTGGATTTCGGACTGTGTGGAGAACTTGAGATAAGACCATTGTCCACTTATCTCAGGTCTGAGGAGAAGTAAACAAGGTTAGAGAAGAAAGTGTCTGTGTTAAGGATCAGCCCTAGCTGAGCCCAGTGAGTTGTAGAGGAGAAGGATTTTGGGGATGTGATGGCCAAATCTCTCCACACCAACCAAAGTAAACCACCCCCAGTTCGGGAAGACCACACACACATGGGAAATTCACATGAGAGGCAACTGAGGGGTCATAAACCACCAAAGTCCTCCAAAATGCCCCCCTGACTCACTCCTGAGGCCTTCCACCACCAGAGGACTGCACGGGATCCAAGTGATGCAACAAAACCCGAGCCTGCCTCAAGAGATTGAAAAGCTTCCCCCCGCCAGGGGAGGTACCTGAGCATCTCCTGAATGTACATTAATCCACTGGACTCTGTATTTTGTGGGACCCTCACCACCAAGAAGACCAGAAGAACTGGGCTGATGAGACACTGCCAAGTTCCACTGAGTGGTGATGCATTTTCTATTTTAATCTCTGTCACTCTCTTTTTTCTCCCACCCCCACCTCCTTTTTCCTATTTTTTTCTATCTCTCTTTCTCTGCCTCAATTTAGTGTTAGATAAAATCCATATTATTGATTTTGTATATAGTCTCATTTGCACCTTAATTCAGGCAGAGGCATTTCTAATAATTTTAATAACTGGATCATAACAGGGACTTATAAGAAAGATGTGGACAAACCTTTTATCAGGGTCTCTAACAATAGGAGAAGCGGTAATGTTTTTAAACTAAAAGAGGGTAGATTCAGATTAGATAGAAGGAAGAAATTCATCACAATGAGAATTGTGAAGCACTGAAGAGAGGTGGTAGATGCCCCATCCCTGGTGACACTGAAGGTCAGGTTGGATGTGGCTCTCAGCAATCTGACCTAGTGGAAGATGTCTGCAGGGGAGATGAATTAAATGACCTTTAAAGGTCCCTTCCAATCCTAAACATTATATGGTTGTTATGATGACTAATATGATATGGTGATACATGTGAAACGCTGATTTCAGGTAAAATGATTAGAGGTCTGGGCAGGAAAATTACATAGCTTAAATTAATTAATTAATTTTACTAGATTTATTAAATTTACTAATTTTATATTCTTTCATTTCTCAGGTGAACATATAGGGTGAAACAGAACTTAGCATTCTATCCATGCACGTCTCATATAAGAATGGGGAAGATGAAGTTAACTTTTGTGTACTTTGGCCAGGTGCCACCTCTCTTTGCATATGACTTTACAAAATAAAGAAATTTTATTAATATTTAATTGTAACTTAGAAAGGCAAATTAAGAATGTGAATTTTTGAGTTTTTGTTAGTAAATAAAGAAAGGGCAGATACTGAAGGATGAAAAATAATCAGCAGGAAGCTCTAGCAGGTACTAGAAACTTACTGTACAGTATTGGAAAGAGCTGATGCAGGCATCACAAAATTTATGCAGCACATCTAGAATGTGTGCTTGATCTTACTGACATTAATAAACAGGCTAAAAAATATTATACGTTATGTACTTCAGAAATACACGGTGCTGAGTTGGCTAACTGAATTTTTATGGAGTCTTTGTACAGACATTCTCTGTATCTCTAGGGGCCACTCCTTTTTAGATAGGGAAGTCAGTAAAGAAAAGATTTGGGGAATTTCTGTATCTTTGAAAAGTGGTTTAAACTTGAGCATAGGCTTAATTTTAACATCTTCTCAGAAGTTTCATTTAAAAATGAAGCAGAACATGCTTATTGGCTTTATCTGGGGTGTTTCACTGTCTTTGTATTTAATGATATGCTCTTCTAGTGTGTGAATTAGGATACATTGTATAAAGATATATAAGGGTATTATGTGATCAGAGTTTTAATTAAATATTTTTAATTTGAATTATTTTTTGAAAACAGGTTATTGCAGGATGTTTAGTTTATTACAGGAAGATTCTAGTGTTTACTAACTTCTGTACAACTCAGAGATAATTAACAGCATATATGAAATGTGCCTAGGGTGCTTTGATACTGTTTATTTCAATAGAAAAATTAAAAATGGAAAAGGTAATTCAAATTAAACACTGAAGAAGCAAAAAAGTGTACAGGACATTTTAAAATTTATGTGAACTCATCTGTAGAATTACTGCTACTGTGTGAAAGAAAATTGACTAATTAACTTCTATAAAACTAGCGCCTAATGGAAGTATCTGACTTTGAACTACTGCTGTTTTGAACACTCATCTGGAAGGACAAACATGAGAGAGACATCAATAGAATTAATGATAGTGGCAAAGTGGCTTCACAGAGATGAGACTATAATGCTCATATAGTCCATGGGGAGAAACAGTAGGAGAGACTGCAGATTTTTTAAAACAGGAAAATGACAATAATCTTTTTTATATGTTGTTCATAAATATAAAAATTGCATCTAACATTGCTAGTAGAGATGTTATAAATATGCATAACAATTTTATCACTCCAAGCAACTGCTTTAATATATAGTATGCCAAATATATTAAAGATTTTTTTCCTTATCACTTTTTTATACTCAGAAAACAAATGGTGATTGATACAGTGCAGATGGCCTTAAAAAAGCCCTACTTCTTTTTTGGTTTGGGGGTTTTTTGTTTGTTTTAAAGAACTGAATTTGTTAAACAAGTTGATGTTTTCTCTCAGCTATACTTCCTTCGAGTTCTGCATATGCGATCTAGAATTTATTTCTTCTCTCATGAAATAAATACAAACAGCTTCTCTAAGTATTAGTTGGAGGCCGCCTTAGTGCTATGAGATCTAAGCAGTATGATGTAGCTCCATTTTTGAGATTACTGTTAATTCCTTAGAGGTGCTTTACTTCTGGGTTATAAATTCAGACAGACTTCTGTGGATAAAGTATTATCAAAAAGTATTAGGACTGGGAGTGACTCCTCAGGGAAAAGCTTAGCAAGGGGAGCAGGGGCATCAGAGAGCAGGGGCAACCATTTCCACAAAGGTTGGCATAGATTGTACTGCAGGCCTGTGGGGATTGGCACTGCTCACTACTCTTCTGAAAAGCAGCAGATTGATTCCCAGCCTGACAACTGGCTGACAAGTCTGATTCTGCAGCCACAAGGGCAAACCTCATCTGGTTGGGTTGAAACTTGGAGCTCTGTCTGCCTGATTGTAATTTCTGCACAAATTCTGTTGAATGAGGGCCACATACCAGCTTGACACAGGGAAAAAACACAGGAGGGAGAGAGGTTCCCTCCTCTCTTCCTTCCCTCATCCATCCAGAAGGAATATACTAGCTTTGCTAAAGACAATTTTTTATGCTAGTATACAAGTCTCTTCTGCTTTGCTAGAGAACACAGTAATGTTTAGACAGAAAATATTTGTTGGGTTTTTTTTTGTTTTTTTTTAATTTAAACTGTAACAGTGTGACCCATGACGTTACTGATTATTCATTTATATTCAAAATTTTACTTTATCAATCATATATTCTCTCAGTGCACATTTTGTTGTTGAAATATCTCAGATGACCATAAAACTCCAAATATAAGAGGTATGGCTTTGATATTGATGTGAGGATAAAGATCAAGAGTACAACATGAACAGCCACAGAGCCATCTGCAGGGCAAGATTTTAGATACCAATCTTTTCTATAATATTAATTTTTTAATCCTCTTATAGTTAATCATACTATTTGATAAACACTCTTAAGTGTACGTCCATAAAAGGAAGCAAAAAATTTGGTGACCAGGGGACAATTTTCTGAAGGGAATGCATCTGGGTATCTGTTCTCATTAATCAGTGTACCCCTGACAAATTACTTGTAAAATTTGAAACCATCACTTCTTTTTGGTTAGCTCCACTCTCCCTTAACAGCCTGGTCTACTTCCATTGCACTGTATGAATACTAGTCATAAATCAGCAGCAATTTTGTCCTGCTCGTTTGGAAGGCACGAGGACATCCACTGACAATGAGTTCAACACAAAATTTCACATTCAGATGTCACTACAGCTTCTCAAATTTCAAATATTTGTTTTGAATGGCCAACAGTAGGTGTAATGGCAAAATCCCAGAATGGTAACACAAATCATTTTCTCTTTCTTTAATGCTTCTCTAGTGTGCATTTGCTTGCCAACACATCTCTGCTATTCAGGCAATAGGTATAATTTGTTTAGACCTTGTCTCAAGTGTACTGCTGGCAAATGGAAATGGACCTTACAATGGCATTGCTTTCACTTCATCCTTCAGCTTCAGTTTTTGTTCTATATAACTCAATTCCTTTGTTAGCTGTAAGCACATAGCCTTGAATGAATCAGTGGTTTGTCAGGATGATGGGAGAAAAGCAAAACAGACTTGGATACACTATGCAGACCATGTAAGCTGAAATATATTTGCTTATAACATAGTAAGGAGCTGATAAGCCAAAAACAAAACAAAACAAAACAAAAAAACCAAAACAAACAAACAAAAAAAAAACCAAAAAAACCCCAACCAACCAACCAACCAAAAAAACCCCAACCAAACAAACAAAAAACCCAAACATGAATGAGCATTTTTACACCTGCAAGAAGTGTAAGGAATTCTTAATCTGCATGCCCTTTCATAAGAAGTGTATGACAGAGTAAAAATAGACGAGTGTGCAGCAACCACTGTAGGCTGCACCT
>JAWWMP010000116.1:88248547-88277072 GCA_035047865.1 Dendrocincla tyrannina | reverse complement strand
TCTGCATGCCCTTTCATAAGAAGTGTATGACAGAGTAAAAATAGACGAGTGTGCAGCAACCACTGTAGGCTGCACCTTCTTCTCCCTTAAATGCACTTTGATAGGTAATAATAACTGGCCTGTGAATTTTGTAAATTTTATGTGATTACTCTAGAAAGTAAAGACAGCTAGTATGCCAAAAACTTGACAGCCTTCATACACTCAACTTTACCATTATTGTGTTTTACAAACTGTATTCCTTTCTAGGCTTCCAAAATCCATTAAATGACAGTTCTTTTATCCTTAGAATTTACACTTATCTAGGATAATATATTTTTAAGTATCTTTATTTTTGTATCTGTATCTTTGATTTTGTTTTTAGTGGGTTTGTTGGTTTATTTATTTTTTGTTTTTACTTCAATACTAATGTTTCAGGGAAAAGAAACCCCAGGGGATATTAAGCAGATGTAATTCTTTTTGACATGATCTAAGCTACTTGCTCTCGATAAATAGACAGATACTTGATCCACCCTTGGGACCTAGAGGAAAGCTTTACATCCCAAACTGATTTCTTGTTTGCATTCCCTCTTTCTCAGCTTTTACTGTCCAGTCTTGTGCCAGAGGCTTTGCTGGAGCCATTCTAAATGGCTGGGAGAAACTCTATTCAAACCATTCCCCTAGGTGGTTAGCACATGGCAGCAATATGATTAGCATGAAACAAACAACAGCTCTTTCTTCCCTGTTGCTTGTCCTTTGGGAATTGTTCATCTCTTCCCTGTCTTCAGGTAAAGATAAGCATAACAGATTCTATAGCCATAAATTGCTTTAGACAATCAGATTAAAAGCACTGAGAAAATACTATTAACTGAAAAATAAGAACACTGATTTTTCACTTATAAGATATATTTAGAGAAAAAAAAATGTCCATGAGAATAGAAATGCCTATGGAAAAGTGTATCTGTGGGCAGATTTTGTTAAAATAGTTTTAAGGAGTAGGTTATCATAGTTTTAGAAAAATGTAGCTTAAATTTTTTATTGAATAAACTTCTGCTGAAAACTGAAATTGTTCCACAGTTCAGTATGGCTTATGTTAAATCTGTTTTAATTTCATTTTTTTTCTTAAAACAGTGGCCTTTGTCTTCTAAAGCTGATTAGGTGAAGTTGTTTATTATAAAGTTGAAAAACCAGTATAGCATTAATTAAATCTTTCCTAAGGTATGAATATGTAAAAAAAGAAAGCACTATATTATATTTTCTTCAGAACCTTAACAGTGAATATATAGATTTTTAAAAGCCATTCCAATATTGCAGCTGCAAAATAGGAGAAAATCATCAGCAGAGTCCTTGCAATAATTGATAAATCCATGGTAAATAATAGAATTTTACATAGCAGTATTTTTTGACAGCAGAAGATTCATTATGTTCAACCATTGTGTTTGCCACCGGTTGAAATTATATGTCCAAATGATATCCATATCCAGATTTCTTAAACTGAGTCAAGGCCACAATCTTATCTTTCTAAGCTTTAGAATCTAACAAAGTAACCATCATGTCTTTGACCTTCTACAGAGCCCAAATAAAGTGGAAGGGTTTTTATGTTTTCACTATTCATGGCAACTCTGGGAAATATAATCCCTTTCCTAACCTTTTAATATCAGTGGAATGAGTCTGCTGCATTGACTACTAGAAACAATCCACAAAAAGGCTTTCAGCCTTATGTGGGAATTATGGGGTTTGGATTCCACAGCAGCAGATCCTCATGAAATTTAATATTTAGTGAAGTTATTCACTAGGACAGGACAGATGTGACCTGGCATTGATCTGATGGGAAACTGCTGATACACAGCATTACACCATATTACCTAAAACTTTTTGGAAAATGCTCCTGGTATAATCAATAGTGCATATAAGAAGCAGCTGCTCAGAACCATGCACAGTATAGCTGCCTATGATGACTCTTCACTGACAGTCACAGAAGTATGGCTACATAATAATGATACAGGGATTGTCTTTCTGTCTTCTTCAATGGTGTGGTGTCAAATTTTAATATCCACTGTGAGCTAAAAGTTGTCTTCTTTGTCACTGATTATCAGGAACAGTCCCTACTGCGTAACTCATATTCTTTTTCCCATGCAGACAGCATTGTGTTTGCCTTTCGTAGAACACATTTTTTTCTAAGTAGTGCAGCCTTCCAAGAAATACTGATAATATCCATGTATCATTAACTACACTAGTATTTTCTGTGGTCATCTGCACACAGAGAAGAAGATGGACCTCAGAAAATACAGACCTGTCAGTCTCATTTCAGTGCCTGGTAAAATCATATAAAAGATTGAAAAACACCTGGAGGACAACATAGTCACTGGCCAGAGGCAGCACAGGTTCATGAGGGGGAAGTCCTGCTTGTCAAACCTGATTTCCTTCTATGACAGGGTAACCACCCACCTAGTTGGTCTAGGAAGGACAGTATGCTTAATCTGTTTGAACTTTGGTAAAGCTTTTGATACTGTCTCTGAAAGTATCTTTCTGGACAAAATATTCAGTGTACAGCTGAATAACTATGTTACACAATGGGTGGGAAATTGGCTCACAGGTCGTGCACAAAGAGTTAAAGTGATTGAGGTAACATCAGGCTGGTGTCCAGTCACTACTGGGGTTCTGCAGGGCTCCATTCTTTGTCCAGTTCTCTTCAACCTCTTCATTAACAACTCAGATTCAGGATTCAAAGGAATACTATGCAAGTTTGCTGATGACACTAAATTAGGAGGAACTGTTGACTCCTTTGCAGGAAGGGAGGTGCTGCAGAGAGACCTCAACAAATTAGAGATGTGGGCAATCACCAACCATATGAAGTTCAACACGGGAAAATGCCATATGGGAGATGGGGGAGCCCTGATTGTGTTTATAGACTAGGGAATGCGAGGTTGGATAGAAGAACTGTGGAAAGGGACCTGATTGACAAGTTGAATGAGTCAGGAGTGCCCTGGCAGCCAGGAGGACCAACAGTGTCCCAGGGGGCATCAGGCACAGCATCACTAGCCAATTGAGGGAGGGGATTTTCCCGCTCTGCTCTGCACTGGGGTGGCCTCTTTGATCTCTTTGACCATTCATGTTTTAGTTCATTTAATGTGATTTACAAAAAAAAAAAAATCTAAGGAAAGTATTTAAATTAGAATAGCAACACATCACACTACAGATCTTCAAGACTGTAAGTCCAATAACATAGTAATATTTTAATCAGCTTGTACTTATTCAAATTTTGGGGGGGAAGGAAAAAAACCAAGTGTTGTCTTTGACAGAATTCTAACATATTTTACAGTCACCTTGGCAGTTGGCTGTAACAGAACACATCTATATACACAAACTGTTATATCTTTTGCCTCATACAAGGAATATTCAGAGAAACTGTCAGGACCTTGAATGCACCATTAGACCCTAATTAGCCTTACCAGCCTACAATTATCTTTTTTTGCACACTTCCTTGGTGACCTCTTTCCCTCCTCTTATGTGTTTAATTGCTGACGTTCACAGTGAGCTCTGATGCAGTCCACCACTACTGTCCTGGATCATCCTACTGTGAAAAGAGAACTGGCCTCTGATATATTCACAATTTCATTTGTTTACTCATGAGCTGCATTTAAGCTCAGGCATTTGAACTAGTCCCTTTCCAGAGCTGGTTTTTTTTCAGTATGCCTGGATCCAGCTTTGTATCTTAATGATTCTGATCTGTTGAACCAGCTGCCCAGCTCGACCACAAACCCATTTCATCACTACATACTTGTCTGGTGTTCCCTGGACTTCTGGCTGAATCTGTGGATCTGTATGTGTTGATGTATTGTCCCCTTTGTTGTTGAGGTCACTGTCACTACTGGCTTTACTGTTGCCTGTGGTTCCAGCTCTCCTTCCCTTACAGAAAGGATCACTCTTCCTACTCCCTGATGTAAGGAATAACTGTAATACCAATACATTTTACATTTTGTCTGAACACCCAAACAGATAAGTGGACTAGGACTAGATAAATGGCTCTAAGAGACTCTACTTGTTCAGGGTGGTGGACAAGGTGACCTTCAGAGGTCCTTTCAAACCTCAGCCATTCTGTGATTCTGTGATCATCAACCATTATTCACAGAATAAGCAGTTGTTCGGAATGACCTTAAGTTGTTCCCAAATACAGCTGCTGGAGAAACTATTTTCTCTCTTTTTACATCCAGAAGAATCTTGCAGCGTGATGGATCATGATTAACATTTTCAGGAGCTATTTTGAGAGTTAGGCAGAATTTATTTTTTTTTTCCCCAAATTCTCAGTTGGAATGAACCTCCCCACACTACAATTTTATCATCAAACTTTTAGGTTGGTATTAAGTTTAAACATGTAGCTGTTTAGGTAAGTAACTTGATTCTGGATAAAACAATGGCAACAAGTGTTCTTAATTCAAGCAATGTATTTTTAAAGGCTGAGATACAGCTGTGATTATCATCTTTGTGGGTAATGGAACTGGACCACAATTAGTTATATATTCTTCTTACTATAAAAATACCCTTCAGTTATTTTATTTGATATAGTACTATACACAGTCTCTATAGAAAAGTAATAAAAGAAATCTATATTATCCAAGTGAATTGTCCTTGTGTTATTGATTTAAATAAATAAAACCTATAAGAGTATGCCCCTCCTGCCTCTAAGAGTAATGAATGCATTTCAAGTTCTGCTTGTCTGAAGCTTTTATACTTTGGAACACTGAATTAGTTTAACATGTATTAAATTACTTACAGTGAATCCTCCAATTATATTAAGACACAATCCTTCATTCAGACAGTTGATGCTGAGCAGCCTGCAGTAGTCAATTACTTCCTCACAGTTTTTTCCAGTGAATCCTGGCATGCAGCTGCAAATACACCAGTGTATTTTAGAAGACTTGCATTTTAAAAGATAATTGGATTCACTTATGTTCTATAATTCTATCAAATAATGTTCTTGCAGTAACAAAATGGATCTCATATATTATTTAAAATACAGAAAATATGTTTTCAAGGAATTAAAAATCAGTTGTATAATTCTGAATAATTTTGCTTTTCCATGAAATAATACATTGCATTGATTAAAGCTTATTTTGTACCACTATAATCTTCCAGGGAAAAAAAATAAAAATCCAGAACGAGGTAATATTTGATAAACAGCTCTAAATAAAGTAAAAAGGTTTTGGAAAACTATTAGAAAGAATGGGTCAATTAAAGCATCAGAGAGGAAAAATTACAAATATGATGATAAGTGAGGTATAAAGTAATTAACATCAATCATTGTGAATGATTAAACAGTAGTAAATAATGACATGCTAAGGAAAATTGTAGAGAGAAAAATGCATAATTGTTCTTCCTTAATTGTAATTCAGTATTTTCTTTAAAGAAGAAAATTATTATTCCATTTTTGTTACTCTTTGTTCGTTCCAAAGGATGTCAATGGGTCTGTGGGTAACTTTTCTATGGTAAAAGGAACTACAGAAATTTCTTCTGCTTCATGTCAGCACTTGTCATTAGTAGGAGGAAATCTTAGGTAACTTTTCAGTGTTTAAGAAAATCCCATATATAGAAATTAAAAGGGTGTGATTTAAATGGATAGTAAGCAAGTCTTATCAAAAATAATAATGGAACCTTGTAGAAAAATATTTGAATATTTATATCTTGATAGATGCATAATCTCTCACGCTGTATGTTCTTACAGACATACTCAGCATGTTCCTCTGTCTAAAGGCTCTTTCTAGTATCAACAGAAGATTTAAGAAGAGAAATGAAATGGCCAGGTAGATGAAAATCTGTTTTTGTAAAAGAATCCAAAAGTAATAGATGGGACATTTCCACTTAGCTTTTTCTAAGAGGCTGTGAGTGACCAGATTTGTATCTCACTGGGTGAGGGGATGGGGTCAGGCCTCATGGCATTGTCCAAAGGGACATGTCCCAAGCATCAGAACCAATGTGGCAGGGTAGGTGTCAGTCAAAGGGCTATCTTGTAGCTCACGTCTTTCCGGTGCCTCTGGCAGGCTGCATCACCCCTCACCTGGCCTGGAGGCATGGAGTGGTCAGTGAGCTGAATGTCCCCTCTTGGGAGGGGCAGGCACAGTGGCTGGGGCAGATAAATAGAGGGATACAGGGCTTCCCTCTTCACCTGTCTGCTCACCTGGGACCTGCTGTCATGTGACTTTCCAGTGGTGGTTATACAAGTTTCTTATACTAACCTCTTTCTTTACTCCTTCTTTCTTCTCTTAATCACTTTCCTTCCTTTAGTCTTTCCTTAATCTCTTTTGGGTAACTTAAAACTGATGGGTTGTATTTCACTGAGTTATGAGTCGGGGTTTGCTGGCTACTTAGTGGAATCTACTCCTTGGTTGTATGTTACTCCTGTAAACCTTTTGCCAAAATGCTTTTTTCTCACTAAATTAAAAGAAATCCTTTGGGAAATGAGTGTAGTGAGTTGTCTTTCCAAAAATTCAAAGTATTAAAGAACTTAGAGACTCTGCAAAAGTTTTGGGTGGAAAGTCCTGAGAGTCTTAAATATACGTAAAACTCCTGGGCAGAGCATGGCTTAGAGCCAGGGCTTTACAGGGATACTTTGTCAAATAACTCAGTCCAGAAGCTGGAAATCATGAAGACAATACAGAATTGATTCTTATTCTCGTATGTTCTTGCTCCCAACAGGTATGAAATTCAGTTGTGTTGCTTATGTTTTCCCATTAAAAAAAAAAAAAAAAAAAAAAAATCCCATTCCTGTTTTCAAAATGTATCGAACCTCTCACAGCATACAAAAGTAAGGGATATATTTTCAGTAACAATTAGCTCAAATACAGAAAGTATCTGAGTTAACCATACTTTCTAAATCAGTTAAAGAGATCTATCAGTAGGTATAGCTCTGCCTCTGAGGAATGCACAGGCACACCTAGCATATCCACAGGCTTAAGTCACTTATTAACTTTAGTTAAACAGGTTAGATTTAATCAGAAATCTCTGGAGACCATCCACACAATTCATGGTAGAGCCATTTGGACAGAGGTAGATGAATACAGGAAAACCTTCTCTAAACAGATATATGCTTTGAGATTAGTATAGACACAACCACAGAAGGACACTATATAAGTAACAATGGATTACATAATCCTCACCCTCCGCTTGAAAAAGTTTTTATATGTAATTACATTGCTGCCATTTCAAGCACTTGGCTTCAATTCTTAACAAATTGCCAGTTCATGTATGGTAGCTAAAAGGAGTTTTTCATAATACTTAACTGCATTTAGCTCAGCACATTCAGAAATATCAGAGAGTTACATCCTGATTTTTCCCTCTTAAAAAAAATACTCATGTCAACAGCATATCTATTGTCCTTTACACGATATCATTTATCCATTCAATTTATATATAAAAGGAATATAAAATAATAATTAAAAAGGGTGTTTTTTTCATAATTTCCTTCCTAAATAGCATCTATAATCAAATCAGAGCAATTAAATTACAATATTTGTTTATTGATTTGTTTTTACCTATGATCTGAGTAAAAGTGAAAGAGTTCCTAGCTTTTCAGCTTCAATTTGTTTAGCTAGTTTATGATTGTTTCATAAACAGACAGTCTTGGAAGAAAATTTTAGAATCTGTTTTTTGTAATTTTTATATTTGCTCATTTTTCCTATTTTTGTTTCTATTGTATTTTTTTTGCAATAAATATACTAATGTCAGGGGAGGTAAGAGTAAACTAACAGCAAAAAAGTTGACAATAGAGTTCCAGAGACGACACTAGAACAAATTTTCTCAGTACACCCTTCCACATCTTTTGTGACTATTTTTTTCTCCTGAAGAACTTGGAAAATAGAAGATACAAAGAAAACAATCACAGCTTATTGTGATGGATATGTTCATTCACTGGCTATTTGAACTCACCCTAAATTTTGACATTTAGGAAAAAAGCTAATAGATTCTTAGCACAAAGTTGTATATGATATCAAGACTGAAAGGATGGAATTATGATGCAAGATAGTCATACATCATAACTGAAGTGGGGAAAATTAAATTGAGCAGTTTGGTTACATGTTTAGAGTGAAAAACAACTGTTTTCCCAGAGAAGGAAGGATGTGTAGATGAAAGCTGAGATTGTGATGGATATAAGAAGAATGTAACTTGAACATAAGGAAAACCGCATAAGACAGGGGGAAGCAAAACAAAACATAATGAAGTAAAAAGGTCAATTCAGCTATTATTTGAACTTGTATGTGCATGTGATCTAAATGTCATGACATTTATTTATAATGTTAAAATGCTATAGAAGTGCATAATGTGGCAGTATTAAATGTAGTATTACAATGAATGTATTAGTAGTATTGTTATAGTAATATTACACTGCATGAAACATATGGTTATTGTGGAGTAATTAGACCCAGACATAACATAGAGTATTTGACAATGACTACCAAAAATAAAACAAATCTTCACTTAAAACTTTGAATGAGCAGCTTCAAGTTTCCTGAATAAAACAACATAGTTAATGTCAGGTTTCCTTTGGGTACAGTGGGTTAAAACATGACTCACAGGCCAACAGCATTCAGGTGTGTGACTTTACAAAACTGAAACTATTTAATCACTGTTCCATATAGGTCTTCAGAAATTCTGTTAGTCAACTAACTAAAGTAAGACATAAATTTAAAAAGACAATTTTGAATCCTAAAAATAGTATCATATGCTGATTGTCAGCCCTCTCTAGCAGTTCGCACCTTAATTATGTTTCAGTACTCTGACTTTTGCAAGACTGCAGCTCTCACAAACAAAATTACTGAATGTGGTCTCCTTGTGAAAAAAAAGTAATTCATACTCCTTCAAAAAGCTTTCTCTCACCGAAATGCCTCCTTCCAATTATACAAGCATAAATATACACATAATTTACATTTATTAAGTATTTCAGATTAAATGGTAGAAATTTTAATTTCACAGAAAAAAGAGGAAATTATTTTTAGATTATTAAAAATGCTCACTAAAAATTATTGCAACCCCTAGCTGGAGCCTTTGGGGACTGAATGGCAAAACTAAATACTGAAGATCTTCAATGTGCGATTGACAGGGTACTAGATAATCTCATCTCAGTTCCCTTTCCCGTGGACCAGAGGATCTATTGAGGTCTCTTCCAACTTGGGCTGTTCTATGATTATATTGAACATTCATTGTGTTCTAGCATTCTATGATTCTATTGTGTCCCTGTACAGAGAAAACTGGGAACTTCCACAGGATGCTTTGTCTCACCTGTCCTGGATCTTTCTCTCTGGAAGAGATGAGTGACTTTCTGGAATTCTCTTCTTTCATCAAAAATGTCTGGTGTGCAAATTGAATACTAGCAAAAACTATGTGGATGGACACTATTCACAGTGTTCTCTCTAGGTTGTTAGTTCCCTTTTTTAGAGCATTCTTAGCATTATTATGCTTATAACCTATCCAAATGTAAAATGGTTTCTTAATTGCCCATTTTTATGTTCTGTTGTATTGATCTAAATAATTACATCCATCCTTTTCTCACATAAAATTGTCAATGGAAAGATTGTTAAACCATGATGCCTTTCCATAGTTATTTTTATTATACAATTTCTATGGTACAATGAGGTTCATGGCTTTGTGGAGTTGTAAATTATTCAATTTGCGCTGTGCACACAGCCAAAATAATGTTTTTATTACTTTTGTTTGTGTTTTTTTTCAATAAAGGAAATCTGCATCTTTATGTTAATTGGTCATGTTATACATATTTTTAAATGTAAACTTCAAAGCATCATTTCATACTGTGTGAAAGACTGGCTATATAATAGCAAATTATTGACTTATATCTTGTTTTAAAGAATTTGAAAAGGACTAATAACATTTTTCTGTGCTATACATATGTATATGGGAAGATCTAACAGTATATTTGTGTGTGTGTGTTTATATCTATTTCTGTACTTGGGAGTAAGTATAAATAAAACTGTATTTTCTTTTTTGCAGAGACTGTAAACATAATTTTGCTTACTTTTGTTTCCAGACTTCTCAATTGAATCTCAGCTGGTGGACTTTAATTCTGTGTTCTATACTTCTATTTTTGCAGTTTCTAAGTTCATTCATAAGATGTCAGGTCTTTGTGTATCACAGCTTTCAATTCTCTGCTTTTATGAATAAATCTGACAGTTGTTTACTGCATTTCAGTAATGCTTAGTAGAACCTAGGCGGCCAGATAAAAGCCTAACAAGTGGGAAGAGGACAAATTGTACTCCTTAGTGACATTAAAAAAAAAATAATCTAAAAACTTTAAGATGAAATGAAATTGTACACTGTGCCACTTCTGTTATTTCAAATGGATAACTTTTAGCATGGTATTTCTGAATAAAACAGTTTTCATATGCTGGTTGAAGGGTCAGCCTAAAGTCTACTAATGCATGCCTGTGAACTAGACATTAAATGGGTTGTCTTATCTTTTCAGAAAAAACATAAACATCATACACCCTGAAAGGGAGTGTTACCTGTAGTATAACTGTCTCACTTATCATCAATGTGTCAGGATTTATATGCTTTATCTTACAGTATTAATAATGAAACAATTTATAGCCCCTTAAATGCTTTAAATCTTTCAGTATCACTTCAAGAGTTTTCAAGAAGACTAATACAGTAAAGCACCAACTAGAAATTAAAAAATTTAAAAGAAAAGCCTATAGTTTTCTGTGAAATACACTGTCTATTCTTTCTTCAATCTGTGGGATATCATCAAGTGAGCCAATGAAGTACTGGCATAACATAATTTCCAGTCTTACCGGCAGTTGTAGTTCTGCTGTTGAGCTATGCAAGTTGCATTATTTAAACAAGGCAATAATTCACATGGATTCAGTATTCTCTCACAGAACCTGCCAGTAAATACTGGCAGACAGATACATGCCACATCCTGTAGAAGACAAGGAAATTAGAAATAATTATTTGTGAAATACAAGGCAATATAAAAATTAGTGTTTACTTTCATTACTATAGAGAGCCTAAAAAGGACAGGATTTCATCATATTAAACAGTCTAGAAACACAGAGCAAAAAGCAGTTCTAGCCTCAGATATGTTACAAACTTGATTTAAGACAAGTGAAACAGGCCTTCCAGCACAGATTATACTAGATTTGAGTTTGCTAGCTGGAAGTATACCAGCTCAAAAATTGGCTGGCTTTGTGATTTCATAACTGAATCAAGAAGGAGTTTTATAATTCATTTAGGTTTCTATTAATTTCCGAATTTGTTCCAATGTAATGCTTACATCTACCAAACAGTAACAGTACACAAGGTACATCAGATACCAAAGAGTATTCACTAACTAGAGGAGGAAAGAAAATAGTATGTATTCTTTTTCGCCTTCAATATGAAGCACAGAGACTATGCTACTCTACAATCATGAGAGAAAACTGTCAGTTACTTCAATTTCTAATTGCACAGTAAGAAAAAGAAGTTATTTCACAAAACAAAATATTTCTTAGAGTGGAAACCCTCACCCTTATTTTTCTAAATAATGTTATGTTCTTTATAGGCCTTTTGAAGTCATAAAGGGAAAAAATATAGGGGTTTGTTCCCCTAGAGAAATTGGAAGTTCTCAGGTGTTTCTTTAGAATTGATCTTAAAGGCATAATCAGGAAACTTCAACACCTATTGAGAAATTTCTATATATGTGAAACAAACTACTGCATCCATTTGTCTATTGCATAAAATAGTATGTGCTAGTCTAATGTAAATATTTAAACATGACTTAGAAATCTACCAATTTGTCCAGGAATTTAAATCTCCCTCTTTTTTTCCTTTTCTGTGCATGAGTATGTATCACTGGTGATAACTAAGCTTTTGAATTCTCACTATTTTGATTGTGTATAGTCACTGTTATTTGCAATAGTACTGCTAATGAAAGAACATCAACAATGCATTTTGACATACAACCAAGTATAACTTTGTTATTAAAATTTTGTGACTGTATGAATTTGTTCTATTTTAGAAAAAGAAAAAAGGAAGAAAAAAAAGGGAACTAGAAATGTATACCACATGAAAAACAAGAATAAGAGACAAACGCAAGTTAATAAAGATCACTGATGCATTCTGTTTTATGTCAGAAAATTTTATTAGAGAGAGGAAAAAAGAAATGAAACAACATTGATAGTTCCTTAAGTGATCACCAAACAACTAAACCAAAATATGGAATTTGGGCTATTTATCATAGGAGTATTATAAACAGTACACATCCCGACAATGTTGTGTTTCTTTATGAAGCACGCAAAGCTAATTAAAAAATTTACATTAGAATTAAATGTTTTTACACAGATCCTCCTGGAAGCCATGTCAAGGCATATGGATTACAGGGAGGTGATTAGAAACAGTGAGTATGGCTTCACAATGGATAAATGATGTCTGACTTAATGGCAGCTTTCTATGATGTAGTGACTGCATTGACAGGTAAGGGAAGAGCAGCTGATACCATTTACCTTCACTTCTCTTAAGCCTTTAATATGGTCCCACACAGTCATTGTTGTTACATTGGTGAGATAGGGGAAAAGTTGTAAATGCCCCATCCCTGGAAGTTCAGAGGAACTTTCAGCACACTGTTCTAGTGTTAGGGTTCTCTGCCCACCACAAGAAAGTTGGAAATAGATGATATTAAAGGTGCCTTCCAACCAAATAATTTTAAGATTCTGTGATTCTATGTTCAAATAGGGATCTTTAAAGTTTATACTTACATTTGGCAAATCGATACATGTACCTCCATTCTGACATGGCCTTGAAGAACATTCATTAATATCAATTTCACAGTTGTGACCAAGAAATCCAGAAGGGCAAGCACAAAGATATCCAGACCGATTATACTGGCATATGCCTTCATTTAGGCATGGCTGAGATTCACAAGGATCACCACGTTTCTCACAAAATGGACCTAAAAGAAATAAACATAAAAAATATCAGTGTTTAAGTGAATGGTTCCCCTTGACATGCTGCCTATAAACAGAACATGTTTATTTTTTGCAATGTTGTATTATTGTGTTTCCACCTTTTTTTTTTTTCATTTAAATTATTTTTCTTTAATTTTTGGAGGGATTTAAAGGCTTTTATTTATTGTGTTTTTTAAAATTGTTAGCACTGTGAAGCTCCAATTACTGACTGAAACATCTGCAAGTTATCACCATTAAAAAACCAAAGAATTTAATATATTTCTGTATGCTTTATTTGTTTTGGTGAATAAACGTGGTAGAAATTTGTGGGAATGACTAACCTCATCGTTACAAAGGAAGGAGATGAACTAGAACCATAATCCCAGGAGACACTGAACAGTCGCTGAACATCTCTCTCATGGTGGTTAGTATTAAGGGAAGCTGAATCCAGTGGACTCAGGCCTGGGGGGATGTTCCTATTCCTAGTTATAGATCCAGCCAGTAGTGAAACTGAATGTGCTTTCACTAAGCAAACACACAATCACACACAGACACACAGACTACAGACACACTGGCCATAAGGAATGTGAAGAACAGTGTATTTTCCCTTACATAAACAGTCACACCAGCATAAACAGCAGTGGCATCTCAAACTTTTTCCTTCTCTCTGGCTAGTCAGTATTGAAGTTCAACAGCAAGTATACACACTTCTTCATTTTCTAAATACAAAGATAAACTCTCATTAAAGGGTCTCTCAAGAATCAGCATAACTTTTAAGTCTGTCTGAGATCCATATCCAGATCCTGAACCTCTTGCCAATTTGCTGGCTCAGAGCTTGAGTCTTTCCAGATTTGAGTATCATTCTGGTTGCTGGATAGGCCAGTTTAAAGGTCCAGCACTCCTCACTAGGAAAGGTGGTAACACAGAAGTAGTGAGGAAAAGAGGCTGCAGTGATCAGACACAGCCTCAGCCAGGGAAGTATAACAGGCACCAGCCTGCCGACCTTCAGCCAGCAGCTAAGAATTTACTTATATTTACTTTGGAAAATTAAGTAGCAAATATGCTCTTTACGTATTTTGTGCTTTGGTTCTCTAATTCAAGCCAGCTCCCTAAAACAAACTTACAGATTACATCAGAGGAATCTTGCAGCCATTTGCTGTAGCAATAACATTAACTTCATAATAAACCGCTTCTGAAGTAGTAATATGCATTGATTCCACATTTTGTTAGTCATTTGAGTACACCGAATTAAAAATAGACATTCATGAAAGAGTAAATTATACTTCACAAAAATATGTATAACTTTGAAATGGTAAATTTAAAAAAAATAAAATTCTAACTCAATTTGTCAACTTTAAACATAACTAATTAATTACAAAACAGTTAATAGATTAAGTATGTGAACCTCTAACAATTTCATTACCAATAGACTAGCTATATAAAGAAACTGTAGATATGTGGAACAATTTACCAGGAGATCGAAATATCACATTCTATCTCTATTATATACCAGAACAGCTGATGCAATAAACACTATACAAGAAAATCCCATTACCAGAAAAAGGGCCAAAACACATTTTCCATCACTCAGTTCAATAGAAATAGTTATTCCAATAAGGCAAAATGAATTGGATCTATCTTTTATTACAGATTGTTCCCCTCTCTTTAACATCAGAGGACAGTCAAAGAATCTTTCACGAATTTTTTGCTATCCCTCATCACCATAGTAACCAAATTACAGTATATTGCAACTTGCAGATGTTAAGGCTTGCTAATAGGGAAAACTAAGAAGGCCATTCATCAGCACAAGGCAACTGATTGGTATTAGTGTATATATAAGAGAACATTTACAACATGAAATGAGGGTGATTGGTCAATTCTCTGTTATTATTCAATTTACTATTTATCTGTCCTGTTCTACTTCAGTACAACGTTGTACCTCAGCAGTACTCATAGATGAGGTCATATATCTATGTTCATTCTATTTCTTTTTCCTTTTATTAGGCATATTTGACAAAAATGGGTGCTCCTATCCCATCTACATCACTAAACAGCAGAAGGCAAATGAGCAAAACAGGGACTCCCTTGGTTGTATCCAAATGAAACTCAGAAAGAGTAGTCTCACTAGCTGAATACATTAATAAATTTTTTTCTGGCAGTGTTTCTAACCCTGAATCCATTCAATCCTCACCATTTTTTCGGCCACCATTGCCAAGCATTTCTTAGCCTTTTGTTAAGCAGTGAATCTCCCTGGGATTATTAGAACAGAGAATGACTAAATGAACCAAATAACACAGAACAATGAAGGCCAGTAGGGAAAACCTGACAAAAGAGGTGCCTTTATGGTAATGTTATGCTCATTTGTAGCAAAACTAGAAAAAGGGGCGGTGGGGGGGGAAGATTTAACTTCTTACTTCTTGTCTCTTTGACATCTCCTTGCAAAAAGCAGAAAAAAAAGTTCTTTTTCCTAATTTGGAAAAAAACAGTGCATTTAGTGTAAACTGGTAGCCAATAATCTAATCAGGTCACGGGGGTCAATTTAAATAAAGATACTGAGACAGCAACTGCACTCATAGTTGAAAACATGTTACATCTATCAATGTCTTTTTGGAAGAATTCAATCCTTTTTCCTTACTCGTTAATGTTAATTATGTCTTTGACATTCCTCTACTTTATAATTCATTTTATTCAACATCTTATGTAAAAAGCAAGAGCAGTGCTTTTTCACCTGAACATGCCTGATGAGTTTGACGAATCAAATCAATAAATAGAATTCTGAAGAATTGGTGTTTTGATATTTTTATTCTATCATTCCCAAATCTGATGTCACACTTAATCTCTTTGCAAATAAGATTGTAAGGTGACTTGATTACAGGTCTTGAATGGGGAAAATATCAAGCACTAAAGGGATCATTAGTTGAGTGAAGAGTCTAAGAAAAGCAAATGACTGAGGAGAGAAACAAAACCGTATCAAGTGAGGAACACATCATCCATATTTACCAGGGAGATTTCTGTACAAGACTGTCATGAAAGAATTGAATTCAAGAGTTGCTGATATCTGCACATCAATGTTTTTTAAAAGATAGTTCTTTAACTGTATAGAAGAAGATTGAATCCTTCATATATAGACAAACAATATAACAAGCTTCAGTGAGAAGAGATGATCAACTGGTCCCTTAAACTTGCAAATCTATTTATCTATTTTGACTCAAAATGTATACAATCCCTTTTAAGAGTTGTGTAAAATTAGGAATTAATTCTAGATTCTCATTTTAAAATTTACTCATTTTTGTCATGATCAGTTGCTCCTGTTTAGATGTGTTTCAATAAATACTTAAATTCACAACCACATTAAGATTTACTGACCTCTTACATGTATTTGTTAGAAGCAAGATAAAGAGGGAACAGGACAAAAAGAGATCCTAATAATCTTATATCAAATGCAAGCCCCTGAAAGAGGACAATATTTATGCAATGAACAGTGCATCAAGGATCAGCACATCAGAGACCTGACTTGAATTTAAGAAAAAAAAAAAAAAAAGAAAAAAAAGCAAGGCAAATTCTCTTAGCTGCATAGATTTGAAACATAACCTTCTATTTTACCTGGATGGCAATAAAGACATAGTATAGGCATAGCATATGCCATAGATGCTGTATATTTCTATTGCCAACAATTTCAACAGAAGGAATTCTTCCCTTATTCAGATCTAAAAAGAGACATTTGCTAAAAATACTGAAGCCCCCTTGCCCAGTGCTCACTGATGAATGATCAGCTACTCAAAGCTATGATATATTGTTCAAATTCTCAGGAAGATAAATGCAGAAACCATATTCTAATGGGTGATAGCAGATTCAGGAAACTTCAGTATGAAAAAACCCCTTGATATCAGCTTGATTGAATATCCTGATTAAAGAGGAAAATTCAAGAAATTAAAATCATCAGTAGGATCAGTTCACCATGGTCTTTCAATATAATGAATTCTTGTTTGGTTTACTTAAATGAAATAAAAATTATAGAAGATTAAAAAGCAGGGATGACTAAGTAAAGATTATCTGATAGACCAATACAAAAGATAATGAATTTTAGTTTAAGGAACTGAACCTTACTTTCAACATTTTCTGTTGGTTTTACACATGAAGACAATAAAACCCTTCACCAAATCAAAATGAATGACAGAAAATCCCCAGTCCTCCCTTGTTTGGTTTGACTACATCCCTGCTGGTCTTCCTTAGTTTGACTGCCATGGTAAAATGACAATCAATTTAAAGACAAAAAACATTCCTGACACCGCTGTTAAACATTACTCAGTTGGTTAAGATACCACATAGTGACATTTACACAAACATCTGAGCTTACTGTTTAAAATAAGTAGTTTCTATTTTTAATTGAAGTATTTCTGAACTTTATATTTATGCAAAAACTTCTCTTCCCAAGTAGTAAAATATATTAAAGATTGTATTAGCATACTACACTCTAATGTGATTTCAGTGCTTTTATTTTGAGGTTTCTCTAAGGAAAAGTCATTATTTTCTAAAGCAGTTATGCATAAGGCACAGTAGACGGTTTCAGGACATAGCGTATGTGACTTATACCATCACTTATTTGTACTTGTGTCAGAATAGAGTAATAATATTTCAGGGCATGAATTTAAAAGGAAGTGTTTAATAGGAGAGAGACTTATTTTCAGTGTAAATGAAACAAGTGACTTGCTACAACCAAGAACCAAGATACACAGTAGACAGTAAATTGAGTAAAACCTGAGAGTGAAGACAAGTATGAAAATTCAGTTGTTTAAAATGTTAACATTTTCATATGTTTGATTTCACATCTAGAATTACAGAAACTCACATAATATCCTTCTTAATCATGCCATTATTATGTATTATGCAGCAGAACACTCTTGTTATCTTTAAAACTAATTCCTAAACAAGGCTTTTTTAGTCTCAGGACTATGAAATTTCAGGTGATAACGCGAAAGAATTTCTACTACTCCTCAAGTGATAAGACCTCTGCTGTACTCAAATTCGAAGTACATTCCAGATGGCTCACCTACTTCTGTGAGAAGATCAATACTCCTGAATCCTGAAGTATTACACCTCTTAGAGATGAGGCCTCACCTGGCATTCATGGACTAACATTGTGGATGAGATTTTTCAGTATGGTTTCTAAAGGCATGAAGGAGAGACATACTTTTTATTAAAGTATTGAATGATAACGTATCATTATGCTAAGGGGGGCAGAATTTTTTTTTCATTAAAATGAAAAAGTCTATGGGATTCCAAACTGCAATATATTGATAAAGAAAAGCTTTAGAAGCTAAAATACAGATGTCAATCATATATCTTTGAGACATTATTGTTAAATGTGTCCTAACGGGTTTACTTTAGCGTACCTAATCATTTATGCTGAGTGTCTTATTGACACACTTTTCTTTGTCAAAGTGATATAGGTTGTATTTGTGTGGTTGTTCTTGATTCAGTTATGCAAAATGGCACATCTCCCATTTTTGGGGCAGTTATAATTACGTTTATTTATAATTTATCTCAATGACACCTAACATAATCTAGTGTAAATCAGAAGAAATCTTATAAAATCCATTGAACTGATCTAGATCAAATGCATCAATAGATACAATAAATAGATTTATCAAATTTCTCATGTTTCTTTCCTACAGAGTGGAAATCATCAGATCATGGATAGATTTTAGATGTTTGGACACCAAAAGCTTTAAACTAACACCTATTGAGAGCCAAATATAAAAACTGACCTGCCACTGGAAGTTCCATAAAAAGCTTTTAAAAACTGGTGGTAACATGCTTGTAGTATATACCTCAATATTCAGCAATCACGGCTATGATATAATAAGTGTAAACCTTTAAGAACTGTAAAACTATTCAGAGGCTTTTAGGTGTGGTTGATGATGATGATAGTTATTATCCATTCTTTTGGCAGTGTTACTTTAAAGAATTCCTCTAAAAATAAGCTAAAGATGCAATGCTTTATATATTGATAATGGGCAGTTCCGTCAGTTATATGAATACAGGAAGAAGAGTCTTAAATAAACTAGCAACTGGAAAGTTAGTATTTTTTTATTTCCCGGTTAATATATTTTCTAGAAGCATGTGACAGGTGATTAAGTTTCTGCTCTCTCCTTAATATTACCACAGCCAAATGAGTGATGGTGAAAGATATGTATGGGCTGAAAAATTATATATATTCATGACAATACTTGAGCACTTTCCTCCACAACAAATTATATCTCTATATATGTGCAACTTCAGCTTTTCTCATTTGCAGTCAAAACTGTACTATATTAGAAGACAAAAAAGCTTGCATAAACATGTACCAAGCCACTTACAACTTTATACATCAATTCTAAATAAACAAAATACACCTACAGTCAAATGCAGCTTACAGCACTAGTGTATTACACACAGTTGCTAATATTGAACTTATCAAAAATATTGATAAATTTCCACTACATTCAAATTTTCAGATGGAGTCTTCTAGTATATACAAGTGTTTAAACCCTTTAATTCCCTCAAACAGCTTGAACCTGTGGAATTCACTAATTATTATGAATCCCTTAAAAAAAATCATTTCAAAATCAATTTGACAGCTGTGAATGACTGAAGCCTGTGATTCATTTGCCTCCATAGTTTTGCAGATAACTGTTAATTAGTGCTAAAGATTATATATCCTCTTTTTCTACTTTGTAGTACTGTAGAAGCTGGTTTAAAATTATTTAAGAAGAAAGAAATTGACATGGGGAATAGCCTTATCAAAGGATAATTAATTGTTCAAGTCATTGACAAAGCAGTCCCTTCCAATATATATAAATTTACTTTTGTTTCACATGGTCCTCAGAAATCACAAGTCTAAATGACAAAGTCTTTCTATTACAGTAAAAGAAGATTTCAGCTGAGATGAATTCCTACTAAATTGTTTAACAATATTCAGAAACATGACTGTAGGCTTAAGGCAACTATTAAAGACCTGGGAAACCAATCTTCAGGATATATATCCACTTGAAATTTAATAAGCAAGTTAAGGGTTGAGAAGAGATGTAAATGATAGGAATATATCCTGGGAAGGTGCGCCCTTAGGCAACCACAAAATCCAGGGATGTGTGCTAAGGGGAAGCCTGAGACAGCAGTAAGGATTGAGTATATTGAGGAGAAGGAGGACAGACTGGGTGGTATAGAGTGAGAGCAAAAGGAGTCCTTGAATATCCATCCCCAGTAGGATGGGCTGAACAGTTACCAGTAGCCTTGTTGCAAGTAGCCCTGTTTTGATACCTTCTGCATCCTAGGAGGGAAAGAAAAAAAAATGTGTTGCAATAGCTATATAAATAAAAACAGTTTATAGCCTGTAGGTGGATGGTGAGGAAAACATGTTATTTTTAGCTTAAGTATTTTGATTTTTTTATCCTAGCTACAAAATTCTAAGGATATCTATTGTCACAAAATGTCCCAAGTGGATTTAGTTGTGTTAATGTCTAAAATGAAGGTTGGTCATATGCATGAAATGTGTCATATGTTGTCAAGTGATTATATCACATCCTCTTATAATTCAGACTTATCTTCCAGGACACGTGTCAATTTCTTGCAAATAATTATTCTTGAGAAAAAAAAAATCCCTAGGAGTACCTATAGAAGAAAACTAGAAAAGCAATATAAGTATTAATTAGAATTAGATAAGTAAGTTTTGTACATCTGTACATTCTATTAGAATTGTGATGCAAGAAACCCAGTCTTTGAATATTCAAAGTGTCTCAGAACTGTAGCTTTTAGTCTCCAAAGACCTTTGGGTATATTTCCATTTCCTGAGGCCAGATTTGACATCCATCATCATTATTTAATGGGTCAAACTGGGGGTATTTAAATTCCTGCATATTGGGATGAGTTGTGCAAGCACGTGACAATTCTGAGAGCACTCTGGGGGTAAAAAGTACTCAGTGCTGGACAAAATGCCGAGGCACTAATACTGAGAGAACAAACGAGTCTGGGGAATCTCTGACAAAAAGGTTAATCATTACCTAAACCTGCTAATAACACCATGGGTTTATGGCTCTAGCTCTTTGATGTAGTTTAAAGAATTAGAGGCCTGGCACGGTGAAAGAGGCTTTCAAAACAAAACTGTAGACACAGCATGAAGCATCAGGCAGTACAAATGTGCAATATTAGGAGGCAAGGCAAACTCAGGGGACTGGAGACCCCATAGCTGTAAACAACTCACCAGTAAACAGTTAAAGAAATGCAGATCTGGAGGTAGACAAAACTAGTCTTACAGGTAACAAAAAGAAGGTTGCCCACCAAGCTGCTCTATCACTCCCCCTTCCTTCCCAGCTGGAGAGGGGACACAAAATAAGATGGAAAACAACTTGTATGTTGAGATAAGACAATTTATTAAAGCAAAAGTGAACATCTGCATGTGCACAAACAAAGAGAAAAAAACTCAATAATTTTATTCTCTACTTCTCACCAGCAAATGGTGTCCAGAAAGAACGGCTGCAGCCCTCATGGCAGTTGCTTGAGAAGGCAAACATTGTAAATAATGAATGTCCCCCTTTCTTCCTCCTTTTCTCACCTTTTATATCTGAGCTGATGTCATATGTTATGGAATATCCCTTTGGTTAATTTGGGCCAGCAGCCCTACTTGTGTCCCATCCCAGGATCTTGCCCACCACCAGCCTACTTATGGGAGGGAATGTCAAGAGACAGTGCTTATACTGTGCCAGCTCTGCTCAGCAGCAGCCAAAACATTGGTGTGTTATCACACCTTCTAGCTACCAATGCAAAGCACAGCACCCTGAGGGCTGCTACGGGAAAATGAACTCCATCCCAGCCAGACCCAGTAGACACTAACAAACCGAAACCCCACCATATACAGTAAATTCAGATGTAACATGAAACTACAGCCCAATAAAGGAAAAGAAAGGTATATAAGAATGTTAGCAACCATATAGACTCAATCTTAAGTAGATCCCACAGCAAGAAAGCTGTGGGACACATCAACACAAATATTATATTCCTCCTGGTGAAGGACTCCAGATGCTCACAAGAACACTCACCATAACATACCCTTGCTGCCAATAGCAGCAAGAGGAGCAGAGTAAGTACAGCATCGGAAAAAGTGTTAGAAATGAAGAAGTGGGTACCTATAAGAAGTTTACATGCATTATCAAAATATTTTCTGCACAGATGACTCTTAAGATTTCAGTTATACTCTAATTGCTGGGGTTTATATTTGCAGTATTTTTTTCCAGAATCCTGTGTTTAAATATAAATGCATAATGTTACCTAATAATGTACAGTAAGATAATGGCAGCAATATAACAAAACCAAATCTAATGAAAGACATGGAAAGTGAAAAAAAGAAAAAAATCATGAGTTTAATATAGAAGACACTTGCCAGGTTAATGAGAAGATCCCTTCAGTAGTAAGTGGAAACTACAGAAGACTCTGTTTTCTCTCACCATTTGGGAGATCTGTGCTCTGTAATAGGTAAAAAGCAAGTTCATATGACCTAACTTGAGCCATTTAAAAATGAGATGTTCATTCTAACCCCTGTTAGAACCACCAATTTAAACTTGACACCTTTATAAGATGGTTCATTCCATCCAAAAAAAAAAAAGCAAAACGAGAACTGTTTGATCCTGGGATGCTTACTTTTCTTCTAACTAAACACCGGAAACGAAGCAAATATTTCAGGTTAGATACCAAAGTCTAGACAGCTCATTCTAACATGTAGTCAGTCAGTGAAGAGTATCTAAAAGTTTACCAAATTAACAGATTGAAGCTAATCAAATAATAGTTTTATATCAGATTTGTCTTCAGAAGACTTCACATTTTAGCAATCTCCAAAGGCTAACTGATAAAAATAATCTTTTTGAGTCTATTGGTTTTACTGCCAATGTGTTAAAACATCTTTTGAAGTGACTGACTACTCTTTGGAAAAAAGTCCCACATCTTGGAAGAAAACTTCAAATATGATGTATTGCTACCAATCTATTTATAGAGTTCATTCACACATATTAACTAATAAATTAAAATTGACA
The DNA here is from genome assembly GCA_035047865.1 of Dendrocincla tyrannina. NCBI lineage: Eukaryota > Metazoa > Chordata > Aves > Passeriformes > Dendrocolaptidae > Dendrocincla > Dendrocincla tyrannina. The sequence goes on along the minus strand of JAWWMP010000116.1, from coordinate 88,254,106 downwards.
GTGATCTAAATAATATTTTAATTTTTCACATACAATATTTTTATTTGCATCTGAAATTTGGTTCCTTTTGAAAATGCTCTAGATTTGGTCTGTTTGTTTTTATTGGTATTAAGTTTGAACAGGTCAGCAAACAAGTTCTAGGACTTAATTTTAAGGGTATTTAAATCTATCAGCAAAATGGACAAAGGAATTCTCAAAGCTTTCTGTAAGGTTTGGAAATAATTTGAAATAGTAACTTTTTGTCGTAATTCACAGGTTGCCATTATCTGCTTGTAAGATAAATTTGGCCTTTGTCTATTTAATAGTCTGCATATCATGCATACACAGAGTGGAATTTACGTTAAAAGAAGACAGACATTATTTTACTGAAATGTTTGCAGCAGTATTGATTCCATACACTGGTTTGTATCCCTCCTGGAGGTCGTGATATTGTTTGCAAAATTCTGCTTCGTTGTTAATTCCATAAAATAAGTAGATGACTCTTACTAAATTTGAATTGTGTGTAGTCATCAGTTTCTTTCTCAAAGAAAAAAAAACATAAACCTGCATGCACATTTTAATCTTTTGTAGTATTTGAATTTCATTCATTAAATAAGCAGATTTAGTGTTGTGTTCTGTTGACACATGGTATAACAACAATAAGCAACTACTTTCAAAACACATTTTGTCAAATCATCAATTTCCAGGCCCTGAAAAATATGATACTATTATAGACTGTAAGTCTATAATAAATAATAATAAATAATAAATATAATAAAATTCTTTTGTATTTTAGTTGTGAAAAGTATTATGATAACTACTGTACTCACACAATTTTGAATTGATTGTCTGTCTCACAGATTTTCTTCCTTCAAACATATTTGTGAAACACATTTAGGAAGCTCTACGCTTACCTTCTTTCACGTGGATCCTAGAGCTACTTGCTTTTCTCCTACTGATTCAAGTAAGGAATGGAAGATGGAACTAAGATAACAAAGATGAAAAGGTACACCAGAATACAGCCTTGTACCTGAACTCAAACATTAGTCATGCAGGGGCCAGTTCCCTGGGTGCTGCCTCTGGAGGCACAGATCTGAAGGCATTCTGAAGAATGAATGACAAATTTGAAGCTGAGATGCTCATTAGAGTGGGAAGACTAATGAGTGTTAGTCACGTAAGCCAAGTGAGGGCTGATCTCTGGAAAGTACTGAAATATGAAATAGCAGATCTTTGATTGGATGACAAAGTTTTACTTGCTTTGAGTACACTGTAGTGTCATCACAAGTCCAGTAGCACAGGGACCCTAAGCTTTCACAACTATGTTCCACTTCAAGGCATGGGCTGTATTTTCTCAATAAAGCCCCCAAACTGTGAAAAGTCACAATTTGTACACAAACGTAAAAGACCTACGTATATTCAGTGTCTGCTATTAGGTACTCAGTCTGCAAGTGTTCTCTGTGTTTACTTCTAGAAATGTATTCAAAAAAGTATAAATTACCTATTGACCTAGTTACTGAGCAAGAGATAATATGGATGAGAGATGAGTGAATATGGCATTACTGCCTAGAGTTTAGGGAAGTGATATAGGAGATATGATATATACAATATGTTCAAGATTCTTATTCCTTTCACAGGTAAGGATAAGGATCCTGTCCTTGTGTCCAGAGTCCAGAGCCAGCTTTTTTCTTTTCCCCTGTGTACTAATAGATTCCATGGGAAATTAAGACATTTCAAAACATCATTGTAAAAATATTCACTTTATATAACTGTAGGTTGCTCTGAATGTCATAGACTTGACATGTGTTTTGGGGGGTATGTCCAATTTGAAACTAAATGTGGTTCAAAATATTGTTATTCACATTTAATTTAACATAATTTCACCACAGATATCATAGGGGCAGGGACATTAGGAAGTCTGTAGTCCAACCTCCTTCTCAAAGCAAGATGAACTATGAGGTCAGACCAGGTTATCCAGGTCTTTATCTAGTCCAGCTTTCTAAACTACCTAAGATGAAAACTGTACTCTCTCTGGGAAATATGTTACAGTCCTTGACTGATCACACAGTAGAACAAATTTTCCTACTTTCCAGTCTGACCCTCTCTTGTTTCAAGTTATGCCTGTTATCTCCCCTTTCCCCACCATGCTGTGGCAAGGCTAAGGTTTAACCCCAACCAGCAACTAAGCACCATACAGTTGCTTGCTCATTCTGCCTTTCCTAGCAGGATGGGGAAGAGAACTGGAAGGGTAAAAGTGAAAAAAAATTGTGGGCTGACATAAGAGCAGTCTATAAATTGAAATAAAATATGATAATGTAATAATAATAATAGTAATAACAACAACAAAAATTGTAATAAAAGTAAAATAATATATATATGTATAAATAAAATCTAAGTAAGACAAGTGATGCAAGTGAAAACAATTGCTCACCACCCACTTAATGATGCACATCCAGTCTCCAAGCATCTGCCTCCTGGTCAATCACCCACCTAGTTTTATTGCTGAGTATGCTATCATAGGGTATGGAATATCCCATTGGTGTCCTCCCAGCAACGCGGGCACTCCCAGCCACTTGCTGGTGGGCTTGTGTTAGGAGCAGAACGGGTCTTCATGGCATGAAAACGCTGCTCAGCAGGAACAAAAACATCCATGTGTTCTCAGCACTGTTTCCAGCACAAATCCAAAACACAGCCACACGTCACTATGAAGAAAATTAACTCTACCCCAGTCAAAACCAGCACATCTACCTTGTAAGTAGAGAGGGCTGCTAACGGGTCCTGCCATATTATCAGATCTTGAGCCAGGACTCTGAAATATTACATTTCAAATACAAAACTTTAATACTGAGTGTCTGAAACATGTCATTTGTAAATGGCAATGGTAAATTCAGATGTAATCTGGAACTGCAGCCATAACAGTGAACAAGTTAATTTGTTGTTTATTTATATGACTTAAATTAATATCGTGTATTAAAACCTGTATTTTGAGATTTAAAATATGTTCATCTTTCTATGCCAGTTCTGAAGAGTAAAAGAAAACTGCAATGAATTTGGATATCCTTTCTCCACCAATGGTAATTAATCACTGGCCCAGAGAGAAAGATTAATATACTGAATAGTGGTGTTATCAGTCCTGTGACTTTGTGTCTGGAAATATTTCCCAGAGTACAAACTTCTGGTGGCATGTCATTATACAAGAAACTTAACTTTAATTCTTAAAGGAAGTTTTTATTTCAGGTGGAGACAGTTATGAATGAAAAGTTTAAGTACTTGTTAGGTCATTTTTTCACCAGGTATAAAATGCCAGTATGTAGTATATGTTAAATTCTTTTTAAAATATGTGAGTGAGCAGCAAAAAATGAATGCCATCTGTTTTAACGTTTCCTGCCTACTGCACAATGGATTAAGGGAAAGGTGCTGGAGGAAGGGGTGACATCACTCCTGAGTACACCTGAAACTGCAGGACTCCAGGCAGAGCTGTGAGCAACTGGGTGAGCAGAGTGAGCATAAAGTGAAGTATCTGTGAGAACCAAATCAAACAGGGAGCTAAAGCACCATGATGAAGGGCAGAAAGACATTTTTCCTATGTCCCAGAAAGTGGAGAAACTGTTTTAACCCAGAGAACTGCATTAACAAAAGAATTGGAGAATTGATAGCAAAATCAGAGGAAAGGACACAACAAAAGCTTTTTTATTTTAATTTGTCTTTGTTATAATGTCTCTATGTAAAAGTTTATTACTCTCATTATGGGTCTATAAAACAGGGCTTTGGCAATTCAAAGGCCTTCCACATTAAAGTGAAAATGCAGACAGATCCAATTCAAAGCTCTAGATGTTGCTAACATTATTTTTCTCACTTCATAATGAGAAAAGATACCATAGTGTTATAGAATGTTATTCAAGTACAAATACACTGAGAACAAGTTAGCTAGAAAAAAAAGTATTTTGCTTGGTCTACTAACAAGAAGTACTAACTACCCTATTCTTGACTTGAATGGTCAGATAAAATGTTTTTTTTTTTAAAAAAAAAATATTCAAGAGTATAGAAAACAAAACCATGATTCTGATAACACTAGGGAATGGACATGTCTTCCCAAATACTTTGCTTATAGTTGTCTCTCTCAGCTCAGATTCAGCTCAGATTTCAGCATAGTAGTTTAGATTTGATATTAGGATGAAATTCCTTACTGTGCAGGTGGTAAGGCAATGGAGCAGGTTGTCCAGAAAAGTTGTGATGCTCCATCCCTGGAAGTTTTCAAGGTCAGGTTGTATGGGGCTCTGAGCAACCTGGTCTAGTGGAAGGCATACCAGGTTATGACAGGGGCACCTGGAACTAGATGATCTTTAAGGTGCCTTCCAACCCAAACTGTTCTATGATTTTATGATTCAAAGTGAACAAAACTTGCTATGTTGTTTTTTTTGTTTGCTTGTTTGTTTGTGGTGGTGTTGTTTTTTTGTTTGTTTGTTTTTTGTTTTTATGCATGAATTTTTATCAACTAACTGGACTGTAAACATTAGCTAAATGAATTACTGACTTATTTAAGGGCTACATGCTAATACCACTGTATCTGCTGCTGGATGACTAGAGCTACATGTCCAAGGACATGACTGTTGAGGACGATACCAAAAAGAAAGAAAGCTTCTAGATACACCTTTTTATCTCACTTGTTTTTTTAAAAAAACAGTGTTGTCCTTCTGCTGGTGTTTAGGATGAACTGGGATATCAAATGGTAAAGGATGGATTAATTAGACCAAGAACTAGGGGAAGTAACAAAGTGGCACAGAGGACTCAGAGGTGCAGATTCTAACTTCTTGATGAAAAGCATGTTGTTTATGGAAGGTGTTTCTTCCTCCAGTCTCAAGTTTGGGAGGGGGGGGTTGGGTGCACCTTTTTTTTTTGTGTGTGGTTGGTTGGTTGGTTGTGTTTTTCAGTTTGGTTGGGGTTTTTTTAAATATATTTTTGAAATCACAAACCACTTTTCTTTTCCTGGGCTGCCAGGTGAAGCCTTGTCCCTCAAGCACACACAAAAAGGGTTATTGTTTGTTTGGCACTGACTGAAGGATGAGGGGTGTCCCCACTTCAAGGGAGGGGCCATCCCCAGAACTGAAGCTGGAGCAGGAGAGGCAGTAGTCACAAAACCCAATTCAGACCAAAAAGAGTCTGAGACACTGCACTGCTAGGTCAGCACACAGCCTGAAGCCTTCTACTGTTAATAGCAAAAATCACATATTCAGTGCAGTACCCAAGCATTACCCTCTCTAACAGGTGCAGGAAACTGCCAGCCAGCTAATCAGTAGCATATTTACCCTTTAACTGGCAAAGAAAAGGCAATCTGGTGTATATATACGGAATGATTTATGGTATCCTCTTTAGAAAGCACTTCAGATTATGCATCAACCTATTGCCTTTGCTATCCAAATCTGTATCTTGTTGATTTTACTCATTCTGCTATGGAAAAATGTTCAGTTGTCATTTTATTCAGAACACTGATTTACAAGATAAAGAACCTTGTAAAGTTTCATCTATCCTCAAAACCCACATGATCCAATAAGCCAAAAAGCTGGGTGTTTTAATACTTTTTCT
>JAWWMP010000116.1:88206896-88247242 GCA_035047865.1 Dendrocincla tyrannina | reverse complement strand
TTTTCTCTCTGCCTTTTTCTCCTCTTTGCCACACTGCCATGTGAAGGCTTCTCCCCTAAGTCTGCTCAGTTGTTGACTGTGGAAGAAGCAATCTTATTTTGTCATTCTTTTTTTTGAAAGGGATGTATTCACTGAGTTTGACAAACAGGAGTGATTCTTTTTTTACCTACATTTTCTTAAGTGCTCTGACGGGGGGGTGCTATTATTCCATAGTACTCTTTTTATTTATTTAGTTATTTTTGTTATTTTGAACTGATGTTGCTGGTCCAATCTCTCTTCTACCTGGCCTGTGACTGTTCAGCCTTATATATTTGTTTTACTGCCTTATTGAATAGTATCATTAAAAACTTGGAATATTTGAATGCTGCAAAAATTAAGTACTGCTGATTTGCATCATGAGATATATTTGCTATTACTACTATTACTATTAATAAGCATATGGAAGATATTTTTAAAAAGATATTCTCTTAATCTCTTTAAATCCTTATGCCCACAAGAGATGTGCACGTGCATTCATGTACAGAGGCTGATTTTAAGACTCTCTTAAGCAAAGCTACAAACGGGCTGTAGTTATTGATGTAGTCCCAGAATCAAGTATATAAACTGTTATAATGTATGTATGTATTTGTAGGTATTTGTGATTGAAGGTAGATGAAATGTTGAAACATTTATAGTGCAAATATACTTTATATGTTTTGATTATTTGTCTCTAAGTTCAATGCACATAAGTTATAATTGTTTTTGTGTGATCACAATCAGTGTGCTGGAAGGTTTTCGAGAGATTTACATTCTCAGAACACTGTCCTATTATGTCTATAAATCATTGTGAGTCAAAATTAAAACAAGAACTGAACTCTTTGAAATGCATCAAAATTCTCAGGGTCTCTTTCTTCCTGGAGACTGCTAAAAGTTCTCCTGTATTAATGGCTTGTTCTGAATTAGAACAAGAATTATTATTCTAAAAAATAAACTAAATAATCAATCAACATACTTTATCTGCCCTGCATTGAAGTTTCTGCCTGTTCTGCAGGCAAGACCATCAATGTCCAGGATGGTTTCCAAATGAACCATGGGTTAAAAGCAATTGGCAAACTATTTAAACATCTTTATTTGTATCTCCGGACTTGAATTACTGTACCTAGATGAAACGTATAATGTTGAAGGTATAGAGTAATAATTTTTCCACATAGTAATGGACAAAGCATTCACTTGTAAATTGAAATGGTGCGGTAAAAGGCCCAAATGTATTACAGTCTTTAATTATACAATGATTCTTTAATGCCATACATTTCTAGAAATAATAAATTTAATTAATTTCATTCAGATTTATTTGCAGGAATGCTGGTCTCTCTACTTGTATATGCAATTAACTTTTTCAACACATAAACTTTAATCAGCCTTCTTTCTTTTGAAAAAATGTAAAAAGATTTTTTTAAATGATAGACTGCCTCACACAAAAACAAGAGGCTTTGATTTCAAATGGCACAATCCTATATTTTCATGACCTTGATTCATTACTATGTGGACAAAGTTAAAGACAAGACAGTGCTGAAAGGTGCACTATCTGTTAACTTCAGAGTGATTAATGACAAGACAAGTTATCAGGTATCTCAGAGCTGAGAACCCATTAACTTGGGAGAAGGTTGAAAAGCCAGAGGGAAGAAATAAGTCATAGTAACAAAAGAAGATGAAGAAGAAATCCAGTTCTCTTGACTATAGATTGATATGCTCCTGCAGCCATGCTTAATGTCAAAAGGAGTTTCAAATTACCACTCATGTACACTCTGGCTTTACATTTAAACAAACTACCACAAGTTGACCAGTAAGCACTAAGCGCTTAAGTAAGAGAAAAATAACAGAGGCCAGCAGCAAAGTAAAGAAATTATTCTTTACAATGAGTTCATAAACCCAACAAGAACAGCTCAAACATAGAAATATTTTTATATAGTACTTTTTCCCTATTAAGATAATTAACAAAGAAACTTAGACTGTATTGAATAGAAAATGCAAGTGTACAATATATATTAAATCAATAAAACATATACATAATTTCTTTTTCTTCAGACTCTACAGAGTGTTCAGCCTACTCAGTGTGCTGCCTTAAAACTATTACAAGTTTGCCTTCTGCAAGGATATCCATTGAAAAAAAGGAAAATATTTAGAATTAATTATCAACAGGAAATGCATAACATTTGCTTTACACATCTAACTTTTCTATGATTGCAATGATTTCCATAAATTAAAATAAAACTTTATTCTTCACATAGCACAGCATTTCTCTGCAGGGATGAACTGTAGAATGAAGTCCATGGATGAATTCTTGTGGTAATAGGCATCTGTATTGTACAATAGTTTAACATAGTATATAAGGACTTTCTGTTTTGAATAAAAGTGGTTTCAGGAACAGTTCTGGTTTTCTTTTTATAAAGCACTGATATAAGCAAAGCATTCTTTGGTTGTCAAGTGTTGATAAAATAGTGCCTACTAAGTGATCTTTTACAAAATTAATTGAATAGAGACTACCTGCTGGCTTTAAAGGACAATAATAACAGTAAGAAACTGTGAAACTGTAGCTTTTTGTGCTGAACACTTATTAAGCTCTTTATTCCTGCAGTGAAAAAGATTTCTTTTGGAGAAATCAAGTGATGAGTGTACATCTCCATTCTATACCAACATGTAGTCATGGAACAACACAGTGAACAGGTCTGCAGGTGACTGCAAGTCACAGCAGTGCTAAGTGTAAGCATGGAAGACTCAATTTGTGGGTATGGAGAGGAATCAGAGGCTGTAGCCTAGAGCTCATGAAAGCTTCTGTGTTGGTGGCAGAACTATGGCAAATAAATCTCCATCCAAATTGTGGGAAAATACCCTCTGAGACGCTACCACCTAATCATCAAGGCATCCACACTCTACAGGCATAATGATTTTGGTATTCTATATTTGTATAATATGCAGTTGTCATATTTAGGCTCAAGCCTCCCCAGTTTGATGTGTTCACTGCTTGTTTTCAGTGGTGTCACTGAGATAACATAGCTAAATGACATTATTCACTTCTAATTGAAGTAATATACACCAAGGACATCAGATTATCTATCTTTTTCATATTCTAAAGCTACACACCCATTCTCAGCAAGGACACAAGAAACAGAAGGCTCTCTAAATTCAATCCCTCCCCCCTCCCAAAGTTTGACAAGATATAAATGATTAGACAAATTCTTGCATATCAGACAGAAAGCATTCACTCCATGAGAAGCAACAGTTGTGAGAAATCACAGTTATTTTTAATAAAACTGAGCTATACCCACTTACAATGTAGGTCATATTACTTTCACAAAAAACATACTGCACAGTGCTTGCAATTTAGTTCACAAATTGTTTGGATTGGAAGGGACCTTTAAAGGTCTTCTAGTCCAACACCCCTGCAATGAGTAGGGATATCTTTGACTAGATCAGGTTACTCAAAGCTCTGTCCAAACTGTCCTTGAATATTTCTAAGATTTACCACCTCTCTGGGCAACCTGTTCCAGTGTTTCAGCACCCTAATAATTTTTTTTTTTTTCTCCTTCTCTGTTGTATCTACCCTCTTTTAGCTGAAAGTCAGTACTTATCACTACAGACTACTAAAGAATCCATCCCCATATTTCTGATAAGCCCCTTTTTGATACTGGAAGGTTGCTATAAGGTCCCCCCGGAGCCTTTCCCTCCCCAGCCTAAACCACCTTGAGTCTCTCAGCCTTTCCTCATAGTAGAGGTACTCCATCTCCCTGATCATATTTTGTGGCTCTCCTCTGGAATCACAACAACAGTCCATGTCCCCCTGCTGAATATTGGTTATAAATCAAGGCAACAGTGATACTTTGTAAAGTCCTACAAGCTCTGAAACTATCATTATCCCAACGTGACACCGTTGACAATGGACACATATGGCAGGTTTGAAATGACTCAGATTTGTAGAGGTTTCTGCAACTTATACTATCAAACACGAGAAAATTATACTGATTGACCATATCCAGACAAACAATTTTGACTTTACCACATTGTTTTGGGTTTTTTTATCGTTGTTTGTGTCTTTTTTTTTTCCCCAAGTAGCTGTGTGAATAGGTAGGAAATAGATGTGAACAGATAGGAAAATTGGAATGAGAATATGTAATTTTGTCTTACTATGATCATATAATTTCATTTTCTAAAGCAGTACTGTACTATTCCTTTCATTCCTGACTATATTAACTTCAGCCACACAGAAAAGTAGAAAAAAAAATTATATGCCGATGCCATAGCTGAAGTTTAGAAATGCTTGGCCAGCAAGTCTTAACTGGAAGACTGCGTGATTACTGGCAAATCAGTCCGGGAACTGAATCCAATCCTAAGGAGCTTGTGGGCCAGCTGTTGGTGTTACAAAGAGCCAGCTGGCTGTTTTGCTACTATTGAGGCTATATACTCACTATGATGAAAAAAGGCAGGAGGTCAGAAAACTGTATCTTTACGGTGTCACAAAGTTGATGGCAAACCCTTGAGTTCCTATTTAAAGAACGGAAGGAAATAATGTCCTACTGATTTTCAGGACACTGCTTGTCATTAATATAATATTTCAACCAGCCCTATAAAATAGTAAAAAATTATGTCTTCATACATAGTCTAGGCATAGCAATTTGCTAGTTAGATCACTGAGAGGCAATTTAGAATTTCCAGATGTCAGAATTACCTACGCATCATGCAGTTTGCTTGCCAGATATCAACCTATAGGGTTCTATATGTCACAACATGCTTGACAATTGCAATTTAAATACCAATTGTAACACATTGAAGGGTTCAAGTTCAGTTGCTCAGAAGAGCATAGAAGAAGAAATTAGTGAAAGTAATTCTTAATGCTGTTTAGCTATTTAAAAGACTAAATTGAAAAGGTCAAGTAATCACAAGCTATTTGCAAGCACCTGAAAGACAATAAAGATACCATTTAATAATGGATATAAAAGACAGCATGGAGTTGTAAGCTACTAATCTTGTCAAACTAGTCTATGTTTATGAAGGAAAAACAAGTCTTTTAATGATACTTATATTAAATTTATTAGTGTATTTGACATTGCTTTTCATGAATAGTTGAAGAAAACATGCTGTTTCTATCTCAGTTATATTCCATGTTCAATTTAAAAAACAGTGGCAGTAAGAAAGGAAGTCATTATAGAAAGTCTTGCTTAAAGAACAAGAAGCATCAAAATTTTAATGAACATGATTTACAAAGTCAATTTGAATGAATCTATGTTCAGTTAAAGAACCCCACAAACAAACAGAAAAAGGAAACAAAACCAACAACAACAACAATAAAACAACCACAAAACCAAAAAGCCCAACAAACACTTGGAATAATGTCATGGCAATTTTCAATTACAAGAATGATTTCAGGAAATTCCTTCTAAGAAAAGCCTATTAGATTGAATGATCAAAATAGAATAATCCTTTCCATAGACTGGGTCAGCATGGAGTGCTGCATGCTGTTTGGAGGGCTGTTCAATAGTGTATGATTTGGGGTTATCAGAATCTATAGGGATATAAGATTATCTACTACTTTATATTTTGGGATTTTGGCCTGATAGATATAGTTTTAAATTATTGTTTAGCATGAGTCTGAGTACCTTTCTTCCTGGGGTTCTAGCAGACCAGTACCTTCATTCATGCTGAAAAGTGCTACAAAAAGTAGTGAAGAACACTGACTAGAAATCACATAGCACTTATCTTGTTGTAGCCTAACGAAAGAAAATATGTTTTTCTTATTAGAAGTGTTACAGGTATAACTAATCCAGCACTGGAGAAGAGGGATGACCTTAACATTACATTTGTCTGAATTTTTTTTTCAGTCAGGATGCAAGTCAGTAAGCACGCACTACCTCAGAAAATGTTTTGTTTTTTCAAAGGGAAACGTGAGATATGTTGGAGTTCTTTTTAAAATAATTTCATCAGAACACTGTTCAAGTATAAATGTGGCACAAAGCTGGAGTAAAATGTAAAAACTGGCAAACAAGCAAGCTGATTACCATAAATGAAAGATTTAAAATGCTAATGAAATATAAATGTCAACAAAATGCAAAATCATATCACTTCAAACATCTTTTCAGTGGCTTTAAATTACATATGCCCCTATGATGGTGCTGTTGTACAACATTTCAATGGATATGATCAAATTCTGTCAACTGATGGAAATCCTGAATCCCTGGTGGAAAGCAAACAATTCAGTACCATTAAATCATTCATCTATCATTTCTGACAAAACACTAAATGAAACTTAAGCTACCCATCAAGAAGCAGATAGTAGCAGTACCACCTTTGTGATATGCTTAAAACTACTGAACAGCTGCAATACAGTCATTCAACAGAAACTTGCAGCATTCTCACCAAAACAGAGAAATATAGGAGATGCTAGTGACTCAAAAAGACTGTGTTTTTGGCAACCTTCATATAAAGATGATTTTTTTACATGAAGAATAATGTTCATTTCTTCAAATAGAAAAATGACTTCTCAGGCATAATAATGATCATATTGATTCTCCAGTGATAAAAACATTACAAGGAGAATTATGCTTGACAGTGCTGATCCTAAAAAAACTCCTAGTTAATCTGTTCTGTTTCTGATTTTACAGGTTTTGTCTGGGATCAAGTTAATTTTATTCATAGTAGTTGGTGTAGTGTTCTGTTTTGGATTTGTGATGGCAACAGTTATGATAATTCAGGATTTTTTATGTTCTTGGTGACCAGTGCTTACACACGGCACCAAGGCCCTTTCTGCTCCTTGCCCCACACCACCAACAAGGAGGCTGGGGGTGCAAAAGGAGTTGGGGATATAACCAGGATAGATGGGCCCAATTGACTAAAGTGATGTTCTATATCATATGGCACAATGATTGGCAACAAAAACCTGAGAGCAGAAGCAGGAAGATGAGGATATTTGGAGTGATGGTGTTTGTGTTCCCAAGTAACTATTATGCCCTGCTTTCCTGGTGATGGCTGAACGCCTGCCTGCTCACGGGAAGTGGCGAATTAATTCCTTATTTTACTTTCCTTGTGTGGACAGCTTTACCTATAAAACAGTCTTTATCTCAGTCAATGAGTTTTCTCACTTCTACCCTTTTGATTCGCTCCCCCATCCCCACTCATGGGGAGTGAGTGAGGCTGGGTAGTGTTTTCCTGTCTATGGAGGTCAATCCACAACACTGATCAAGTTGATATGATTTGTACAGAAGTGAAATTTAACAGAAATGCTATGCAGTCAGTCCAAACCCTTCAGTACTATCAGCCACCAGATTCCCTGAAGCCTTTGGGGGAAAAAAAACCAAACCTCATTATACAGACAAGTTTTCAGATATATTTCTTTTATTTTCATAACAAGTGAGGCACAGATCCTTGTTTAAAGCAGACTATTTAGGTCTTTCAGTGACAAAAAAAATTACAATGCAGTAACCTGTTTGATAGTACAACCTGTAGGTTGTACTTAGTTGGCATAAAGGAATCTCTATTTGTCAGCACAGAGATTTTGTGGTAAATCAAAATTTATGTAATTGCTGTGCTGTAGACTGTCCTTTACTGATCATTATGTACATATTAGGATGTATGTCATATATCATCAACTCTTTTGATCAAAAGAACAAGCAATTAAGCCTGCACATCAACATCAAGGAAATTAAGATCCTCATCCATCTTCAAAGCACTGTAGAGCTAGAAGATGCTGAAAAGTCAGATCTGTGCATTGATATACTGAATAACAGAAAAATCTGAGTGAGAATTCAGCTAGATTGACAATATAAATGATAAAATATACATGGATGACAAACAGATGAATTCAAGTTCTCTTTGGGACATTAAAAACTCATCTGTGTATTAAAGAGAAAAGAAAAAAAAATAATACTTTGAAAAATATTTTGAATACAAGTGTATTCTAATCATTTACAAAACAAGTTTTATGTAATGTGCAGTCACCAGAATAAGCATCTCAATGCTTTCCATATGCGTTTGTATGAATTATTTTGCTGATATAAGGTGACAGAACATAGTTTTGACTACTGAAATCAGCAACACAGCTGGATGCTTCTTTAAGCACAAATACATGGTCCAGGCATCTCTGTGACAGATAACAGATTGCTCCAACCTATTTCAGGTAATAAATACATAAATGGCTGAAAAGAAGGCTGATGAAACATTACATGGACATGCTCCAGATAAACGTTTAGTGGAGTGGCAGCAGTACCACCACAATAGGTAAAGCTAAAGGCTAAGGGTAATTTGTACTGTCAGAGAACCCATGTTGATATTGCCAAGGCCTTCAAGCAAAAACTGATTTTTCACGAGAAGTTTGTAATATGAACCAAGGGGAAAATTATACATTTCCTATGAGAAGTTGCAGTAAAATCACTATGGATACAAAATAGGTCAATATTGTAACCTTCATTTTTATGAACAGTAAGCAGTCAAGTACTTTGATTTCTATTGCGCCTTTTTTTTTTTTTTTTTTTTTTTTTGCTGCTGTAGGTCCTATCAACAAACCTCCCTTTTCATGAAGTCTGAGTTTGATTATTTTCTGCTGCTTTGTCCTGCATATTACTCTAGGATACATTAATTTGGGTACGTACTATGCAAGTCATTTACGCACACAAAATTCCACTTGTTGTCCAGTACATACACAGGGATTTATGTAAAGCACCGGAGTTTGATTCTTGTCTCCTACAGTGTCCCAATGAGTGACTTGGGAGATTCAGACATGGTTTCCAAGAATTCAGCTGACATATTATTTCAGTCATAAGATCTTTGGAGAAGATACATTTTTGCTTGCACAATCCTTAGTACAACGATGACTGGAATTACATCTAGAATTAATGTAAAGATGATAACTTTTATTTTTTCAATTTCACTGTATTATTATTTTTTTTCTTTTTTCCTTCTCTGTATGGATTTCATAAGACATTATTATCACATCGCTGTGAAACAGTAACAGTTGCCTTTTATTTTTGCTCATAAACTGGGTATACGATTTCAAATTATTTTTCTTTTAAAAATTTGTTACTAAATTTGTTACTTGCTTAATATTGAGAATTTTAAACAGTGTGGTGTTCACAGTGGCAGTAACTTTATTGAATGTGTCACTTTCCTTATTTCCTACAGTACTTGCCTTCTTTCTAAAATAATTATTATTTTTAATATCTGCTTGTCAGAGTTTGTGAGACTTCAGTGTGCTCAGTTTTCATATCACCTTGTGAGTTTTTCTTTTTTTGTTTTGTTTGTTTTTTATCCTCTCAGTAAGTGTAATTTATAACTCTGTAAGTGAAATGGCTTCACCGGCAGAACCAAAAAGAAATATTACATCTCTATGTTTTCATCAATATTAACCCAATATATTGCAATGTATGCTTTGTCTTCACCAATACAATTGTGGCTGCTAAACATGAATAATGACAGTCAAACCATGAGCAATCTCTGTTTGTTGGATTATCTACCTATCTGTCTATTCATCCATCACCCCACTATCCAATCACTTCCATAAAAATGAATAGTGATATATTTTATGGACTTAATGGAGCCTTTGGCATGTCTCCCATTTCAGGCCCAGCATTGTGCTGGGGTAGAGCTCTTTTGTTCTTGGTATTTGCTGTGGTTTATGGTTAACAAAGAATGTCACATTTCAGCAACCTCTCATTCATCAGCCCTGTTGACTACCTTGATTTCCAAACATAACTGGTATTCCTTCAACTCAATTTTGGCTTTTTGCAAAGAATGGCTCTGTTTTTATTTCAACCACTTTCATTCCTCTTATATTTCAATGTTTTATATCTTCTTTCTTTCAATTCTTTTTCTTTGAACAATAATTATGAAATGTAAAATGTCTTTTTCTGCTTTTTATTCAGTTTCTTAGCTGATACCACCTTCTGAGCCTATCTTTCATGAAGGCTCACAAACATTCTACTCAGTTTTACAGAGAAATGTCTCTTTTTCCTGTGTTTGTTTATTTTTTTTCTGCCATTCCTCCACTCTGTTCTATTTTGAGGTCTCACCCTCTCTTCTCAAGTTATACAAAAATGTTACTATTTAATCTTGGCTCTAAATCCTTTGATTTCATCACTGATTATCATTATTTGAAACCGAATCTGGATAATCTATCAATTAATTAGGTCTATCAAGAAAAGAAAACATATACTCTCCTCTGTTCCTATGGAAGGAATTGGAAAGCTCTTGCTGCTTCCTGCTGCTCTTCATACTTCGTATACATATTTTATTAAATAAAGATTATTACAGTGTTGTGCTTTGCAGCTGTAAGAGAATTAAGATGTAACTTTCCTTTAAAAAATCTTTTACAGACCTGGCACCTCATGAATGAATACTATTGATGATATTCCTTTTCATGAAGCATCTAGGAGATGTTGAAACAATGAACTTTGGCCCAGTCCCAGATATTTGACATCACTGGCAAAACTGAAACCTAATGGGATGAGACCTGTGACTGGAGTGCCCTGTTGGATGGTTACAGGCTCTTTAGGAGGGATAGGCAGGGCAGAAGAGGTGGACAGTTGCCATTGTATTTAACAGAAGGGTTAGAATGTATGGAGCATCACATCACTGGTACAACCCAGGCCAGAAGATTCCTAGAAAACCTGAATGAGAACTTTATGGAATAGTTCCTGAGGGACCTGACTCGGAGAGATGCCCTCCTTGATCTTCTACTTGTCAACAGAGTGGATCTCATGAGAGAAGTGGAGATTGGTGTCCACTTGGGCCACGGCCACTATGAAGTGATCAAATTAAAATCTCTGTTGGCAAAATCTCAACTCTGGACATGAGAAGAGCAGACTATTAATGGAAATAGTACATAAAGTACTCTGGGAAAATGTTTCTGTATGTGCTGGAGTTCATCAGTGCTGGTCACTTGTAAAACATCACCTCCTCAAGGCACAGGAGCAGGCACTTCCCAAATGTTGGAAGTCAAGCAGGCAAGGTAGAAGGTTGCCTTGGCTGAACAAGGATCTTCTTTTGGAAATAAGGCAAAAAAGGAAAGTGCATGCCAAGTGAAAGCAAGGTCAAGTAACAGGGGAATAATTCAGAGATGCTGCTTGCTGCTGTAGGAAGAAAATTCATATGGCCAAAGCCCAGCTAGAGGTGAAGCTGTCCAGAATTATGGGGGACAAGAGAATTTTTTCAAATACATTAATGGCAATAGAGATTACAGAAATATTGTTGGCCTGTTACAGGATGAGGACGGTCACTTCACAGACAGGGACAGAGACAAGGCAGAGCTGTTTAACTCTTTCTTTTCCTCTGTCTTCAATATGGATGAGGGATCAAGCGGGTCTTAGTGCCCTGAGCTGAAGGACTGTGACTGTGAGAATGATCAACGCCCAGATGATCCTGAAATTTTGTGGGATCTGTTAATCCAGCTGAATCCCTACAAATCTATTTGGCCTGATGAGATTCATCCAAGAATCCTCAAAGAGCTAGCTGATGTCATCACAAAACCTCTCTTGATGATTTTGAGTGGTTTTGGGAATCCAGGATGGTCCCAGCTCACTGGAAGCTGGTGAACGTTGTCCCAGTTTTCAAGAAGGGCAAGAAGGAGGACCTTGGAAACTACAGGCTTGTCAGTCTCACTTCAGTGCATGGTAAAGTTATGAAGAAGATTGTTCTGGAAAGGATTGGAAAACACCTGAAAGACAAGACAGTTATTGGTCACAGCCAGCACAGATTCATGAGAAGAAACCTGATTTCCTTTTATGACAAGACAACCCATCTGGCTGATCAAGGGAAGCCAGCTGATGTCATCTTTTTTATTATACCAGTGATTTACTTTATCCTAAACTAAACTGTCACATCCGTTATTATAAATAACATGCGTGATTTTATATCTGCCTTCATAAAACGTATCTGATAGAGTCTGATATGTTCCATACATGCTGACATATAGGCTATGCGTGGTTGGATCCCAACTTTAAATGAATTTTGAGACAGTAATAAAAAGGTAACTTTACAGTTTTGTTCTTCTTTAAAATAAAGTATTAAACAAGGGTTTGGTTTTTTTTATTTCATTTTCATTGGTTGGGTTTATGGGGGGTTTTTGGTGTTTGTGGGGGTTTTTTGTGTGTTTGATTCCTTGTTTTTGTTGGTTTGGTTTGGTTTGCGTTTTTGTTTGTTTGGTTGTTTTTTTAAGGAACACTTCATTTGTAACAATGTAGAAAATGAAGTTTCATATCATGTCAGGTTAAAAATGTTTTTACAAGCCCAGATAATTGAATACAAACTGAAAGTGATAAATCAACTTTTTTTGATCCAAATTTTTAAGATGACACTTGAGTCAATATTGACAAATGAGGTCCTTTTGCAAAACTGAATAGACAAGAAAGAAAACCACTTCCTGAATTGAGTCATCTTTTAATATTTTGGCCCGCATTTCATCAGCCAAACTGTTCACTTCATCACAGCTCAAGTTTACATTCTCAAAACACCTTAAAAGCAATATACTAAAATCTGTATCTTATAGGCAATATACTAAAATCTGTATAGCACCAAAAATTTTTGCATACTCCTATGTATTTTCAAGTTATTTTAGAGCTTACAGTCTTTTCTAACAATAGTGAAATTTCCACTTTTTACTATAGAATTAAGTATTTTTATTCATTTCATTGTCAGCAACCTTCTCCCATATTTTTTAATAATTTGTTAAAATTCATTTTGTTAAAGAGTTACTAGTTGACCTATTGGATTAGAGTGTCAGTGAAAGGTAGAATTCACTCTCAGAGGTCTTGATTTACATTTAACCTTGGGAAAGATCACTGGAACCTGCATAATTTTAATAATAGGGAAACCCAAGTGCAAGTTATCTAACTCCTTTAAAAGGATCACTGACCTGTTCAGCATTCCAAGTTGCTCTATTTGAAGTTGCACTGGGGAAGGTTTAGATTAGATATTTGGAAATGTTTTTCACATAAAGCATTATAAAACGTTGGAGCAGACTGCCCAGAGAAACTGTGGGATCACCATCCCTGGAAGTGTTCAAAACTGTTGAGGATATAGCACGTGAGGACATGACTTAATGGTGAACATGGTGGTGGTGCTAGGTTGATAGCTGGACTTGAGGATCTTAAAGATCTTTTCCAACATTAATGATTCTATGATTCTATGATTCTATGATTTATAGTTAACAGCAAACTACAAGAAGCATTCATGCCTGGTCTTGTCCCAGAGTACTTACACTTGCTTATTTTAAACTGCTCTGAGAGAGATACTCATTATACTGACTGTGTATACTTAACATTGAGTTGATCTGCTCAACAAATACAACGATTACTTATAATTCAATTATAAATCTATAAAGATCTAAAAGACTGTGTGATGCAGGAAGGTTTTCAAAACTCACAGGAAGGTTATGAAACTCATAGTAAGTTTTGAAAAATAGACTACTGAAGTGTGTAATGAAATCATGCCACAGGTGTACATTTGAGAATACTTAAATGTGCTAGGTCAGACAACCTAATTAATTCATTGTAGTTCCGACAAGACTTTTTGGTGTATATATCTTTGTTACGACCTAAGATGAATTATCTGTATTGTGTTTGGAAGAATAAATATGAGTGCTAGAGTTATCTAGCACTCAAGTGACAGTTGCCTAAACTGATTTGTCCTCAAAAGACACATGAAAAGTCCTGTCTCATATTCTCAACACCTAACTTAAGGGCATTTATTTTCACTCTCAAACTGGAATATTCTTCCATTGCTGAAATAGTGTCTTTAGGGATGTGGTTCCCTGAATCAGTCTCTGGAAACACAAGCTCCTACAAGATATAGTCTTAATGAAGGTACCCTACTCAAACATGGTGCAAAATCTCTGAGTTTAAAACAATTACCAAAGAAGCATGCATAGTAGCTGGATCAGAGAACAGGGAGATGGGCTGTGAATTTTATTTTCACATCTGGGGTCTGACTGACTGTCAGGTGTTATGGTCTCTCACATAGAACAGGCATGCAGTCTGGAGGAGGGTTGAGTTTTTGGTCATCAGATCAGCTTCATCTGACATTAATTTACTTTACTTGGATACATAGAAAGTGAGGACACTGTCTGTGTCCACATACTGTCTGTGGACAGATGAAAGTACAATGGAACAGGGTGTCTACCAAATGGCAGTTTATGAAAGAAATTAAATGTAACAAGAATGCTAAGGACGACTAAAACTCTAACACTGAAATTTCTGATTTAATTTTTCAAAAAGTAAGCTAAAAAAAGCTCTAGAAATGGCAAAGAAAAAAATAAGCTGGAATACTTTCGTGTAAGTATTTTACAATAAAATTTAAATATTTTTGTAATAGTTGAGAGATGCAAACTCTTATTCTGGACATGTTGTCATAGATTTTACAGTTCTTTTGAAATTTTTTCTCCGTGTCTGGGAAAGTTATGGACAGTGTCTGGAGTGCTATCACACAGCATGTACAGGATTACCAAGAGATCAGGCTCAGTCAGCAGGGGTTTAGAAAAGTCCTGCTTGACCAGCCTGATCTTTTATGACCGGGTGACTCACCTAGTGGATGAGGGAAAGGCTGTGTATGTGTCTCCCTGGATTTCAGTAAAGCCTTTGATACTGCCTCCCAACATTCTTCTAAAGAAGCTGGCAGCCCATGGCTTGGAGACGTGAACTCTTCACTGGATTAAAGTGGCGGGATGGGTGGGCCCTGAGATTTATGGTGAATGGTGCTGCATCTAGTGGATGGCTAGTTATGTTCCCCCAGGGCTCGTTATTGGGGCCAGTCATGTTTAATAACTTTATTGATGATTTGGATGACGGAATCAAGGGCACCCTCAGTAAGTTCATAGACAACACTAAGCTGGGTGGGACTGTTGGTCTGCTGGAGTTTATGAAGGGATCTGGACAGTCTGCATCTATTTCTCAGGGCTGAGGCCAGTGGCATGAGGTTCAATAAGGAAAAGTACCAAGTCCTGCACTTTGGCCAGAACAACCCCTAGGCTGGGGGAAGACTGGCTGAAAAGCTACCTGATAGAAAAGGAGTTAGCTGCTAGTTAGCAGCCAGCTGACCATGAGCCAGCAGTGTGCCCAGTCAGCCAAAAAACTCACTGGTATCTTGGGCTTGTATCAGAAATATGTGGGCAGTGGAACTGGCCCTGTATAGTCAGCACTTGTGAGGCCTTGCATCAAGTCCTGTGTTCAGTTCTGTGTCACTCACTGCAAGACACTGAAGTGCTGGAGCGTGTCCAGAGAAGGGTAACAGAGCTGGTGAAGGGTCTAGAGTGTAAGTCAGACGATGAGTGGCTGAGTGAGCTGGGATTGTTTAGCCTGGAGAAAAGGATACTCAGTGGAGGCCTTATAACTACCTCAAAGGAGGTTGTAACCAGGTGGGGATTGGCCTCTTCTCCTGTGTAAGTAGTGACAGGGCAAGAGGAAATGGCCTCAAGCTGTGCCAGAGGAGGTTCAGCTTGGAAATCAGGAAGAATTTCTTCATGGAAAGTGTAGATAAACATTGGAACAGGCTGTCTAGGGAGGTTGTGGAGTCACCCACATCCCGGGACATGCTCAAAAAAGGACTTGGCACTTAGTGCTATGGTTAAATTGACACAGTGGTGTTCATTTAAAGGTTGGACTTGATGATCTTGAAGGTCTTTTCCAATCTTAATGGTTCCATGCTACTACAATTCTATGAAACAAGTATAAAATAGACATGAGTTGATGGGATTTTAAAAATTATCATAACTTCATTAAATCTCCAAATACAATATGTATTTTCTTTCTTAACACTAAAACAACTATGACCATTTCAGTATCATTCATAAAAATGGGAAAAAAGCTTGATTATATTTTCTTCATTCAAGTGACAGTGTTTAGCAATAAAGGAATATTTAACAGAATACTTTTACAAGTAAGGATCACAATCCTGTAATCCATAGTTTTCTCTGAGGAAACTAACATACTTAACAAATGGTTTTATTAAAATGTAGTCAGTCCCCATTTCCTCATCCTTGTTGCTATTGTTGCTGCCCCCTAGAGAAACACTAAAAAAACCCCACATTTTGTAGCAGGAATATCTCTTCAGACTGACCTTTGTAGTGATCTAACAGTGCAAGAGCTCAGAACTTTTTTGGTTTGTATTAATCCTTCTGCTTGGTCTCAGTGACTGCTGTCTCCCCTCTTCCTGTTTAATCTCTGTAGATGGGATTGCCTCACTACAACCTCAGTTACTGCCTGACAAATCACAGCCCTTTGTGGGAGGCATCGGGGGACCACTGCCAGGCTGCAACTGACAGCCTGGGAAAGGAAGCAGACGATTATATGGAAACACGTAAAAGAAGACTGGTAAAAGAGATGGTGCCTTGACTGACAGGTGTGAAACTTCCAGCATGAATGTCGCACTCCTCTCAATGAAGACTTCAGAATGCTGATGATTTGCTGCAATTGGTTCTTCCTCTACTTGAGGGAGATTTTTGTGTTGGTTTTGGGACCAAGAGGTGCACTGGAAAGCTGAGCATAATACCAAAGTAAAGAATAGATAGTAGGAAAGCTTTCTGTCTAATATTTTTAGAGGTATTATTAGTAAGCCTTTGGGTATAAATTTGGGCTATGAGTGTTAGTACTAGACAAATTGAACTAATTGTACAAACAATAAATTCTTCTCTGCATATATATATATATATATACAGTGAAGTCTCTACAATTATGACCTTTTTCAAAGTACTCTGGGTGTAATTTACTGAATAAGTGAAGAGACCATTTTAAACTAAAGCACTTGGATGATGGAAGTTCTAGAAAAGTGGCTTCAAGCAAAAACACCTCATTCTTATAGTATCTCCTGTCCCAAAAGTGAGGAGGGAACTCATTATGGCCTGTAAAGAGGCCAATTGGACCATTGGGGAAGGCAGAAAATTTAAGTCTCCCTTACAGGAATATGTGAAAAAACACTCAATAATCTCAAGTGCTCTCCAGAGGGTTGGATTTTAATCAGTCCCATCTTCCCAACTGAGGAGTAAAAAGTCAGCCAGTTCAACAAAACATACTCAAATGGAAAACTACCGGTCTTAATTCATTAAACATTGTCTTGGGTAAGTACACTGAGCAGCAGCTTTACAGATATTGCTATTTCCTGTAAGTTGGGAATGAGTTGCATTAATCTTCTAAACATCTTCAGAACAGGATCACAGCATCCATCAAAATTTCTGAGACATCCTTCTCATTAGGAGGTGCGTAAAAGACACCTCCTCAGGTGGAGGAGCCCAGCCCTATGCACTCAAAGACCTGGCACGCCCTCTCTCCTAGGCCAATGGATGCAGCTGTTGCTTTCCTACTTGCAGGCTCAGCAGCAGTCAAGACAAGCATGTATGCCAGAGACACGCACATGCAGAGGACACTAATACAGCCAGCTACGTAGACTATCTTTAACAGCACCCACATATAATACCATAATTTACATAAAACGTGTACAGACAGCTAAATCCAAATCCCCTCTCTGACCTCTCAGAATTGAAGCTTTCTATTTCAAAGGGACAGACACATTTGTGAACCCCTTGAATAGCAGTGTGGGGCCTTAGCTCATTTAATATTGATAACCAGATCCTGGGAATCCTACTCACCAGACAGTCCACTTTGAGGTCTGCTAACGAAGTGCACAGGCACATATATATGCATGTGCACATATAGAGACATCAGCTTATGGGAAAATATAAACATTCTGGTCTTCCCAGTAGCTCATGCCCAGGCACACAGGCCCTGTCACTCTTGCTCCCCTCTCCACTTGCTGATGCTGGGACTCTCATCTGCTTCAGCTGGCACCAGACACAGGAGCTGCAACCACCCAAGTTCTGATGCCATTTAATGACACTAAACTGTCTCACTACAGACACATACTTCTATGATGTGTGGTCTTCTCCCTTTAGCTGCCGATGATGAGACCCTCATTCACTCCAGCTGCTTGCACCAAAGACAGGACCACCATCACCAGTGGCCTAACTCCAGTTGCAGACCCTAAATTCAGTGACTTTTGTCTCCCCAGTTCTGGCATCTAGACCTTATAACACTCACAGATGGGGAGAGAGTGAGATTGTACGGAAAGAGAGTTAAGAAATATTTAACAGGAAAAATGGATGAATAGACTTATTACAGTGACTCATTGCAGGTCTCAGTCAGACAAGAGTACTGAGCAGCGACTGTTCACACGCTGCCAGCTTATTTTATACCTATTTTCTCTCTGTACCCACCTCATCCTTGTTTTGCCTAGATTCCCTTTCTCTAAACATTTTTTAATAAGTCTAAGGGTGCAAATTCTGGTATGGAGTATTTAATCATAACAATATTGGCAGGTCTAATATTAGCTGTTTGCTATTAAATTATGTTAAAAATGTTATTTCAGGAAACACTAAAGAGTGTTTTGAGATCTTAGTGAATGAACTAAACAATTAATAAATAATAAAAACACACAATTGACATAAAAAAATTACATGTCTTATCCAATAGATCCATTCTATCATTGTGAACACAAAAACTTGAACACAGAAACCTTTACTTATTTTGAATGAATACTTGCAAATAGTAACTGTAAGTATAAGTATTAAATAATTTTATTATAATTTTATTTGCATCTGATCAATTTACAGTAACAAGAAAAATTCATATTTTCATTTAGATCACGTAAATTAGTTACTACCAGTGCCTTACCTCATTTTAGAAAAAAGGTATGACAAAGTTTACAAAACCTTAAACATAATGTGCATGATCTTGGTATTATGTTTGTGCTTTTTGTGTAAAAGTTCAATATGAAAACAGAAGAGTGTTTTGGATTTGCTGTCAATTTCACACAATTAAAATAGCATTTAAGTTACAAGTTTCATAATTACACAGCTCACCTTGTCTGAGAACACCATGCAGTCACCATGGAACAACAACAGAAAAATGCCTGTTTTTACATGAGCTGGTTTTTAACAGGTACCTATTCTTGAAATTGTCTTTGTGCTAACAAACACCTTAACACAGTATCATAGGAAGTAACATAGACTTAAAAACCCCACATTTGATGAGAAAACAATTGCAAAATTATACTGTACGTTAGTCAATCAGTCCTGTTACAAGCTATGCTGATATAATACACAACTTTTCTCCTATAGCAGGACCTGAGGCAATTCATAGCAGAGCAGGAAAAAATGGGTTACATTCCTGTAAGTCTGCCTTGTCTTTCTATGATACTTATGCTTAAAGGATTTCCCATTTTCTTTTAGTTAAGTGGAGAATAAAAAGGCAGCTAGTTCACACTCAGTAGTCTCCTTTTCTCCTTCTCAACCCTTCACAGCTACTTGGAGAGCAGATTGTAATGACTGCTTCCATCCACTAGTTCAGAGTACAAAACTATTTTCATGTCGTGATGGGTTTGTGTCTGGTTTGTGTACTGTGTCTGGAAGGGTGTTCCTCCTGTCTCCACCTTTCCTCTCCCTCATCAAAAATTGCAAAGATAAAAAAGATTTTTGTAGGGAAAAATTCAAGACCAATGCGCCCATACAATTTACATGAAAGGACAGGAGTAAATGTTCTAAAAAGATATGGGCCATGAGCAGGGGAAAGACTAGCTCTTGCAAACTTTACTAATGGATTTTTCTCATTTGAAAAAAGGTTGGGGTTTTTTCAGTGTTCTTAGAATTATGAGAACCATCCTGCTTCTACAGTGAAGGAAAGGGAGAAAAAGGAGAGTAATATCAAACAGATTTACTAGGAATTTAGAATTAAACATGTATATCCCAATTTTTGAAAACCTAGTTTTGTACAGACAACTAAAATGTTAACAAGGATTTTCAGTCCTTCACTATGAAAAGAGTTGGATCCCTCTAACTCCCTTTTGCTTTTAACTCTTCATCTCAATGTCATAATTTGTTTATATTCGATGATTGTCAGGAATAAGTGATGCTTCCAAGAAAGAGACATTTTGAAAAGTTTCACTGCCCTTGGATATTTAAGACCCAACTTTATACTTAGCTCATTCTTAAAGAACATTCTTCTGAGTATTGCTATTTTTCCCATATCAACACAGCAAATTTCTGCTGTGAAGCACAGAATAAATAGTGGGCTTAAGTCTGACTGCTCTTCTAGCCCCCTAAAAATTGTTTACTATAGGATGGCTTTAGATATATTTTCTGATTCAAGCTTTTTTCATGAAAACTTCTTATTTGTCCAATATATCATAAATAAACCAATGAACTTCCTTCTTTTTAACAAAGGCATACTCCTAAATCATGAGATTACTGACTCCTTAAATTATTTCCATCTTATATTTCTATCACATCTATTAAGAGGTTACTAAAATTATGAATACAGTTGTTGGGATCATTTCAAATCATCAATTCAGAAAGAGTTCTGATTCTTGCAAATGGTTTTTAAGAGCCAGTGAGAAAGTGATTGTGAGTCTTCCCCTGTTATACTTGCAACAGATGAAAGGTGCAAATTATGAAAAGCTTCTATCATTTGTATGATTTTACTTCAGTACATGAATACTTTGGAATAGTCACATGAAAGTCTTATTTATTCTATAAAACCTATTTAAAAAAAAATCTGATGAAATGGCAAACTGTGCAACAATCATCTAAAATAACTGTTTAAATAAAGCAAAAGTTCATATCATTATTATAACTTAGAAAATCACTATGGTGACAGACAACAAAGGCGTTTCTTACCTGTAAAGCCCTTGTCACAGTTACAAAGAAAAGTGTTTGGAGTAATATTGATGCAGTTACCATTGAAACATGTAGATGGCTGGCACTGTCCAACTATTTCTGTACAATTTTTACCTATTTGAAAGGAATAATAGGAACATTGAACATTAGTAAATATTTAGGGCGTTTTGTGGGTTTTTTTCTTAAATGTCAGATTTATAGCTACAATACAGTTAGACAAATAGATATTTGTGATAATGTTGTTCATGAGTTTTTTAAAAATTACTGAAATTCTAAAGCAAGGCAGAAAGATATTAATCTCCTTTTATTAGAGCTACAGTGCTCAACCTAATCCTCCATATAGTTACAAATTCACATATACCTTAAAATGCAGAAATGTTACTAGAACAGTAGTATATTTTTTTTTAATATTAATCTAGCTTTACTTTTCTTCCAGAACTGAGAACGAGAGACGTTCCCTTAAGGAGTAGAATTTGACAGAATTTTTCTTAATGTGCAGCTTTCTGGAAACTACAATTCCAGTTCAAAGTTCTTTATGCTGTTACAGCACACAAGTCTAAATAACATATAATTATGCTTCCCACTTGATTTACTGCTATGACACTACTGACAGTTCAACAACCTTTCAATTTTTAATAGACTTCATATTATGGGAGGCACTTTTTCCTCCCTTACTCTTGTGTAGCCATGTCTATAATACATGGTGGTTAATTCTCCTAACCCTGCTTGTTAACATCATATGGTTGATCATTCTCCTAGTTCTTCTTTTTTATATACAACTAATTTATGGGATCAGTACTGTCAGTACAAAATTATGGTGTTACTCAGAACTTTCTTATATGGGCTAACAAAATATTTCAAGCATTGTTTGTTGCTAACATTAAGCATGGTGATTACTTTTAACAGACTTGCTTGTGAATTTTTCGATTAATTTAAGTTAAATTTGTACCTGACACTTTTTGATAATATTATTTTCAAAGCATTTTACACAGCTGCCAGAAATCATAAAAGAAATATAAAACATACTATGTACCATCAGTGTTTTCAACTATATTACTACACTTTGAATAATTATAAAAGTAGTGTTCTCATAACATTCCTCATTCATACTTGCATAATCTTCTATTGGCAAATGCATTAGTAACCAAATTAGTAAGCACTTTGATAAGCAATTAAAAATAAATTACAGCAAGCTTTATACCACATAACTTTCATTTCTGTGTTCTATGAACCTCACTTGTTCATGACTCATCAGCTGTGTTTCATAGCATAGCATTTTATGAGAATGTGGAAGTTCAGTCCAACAAAGGATCATTGTAAGAATTCTACTGCACAAATACAAAAAGAGCTACAATAATCCATTTTGTGATGTGAATGAATATTTCTGGTACTTTCTAAAGTGTACCCAAATCCCATTGGTCTGAATGCAGGAAAATATAATTTCCTTAATCCCCTTTTTTAACTCCATAAAATGAAGAAAATGGCGAGGTAAGAATTTATCTAATCATGCTGAACTCTCTGGTATTCCAATTCCAACCCAAAATTCAGTTTCTCCAGTGAGTTTTGAGTAAGTACTGCAGTATTTCCTGGATAGAATTAGATGACATTTTTTTCATTTATGAAATATTTAATTTGGTGGTGACAGTAGATTTAACAAATTCCCTTTGAAAAGAATTTTATAGCACAGAAAAATCCAGAAGAAAAAATTAAATATTGTTTTGTTTGTTCCAATTAAATGTTTGACCTTTCAATTAAAAATAAAATTTCATTTATAAAATTTCTCTAGTGTAATTTAAAAGATCCTGAAACTGAGGAGTGTTTTTTCAGCAGGTTGAATGAAATGTCCAACAAAACCATTTACTCTTTTTCAGCAGTTTAGTTAACTGACTATTTTTTTGGGAGCTTACTCCAAATGATTTATGTTATTTGGTCTAAAAATTTGAACTGCTGAACAACAAAAAAATCAGTTATTTCTATGAGTTCACAAGTACTTATTAATATTTCATGCTTAAGTGGGAAAGAAGTACAGTAAAAACTTACTGTTTTTTCTCTACAATGCACTTACAAATGTCAGCAAGTACAAACTGTCTTCAAATGCTTTCACAGTCTCCTATAAGTGATTACATGCGAGAGACACTCAGTGTAGGTGTGCTAGTAGCAACAGAAAATCAAATTATACGAAAGCCTTGCTAAAGCCTCACTGTTTTGCCATCCATTAAGGAATGTATGTGATCTGTGTAATATTTATTTCCAGATGAAAAAAAGAAATACCTGAAAATTTTGGAGGACATGTGCATTCATAAGAATCTCCAGAAGGTTCTGATTTCTCAGTGCAGGTGGCATTGTTGTGACAAGGTTTAGTGGAGCATATATCAAACTTCTGACAGAACGTTCCAGAATACTGTGAGAAGCAATGGCAATTATATGCTTTTTCCCAAACATGGCTGAGACATTTTCCATGCCCAGAGCAGAATGGTGCGTTTGGAGACTGTTGGCAAAACTGCTGCTTCACGGTTACATTCAGACGAAGTCCCATGTTGCATAACAGGGGGCCTCTCTTATGAAGTTCTGCAAAGTAATGAGTTCCAACACCAAGCCAGTTAGGGTCAACTTGGTGCAGTCCTTTTATCTGGCAAACAAAAATCAACTGCTCTTGGAGAAAACCAGCTTTAGGGCACTTAATAAATTCTTCCTTGGAGACATTTACCAAATTCATTCCATAGGACTGAAAGGATGGCTCAGAGGAGATAAAGAGACTATCACCTAGTTGAAGCTGTAAGGGGCATATCTGAGGGACACTGAGGTTTAGTTCTTCTGAGATTTCCCCAGGAATACTTTTATTCATATTCCAGCATTCAGTGTAAAAATCTGAGCAGACATTTCCTCTTGGTGTCCATTTGATTACGGTAGGTTTTGGTTCTGCTCTCCATTCAGTGATCATTTGCCTTTCACATATTACCTGCCCATTTACAATGCAGAGTTGAAGAAAGCACACTAACAAGCAAACTGCTGATTTTGCAATCATCATTTCACCGGCAAATGAAAGCTGTCTTTCAGACCTGCTTCATTACTGAGCACAGCCTCAGAACACTTGTTCCTTACGGTTCTCCTGTATTTTCCATGGCAGCCTAGGAATCCAAACAGAAAAAAGTATTTCCATTTTCACATCAAATACAACTGAATATTAAATCCTCCTTACAGAAAACAACAAAGCAACAGCAACATCTAATTGCTCTAATAGAAAATTAAAACAAGTCTAATTAACTGACCAGAACTATAACACTGTTGCAAAAGTCAGATTTTTCATATTTTTAATCTTGTTAAAGATTTGATATTTATTTAGTATATTTCATTGTACTTGTCTGCAGAAGAGAAAGAGCTTAAAAACTTACTTTCTGCATACCCTCATTTTGTTCAAAAAAACCCAATGTTATTCAAGATAGGACATCTGTGGCAAAACTAGGAGATAAACCAGAACATGTGAACTCTAGCCATGAGCTTCAACCATAAACATTTTCCTGGTAATGATTTAGTCGTTTATGATCCAAGTAGATATCCTGAAGTTGTAGGTCTAAGAATTTTGGCTTTATAAAGAAAACATGCAAGCAATGCTCAACCCTTTTCTGTCCATATACACTCAGCAAAACACTTCATTTAAATCCTTAGTTTTCAAAGTACATAGCTGAAGACCTTAAGGTCCTTAATCATATGCTTGAATTTTTTATGTATCTCAGTCAAAGGCAACAGACTATGGAGTCCTCCACAGCTATTTAATTTACAGACTTTCCTTTCACTTAAATATATCTGGACATTTTTATTGCATGAAGATGAGTGATTACAGAAAGAAAATTAAAATAAGATTATGAAGCTTTTTCTTGGAGTCATACTAAAAATTATGAAAACACTATTTTTTTAATAACTTAGAAATTGTCAATAGCTTTGCCTTAGTAAAAGCTTAATTTGTCTTAAATATGATGTTTTTTTCTCACTTTTAGTCTTTTTTCTCCTCAGTAGACTTATTTTACACTTTAAAATCAAATCTTTATATTACACTTTAAGATAGTGGCTTCTAAACTGATTTTTGCAAATGAAAAAAAAAATATTCTAAAAAATAAAATCCATCTTACAAGGGACGTCATTTAATACACATAAAAATAATATTTATAGTTTAGAATTTGTTCACTTTGTTCTCATTTTAGCACAGCATGTGGAATCATGTGGAGGCATATCTTTCTCCACCTACATGTCTCTTGCTAAAGTGCACAAGGATTAGGATGCTGCTTTAAGTACATGATTTCCTTAAATGACTTCCTCTCCCCCATGTACTTCAAGAGTGTTTTGGTCCATACTTCAGACTATACTGAAAGATCAAAGTAGGATAGGAAACCTTTATTTGAGGAAAGTTAGTTGAAGAATATTAAAAGACTCAATGAGCTGTTAAAACTTACAGGATAGTATCAAAGGGTGGCATTCAGTTTCTCCTATTGTCACCTTAATTGGGATGAGAACATCTATGTCCTCTTAATAAATCGCTGACCATGTAGCAGAGTGACCAGCACTGTTTAAGTCTCTGAAGATAACAGAGAAGTGTGGACTATGACTAACTAGTAGTAATAATAGCAGACTCAAGGTTTAGAATATTAAACTCAGAAGGGTAGAAACTTTTGATCCTTCTCCCAATTTTGTTTTTGTTTTAATTTAATTAACAAATTCCAATTCTGCCTTCAAAGAGTTTCAGCACTCTAACCACATAGCTCCAGAGCCAAGCAAGTATGTTAATTTCTAATTTTCTCTCTCTCTGTGTTTCCACCCCTGGGAGTTAACTCCCCATAGAAAGAAAGAAAGGACACAGAACTGCAAGAAATGTACCTTGTTGCTGAATACGCATTCTCATTCTATTTTGAGACCATTCCATTATCTTCAAAATCTCATGATGTTCAATGATACCATTAGATAATGGCCTATCAAATGTGTAGTTTGGATCATTTAGTATTTTTTTCTTTTAAGGTAGCAGTCTTGAACTTTTATATTCATTATAACTGCTGTTACATCCGACACTATTATCAGGTATAAAAGGCTATACTCCATATTACTGCATATTTAGAAATCATACTTTCAGCGGCCCATCTTTTCATACCTATTTCATAATGAGATTTTCTCAGTTGGTACTAAAATAGACCTTTATAAAAGGTTATTTTTCTTCTTAGACACTTCAAAAAGAAAGCTATTGCATGCCTAATACAGAAGAGTTCTTGCCCACTTAAATTTTGCCCTTCATTCCTGTAATTATGCACCATTCTGTTATCATATGCAGGTTTCATTTTTTTCTGGTAAAGAATATGTGTCCCTTCAAAATATTTATCTGGAGTAAATTTGAACTATTTTAAAATAACTGATCAGTAGCATTTTAGTAGTTAATAGTCTTCACAAAAATCATTATTAGCCTTCATGCAGCTGAAAAATTATGGAGGCACTATAATTACTAATATTAAATAAAAAAAAACATCCTGTAAAAGCAACTGGGGAAAAAAAAACAAAAGGAAGATAGAAAAGAAATATCAAGAGACTGTTTATTTAGCAATAAAATCACAAAGGCAAAAAAAAGTTATAGAGTGAAGAGTATAAAAAGTAATGCATGAAATACAGTTAAAATATTAACATACATTGCATAGAAAATCAGCCAAGAAATTAAATAACTGCAAAGTGCTGATGCCATATAATGAAACAAAACAATGTGACAAGATGAAACTTGAAAGTGATTTTGACAACTGTTATACTTTGTCTGCTTCAGGCAAGGAGAAAATCTTCCTATCTATAACTCCAGCTGGTTCCATGTAATTGATGATGTATGGACACACAGACACTTGAAGAAAATCTAACTCTTAAAATTACATTAGTCTGGGTGAAAAACAGCACAATGCTCTGTTTTGGGGGTCGAAACTGAGACATTTATTGATCACTTGTGCTACAATATATAGAACCGAGGAACGGGGTATGTTAATGAGGAGGTAGGACATGTTAATGAGGGGGACAAGCTATGTTAAGTAGGACTTAGGTCACTATATTTCATCATACAGGTAAGCATTTCTCCACATCAGGCCCACCTGCATGTCTTGCAACATCTCGTAAAAGTCCTTCCATATCTTGCAAGAGAAGACAGGGCTAATATACATAGATAGCTGCAAACAGTCCTGGTCTTCAAAGTAATCTCTCGTGGCAGGCTCCTGTCTTATCGAAGGGGGGAAACCCTTTCAGTATCTGCTGCCCAGGGCTTCCTGGACAATCCCTTTAGATCTCCATCTGTTAATAATTGTTTTTGTTCCCCAACACTGTTTCATACTAATGAAGAACTAAAGCAGTTAGGTTTATGCAGAACTTCAGGGAAATTAAGAGGAAAAAAATTAATCCCAAGTTACTTGTATTCAAGTCCAGCATCTTAAAGGTTATGTGCTCTTTCTACTGATAACAGGTATTACATACTAATGGCAAAAATAAAATATATTACAAGTGAGATTGGAGAAATGCCCACGGAAGATATATGACTTTAACAACCTCTCAGAAAAAAAAAACAAAAAACAAAAAACAAAAAAAAACCAAACAAAACAAACAAAAAAACCGAAGCAAAACACAGACCTCTGCCCCAAACAAACAAAATATCTGTCACAGAAGAGGATAAACCAGAAGATGCTTAGGAACATCATGCCAAACTTGTTTCATTTAGGAAAGAACCTCCTCTTTCCATCTTCTTACATGTCACATGCACACTTTCTGAAATTCTTGTCTGTGCTTGAGCAGCTCTGTAGGATGTGGCCACAAACTAGGAACAAAGTGATGTGAAAACAACTGAGAGGGCACTGGTAGGGAAGGCTTGCTGGACATCCCTCACATTCCTGCATTTAAGCTCAGGTTCTAACCCTTGGTCCTAACCTGGTCTATGCCACAAATAGAGCTGGTACTTGACCTCATATGGTGATTACCCAAATCTTGGAAGTCAAGCAGGCCAGGGCGAAGGTCAGTTTGACTGAGCAAGGATCTTCTCTTGGAGATAAGGCAAAAAAGGGAAGCTGTATGCCAAGTGGAAGCAAGGTCAGGTGACATGGGAAAAATTCAGAGATGCTGCTTGCTGCCCTAGGGGGAAAATTCATATGGCCAAAGCTCAATTGGAGTTGAAGCTGTCCAGAAATGTGGGGAACAATAAAAAGAGTTTTTTTCAAATATATTAATGGCAACAGTACCCAAATGTTGTAGGCCCATTACAAGATGAGGATGGTTCCCTCAGAAACAGGAACAGAGACAAGGCAGAGGTGTTTAACACTTTCTTTGCTTGTGTCTTCAACACAGATGAGAGACCAAGGGGGTCTCAGTGCCCTGAGATGGAGGACCATGGCTGTGAGAATGATTAACTTCCAGTTGACTCTGAACTTATGTGGGATTGTTACAAATCTATGGTACCTGATGAGATTCATCCAAGAATCCTCAAAGACCTGGCTGATGTCAGCACAAAACCTCTCTTGATGATTTTTGATTGGTTTTGGGAGTCCAAAGAAGCCCCAGCTGACTGGGAGCTGGCAAACATTGGATCCTGAAAACTAATCAGTACCGGGAGATTACAACTGTGATGTACATAAGGCAAATAGTACAGCACAGTTTAAATAAAGATTAACTTTTTATGTAGAATATGTGACCGTTTCATGGAACAATAGGTTGGCAAATACAAAAGGCAAAGGAACCTTTGATGTGATTCTAGTTATTTATAAGTCCTGATTCAGAATTGAAAGGTGTCTCTCTAGCAATGACTATTGTGTGCTTAGATTCAAAATGCTTGCAGAAAAAAAAAACAAACAAAAATAAAAATAAAAAGTCAACAGTTGTTCTCAGTTTCTAAAAGAGAGACTATTAATGCAGTTAATTTGTTAAAATAATGCTTAAAATAAGGCAATGGTGTTAAGCACTCATAGAAAAAGCAGAGATTATATAAGGATACTGTATTAGACATAGACAAAAAAAAGTGTACCATTAATCAGGGCTTGAAAATAGATAAAAAGAAGCTGGCATGTCTAAATGTAAGGGTGTGAG
Organism: Dendrocincla tyrannina; assembly: GCA_035047865.1. NCBI lineage: Eukaryota > Metazoa > Chordata > Aves > Passeriformes > Dendrocolaptidae > Dendrocincla > Dendrocincla tyrannina. The sequence goes on along the minus strand of JAWWMP010000116.1, from coordinate 88,218,492 downwards.
AAGGAAAGCAGAACACCAGACCTTAGAATCTCCAATTTCCCACAAATCAAGGAAATAAAACCATCACAGACTCTGGCAGGTTGAATGTGATATATATTCATATATATATATGTTTCATATATTCATATATTCATATGAAAACTAGAGGGAAGAAAAGAATTAAAAGAATAAGCAGGACAATCCCTTCTCTCGACTAGTTGGTGATGCTTTGCCTGATGCCCCCCAGGGCATGGTTGGCCCTTCTGGCTGCCAGGGCACTGCTGACTCATGTTCAACTTGCCATCAAGCAAGACCCCAGGGCCCTTTCCCTGGCTTTGCTTTCCAGCATCTCATTCCCAAGTCTGTCTGTACATTCAGGGTTGCCCCATCCAAAGTGCAGAATCTGGCACTTTCCCTTGTTGAACTTCATATAGCTGGTGATTGCCCAGAATTATAATCTGTCAATCAAAATTGATGATCACTTTCTTTCCATTTCTTTGAGTTTTTTGAGTTCCTATAGCAGCTATTTCACAGGGACAGTAACCTTTTCACTGAGATCAAAAATATACTTCTGAAGCTAATTCAAAATCATGCTCTTTTAACATACTTTAGTTCACATAATGCAGCAATCTCTAAAAAAGTGAATCTTCAGATAAAACAAACCTGAGAGACACACTTCAGGAATGAAACTATTGCTCTCCAGTGACTAATGGATGGTTGATCCATATGTGTAAGGCTAGTCTGCGATAAAATCCCAAAATGAAGAATAGCATGAATATCAGGTAGCAATATCAGGTAGCTTCACTCCCTCACTTTAAAAATCCTCTCTTATCTCTCCACACTACTTGAAAATATAGACAAATCTGTGAACTAAATGTGAACTAAATCAGAACCTCATTTTCTAACCTATTCAAGGAGTTAAATTATGTTGTATTGAACAGAATTGATCCCTAATTAGAGCAAAAGAATTAAGAACAATCTCCCTGAAAACTAGTATAAATCTTGAAAAGAAAATTCATTTTAGTCAACTCCAGACAATTTAGGTTCATTGAACTGGCTTCAGTACTATGTCAGAGAAAGTATTAGCCTGATTTGTTAATTCTTAAGAAGTCAAAAAACCTTAACTAAAATGGACACTCAGGATGTAACCAAGACTCTATCCACAAAAGAAGATTTTAACTGATAGTGGGAAACAAACTATGTATAGGAAAAAAAAAATCAAATCAACATTATTCTCTATATTCTCATCACAAATACGTGGGAAAACCACCGGCAAATTACCCACTCTCAGAAGGAGAAAAAGACCAAACTGAATGGACCATAGCCTGACATTTTCAAAAAGTTTTTTATTGCTCTAATATAGTAGATAGATATTTGTTTTATTAGAATAGTCATAATTTCATTTCTACTGTTCAGTTGTTCCTATTGCTTGTTTTATCCCAGTTTCCCTATTGGTTTAGCTTTGGTGCACTGCACCACTCCCTTATAAGGTTTACCCTGCCTGTTTTATCCCTTGTATGTCACAGTTGCCACCCCCTTCTTCCTTATGTGTCGCACTCTGCCCTAACTCCACCCTTAACTCCTCCCTAGTTCTAGAACCCACCCATTTCCCTACCTTATATAAGTCTGATGCTCCCCCCAGTAAATTGGCCGTTTCTGCTACTCCCTTAATCGGAGTGGCTCGCCCCTTTTTTCCCTGCAGAACGCGACACAAATAGTGATCACAATAAATTATATTTTGCTGACATAAATGTCTTCATCTTCCTGGAACAGTATTCAAACTACTTGTGAGGAAGCAGGCATCTTGTCACTCGTTTCAGTTGCAGAAACACACTGTAGTACACAGTTTTATAAAACTCTGATGAGGTCCTGCTTGAATTTAATTGCCTGGAAAGATCTGGTTTGGACCTCATGCTGCTTTTATTCAAGTGATGACTTTATTCAACTACACTTGTGTTAGCAGTCAAAGCAGAAATGCTTCCTGGCTCAGAGGAAATAGGTTATTAATGCAACAAAATTAATTTGCAGTGGTATCTGAATTTTTTTTTCTTAAGGCAACATTGCTCCAACAGTAGACTTTGGATGGGTAAAATACATAAATTTTGTTCAGAATCTCACAATAATCTCAGAAAATTGATTTCTCCAACACCTGTGAGAGATTCCTTCTGTTCTTCTGATCATTCATGAAAGAGGTGTAGAGCTTTTAGCTCTGAGGGAAGCATGCATACTGCAATTGTCAGAGCAAAACAGAAACTGGTTCAATGCTTCCTGCTGAGAGCACTTCATTTTCCCAGCAGGCATTTGTAAAACTCAGCAGAGTTTAGGGGAAAAAAATAAGAAAAGCTAAACAAAGCTCTTAGAACACCTGACAAAGGTGAATAAAGAATCTTTCTTTAAATTGTAAAACTAAAAGCTAATAGATGACTGATGACTCCAAAACAATTACAGCTTTGAAATAGATACACCCCTTTTTCATTTTTTCAGGAGTCAAATGGTTTTGAATTTCTAGCATTGTTAGAGTTGATCAGACAAGAAGAGAAGGATTTTTTAATCAGCATTACTAATATCCATTGTGTAACTGAATGGTATACCCTTTCATGTGATCCAGCAATTTTCAGAGGCCTTTTGGATTGAAAAACTACACTACTGTCTCTAAGTAAGTAAAAAAATCAGTCTATATTTCCTGTAGATTCTGAAACCTCCTCCTTATTCTGTTCAAGGTCTCCCTTGTTCTGCTTATGCTTGGCAGTCCTTGCTTACTGAGGTTCTGACTCACCACCTGCATTGTAAGAGCTTCTTCAAAGCTCAAACTGAGCTGCAATTAGGCAAAGAACAATCTTTCCCTCTTTCCATAGAGATAGCCATATGCATCAGTTAGGACAGGGAACATGCATAAATTTCTCCTCAGCTGCCCAGCCACACTTATTTTCACATATTATGTAAAACACAGCAAAACATAGGAAAACAAAATTTACATCATCTGTCAGAGGATGATGGAGACAGAAGTATAGAAACTTATAAAACCAACAATTCAAGTTGAGAAGTATGTGAGTCCTAAAGGCAAACCAAATGATAGGTCTTGATAAGAATGAGCGAACAAAAAATGTTTAATCTAAACTTGATAATTTAAGAACTAGGGGAAAGGTTTCTGGGTTTCCAGAAACTTTTGGCATTGAAAATGTTATGCAACATTGACATGAAGACACTGAATTTTTTTTCCTAAGTTCTAGAATTGTTTTATCCTTAGTTACTAATAGCATCAATCATGGTGGTTCTTTAGCATAGAAAAAGTCTTCAACATTAAGAAGACTAAAATCCAATGTTTAAAATATAATAAATTTGGAATATTAACTATTATGTAAATAATTCAACTTACTCTACTTAAAGCTTTTCTGAAGCTTTTCAGAATGTTGTATCAACATTCTACAAGCTATAAAATATTTCTGATTCATAGCAGTTTCTTTTCTTTTCCAAAAATATTAACTAAAAAAGGTATTAGTATAACCTTTATCGACTAATTTAGCAGGGAACTCATCTCACATAATTGAGATTTACAATCTAATTCTGTCTTATTCTCACTTTTGGGTTTTGTAAGTTTTCTGGTATTTTTCCAGCTTTTTTTGTGCATAAGCATTCTTATTCAAAAAGCAGTATCTGTTTAAAATATTTTGTCTGTTTAATTCCTTAACATATTGCAGTACACGAGCTATACTTTGAGATTTCAATATCCATTTGAGGCATTTGCAATTGCTTTTATTTTATGTAGGATTTAATTCATGATCTTGCATTTTGCAATAACATTACTCTACTTTTCCATCTGTGAAATTCAATTGTCACAAATTGTTTTCACTTCTTATGATCCTTTATCAGAATTAAGCATTACTGGCTCTTAAAATCCGCACAACTTGAAAATATTTCTTATCTTGTCTCTAGAAAAATACATGATTTTGCAAGTTATTTTATATAAAGTTGTATTTTTCATTATGCAAATAATGCTACCATATACATTTCTCAAATCTAGAAAATGTGACATTTCAGTATGCCTAGTCTAGAAGTTGCCTATTACATTTATTAACCATTCTTTGCATAGTGTACTATATTGTGTCACATATAAATGTAGACAGAAAAATTCTGAAGTAAACTTCGATTTCTAATCATTATGTAATTTCTAAGAATACATTATTTTGTGGAATGATAGCTGAACCTTATTGGCTTTTAAGTCATCTGTAAGACTGGAGTGCTAGAACAGATAAATTATTTCATTGCAAATTAAGATCTTTTACACATAGGCTTGGTTCCTGTGGAAAAGACCTGCTATAAAAGTGAGAGCTGAGATAGAGAATCAAATATCAAAGTTGAAGTATTACAGTCAAGGATGTGACACTAAAATCAACCTACAGTTGTAAGTTGTTTACAACAGAATACCCAGTTCTACATAGAGAACTGTCATTTGAATTTAGAGTTCCATATTTGGCTTTCACAGAATCTCAAAATGGTTTCAAGGAGCTGCTGGAGACCATCTTCTCAAAAACTTCTGGTCACCCAGAGCAGGTTGCCCAGGACTGTGTCCCGTCAGGAGTTCTTTGTCTAATTCTGGGCTCCTCAGTACATGAAGGCTATGGAAATACTGGACTGTATCCAGAAGAGGGCCACTAGGATGCTTAAGGGACTGAAGCATCTTTCATATGAGGTTAAGCTGTGAGTTGGAGTTCTTTAACCTGGAAGAAAGAAGGCTCATGGTGGGTCTTACCCATATCAGGTATAAATACCTGATGGGAGAGAACGAAGTGGGAGAAAGACTCCCCCCACTGAGAGGACTAGGGGAATTATACACAAACTGAAACACATTAAAACAAGCCTCACTGACATCATTAATATTGCACGAGCCTACACTGGAGAAAGCAAGTTATAAATATGGTATTCCTTAAATAAACATTCAATATTCCAGGGGTGTGTTTTTTGCAAATAACACCTTTCAGTTTTGGGTTTACATTTCAAGGCTTTGGTAGCAAATTTCAAGGCTGTAGCAATCACTTCTGTGAAAAGCTGCTAGAAGCTTTCCTGCCACTGGGCATGGCCAAGCTCATCAGAGATAGTGATAGTGCCTCACCACATTAAGAAGGTGGAAAAAACATGCTGTGCAACAGCACCTGGAGAAGAGAGGAGTGAAGAATTCAGAAGGGTTTAGAAACATCCACTCAAATTGGAAGGGACCTATAAGGATAATCAAGTCCAAAACCCTGCTCCTCATAAGACTACTTAAAAATAAACCATATGACTAAGAGCCTTATCCATCTCTTCCTTGAATATTGACAGGCTTGGTAATGACCACTTCCTTGAGAAGCCTGTTACAGTGACTGACCTCCCTCTCAGTGAGAAACCTTTTCATAATATCCAGTCTGAACTTTCCCTGGCAAAACCTCATTCCCTTTCAACAAGACTAGAGCGGTGAACAGAAACGTTAAGAGATTTTGTTCACTTTTAAAGGCCCAGTCTTTAAAGACCACAGTCTTAGGGTATTTTATATTTATTTCAGTTTCTTAAAAATGTTCAACTATACTTAATAAATCATCAGCTAGTCTTGCTACTGCTCTCATGATATTGTTGTTAAGATTGAAAGATGAAACTCCTTATGGCTAGGGTTACAGCATTCAAAATATTCAAAAACAATGCCCACAAACCTTGAGCTATCTTAACTGTCATGGGTTCACTCACTCATCTGAAAATATATTGTTTTTTTTTTTCTTTGAACAAATGAACCTTTACGGCTCTACAGCACAGTGTTGCTACTAGCTTTATTACGGTTGAGATTTGGGCAAGATCTAGAAAGGTTCTAACAGAATATGAAACAGAAGTTGTATATTAAATTTACCATGATCTATGATAAAGCTCATGGGTCTGTAAAACTTGTTTGTTCAGCTTTCAAGGAAGAGATGGTTTATGAATGGCCAGTCTAGACCATAAACAGAGAAAGTTCAATTCATCAAATCTAATTTCTGAAGTCTAGATAGAATGCTAAGAGAATGCAGGGACACAAATATTTGCCCATAAAACTTATAAACAAGCCTTTCCAGTTCATAAATAGCTAATACAAGTTACATAGACATTTTTGAGTTTCTGTGAATGTTACCAAATGTTAAACAAACATGTCTAGAAAAGGTCATGGGTAATTATTGGCCATGGATATAAGCAAGCTTAACAACCCCAAGAAAAAGTAATAGTTTGTTAACATCGATATATATTTTTTTTAGTATTTATGTAAAACAGATGGTAATTTGTTCAGAATATTTTCTCTTAAACACTGTACATTGGTGGTGTTTATTATTGGCAAGGGGAGACCTCCTAGCAGTATACAGCCTCCTCATGAGGGGAAACAGCAGGACAGGCACTGGTCCCTTCTCTCTGGTGACCAGTGACCTGATGGAATGGCATGAAGCTGCATCAGGGAAGGTTTAGTTTGGGTATCAGGCAAAGGTTCTTCACCTAGAGGTGGGCTGTCACTGAAACAGGCTCCCCAGGGAAGTGGTCACAGAATGACAGAATGAGTCAGGTTCGAAGGGACCACAGCGGGTCATCTGGTCCAGCCTCCTTTCTCAAGTTGGGTTGTCCTAGAGACACTGCAGCAAGCTTGTCAGAGTTCAAAAAGCATTTCGGCAATGCTTTCAGCACATGGTGTGATTCTTGAGGCTCTTCTGTGAAAGGGACAGAGTTGGACTTTGATGATGCTTGTGGGTCCCTTCTGGCTCAGGATACTCTATGAGTCTATGAGCCTGTGATCTAACAACTACCACAGAAATCTAAAAGAGGCAGACAATGCTAATCATAGGAAAAGTTTTCCAGTGAGGGGACCTATGATTATAAACCTCTAAAATGGAAGAAGGCTCAGAGGAGATGAGCAAGGACAATGTTTTCATGAATTTCAGGGAATAATACAGGAATAATAATACTGATCACAGCTGTTTCAAAGAAGCTGTCTTTATCTTGACACAAAAAGGACCAGAGGTTGGTCTTCATTTTAGATAAGCAACTTGTCAGTCAAACGGATCAGCTGGTGGTGTGAATGTTTCTCCTTGAGCTCATTAAAATTATGAATGTCTCCTTAAATTGGCCAGACCAGCGTGGGGAATAGGATGAATACCTGGATAAACCCAACAGAAAGTATAAAAAACTAGACGGCTATCAAAAGAATTTTGAACAGAGCAAGGGGTTTGACTTGGTTTCAATTCACATTTTCCTTAGTGATGACTTGGCTCATCCGAATTTGTGACAGAGAGCATATTCTAGATACTGGTAATGGGGATCTTATTGGAATTGCGACTGAATGGCATATTGCAGTTTTTGCTACATTTTGCTAGGTAAATTTTATATCAAAATCTACGTTCTATCGGTAGGCTACCTAAAACAATTTGACTACAGATTATTGGACACTGGCAGTGGCTTACCTAAAGAACTATTCAACCACACTGTTCAGCATGATTCAAATACAACTCATTTTGCTCTCTCTTATTGCAAAATTGTTATAGATTTTATTGAAATGCTTGAAAATAAATAAAAATTTTAATTTTGGTTAGCAAGACACTTGTGATGTAAGTATAATGCATTTTTTTAAATTTAATTCTTACATTTCTTATTAGTTTTTTTCCTAACTTAGTATGTGTCTTCTCTGTGTCATTACATCTATCAATCACTACTTATTAATTGTGAGGCATATCATCCCTAGAGCTGATCACATAACAAGATACTAGCACATAGGTTTGCACAAGTGTAAAAGAAGAAAGATACCTATTGCTGTGTATCTTCTCAGACACATTCTGCAAATTAAAAACTGTTACAGAAAAAAATTTATAGCAGGGTCTGAAAGGTACTGACTTTTCTAGAAAGTCATTAGAATTGCATTTATCTGCAGAACATCCGTGTCTTCTCTCCCCCCAGGCCCTCCTTCTCAATATTAATCCTTTATATTTTTTCATTAGGTACATCTTAGTCTCAGAATATTTTTGTATTCTCACCATACAGCAGTTTAATATCCTTTTAATTTCCTTCCTATATCTTAAACTGATTTCCCCAAATTAAACCCGTAACAACCTATAGGAGAGTGGGATTATTTGGAGCTGTTAATTTGCTATTAATCTTTTCCTAAGCCTTCCCTTGCAGATGCATTTTTCAACTTTGTGTATATATTGGGCTATTACAAAAGGATACATAAAACTCTTGAAGTTTTGACTTCTAAAGCCATGAAACCAAGACCTGACAGACTTAAGCCTGAAACTCTGGCCTGACATTGGTCTCATAGTATAAATCGAGTCACACAAGTAATCTTCTTAAATAGTTCCTTTTTCCATGATCATACTTGTAGTTCAAATGGAAAATTATTTTAATCCTTTAAGCGGAAGTACATTAAATTCAGTTCTTTCAAATTTATAATGAAATTATGCAGACAATCACAGTATAAGACACACAAGAGAAACCACCTGATCATGTAATACAGAGCCACCTCCATTTTTTGGTCTTAGGTTGACTGCAGTATAGAATATTTAGAGCAGCACTGACACTCTCTAGAATGAAAGGGAAATAAGTAGACTGCTCAGAGAAAACAGCCCAATAATTTCTGAGGCATGGTTAGCAACATACATTCCCCTGATTTATAATCAGATTTGATTAACAATAGTATTTTTTTATTTTTAGTTATTTGGAGAAAATCTTTTCCAATAAATTTTGATAGTGTTCATTTTTTGCTTAATAAAAAAGGAAAACCTTTGAAAAAGATGCAAAAAAAAAATAGACCATTTCATATTCTTTTTCTTTTTCAAATAGGTTTAGTGTTGGTGGTGGTGGGGATGGCATTCCTTTACCCCTTTCTTCTCTTTTCCCTTTAAAAGAGAAGAAAACAGAAAAGTATATGGAAAAAAAATCAAATTTTTTTTTTATATATTTTATTTTCATCTAGTAATGGAATTACAACAAACCCCTACACAAGTCCATTTTTGTGAATTTCAAATATTAAATACTTCTGTCAGTACACTGCATGCATTCATTTTTTACTAGCGCATTCCTAAATCTGCCATTGGGTTCTAATCACTTTCACACAACAAATGTGAAGATGAATTAATTGAGATATGATGCATTTCTAAATTTTTCTTTGTATCACTTCATGAATTTATCATTTTTTTTACTTTTTTTTTTTTAAATTATATGTTAAAAGTATTTTGCTTTCTGAGTATTTGAGTATAGAAACAATTCATATGGCTTCCAATCTCCTTTTTGCCAGAGTTTAATGTACTTTGCCTTGGCAGAATATGCTATCTCTATACATTAGAAAACAGCTAACCGTTTTGGAAGTAAATGAGCTATCCTTTCTTAAAAAAGGTGATGACGTCATTCATTATTCCAATGGCAAAAAACAAACAAACAAACAAACAAACCCAACAAAACCAAAACCAAACCGAACCAAAAAACAAACAAACACACACACACCCTCACACCCACACACACACCCCCCCAAAAAAAACCATGAAAAACCAAACCCCAAAAAATTCCCTAAACAAAACAAAAAAAAAAACAACACAAAAAAACCCCAAAACACCTCAACCCTTTCCCATCAAAAACAGTCCTCTGGAATTGTTCAGTTTACTAGTATAGTAAATAGAGTCGGAATCTCCCAAACGTCCCGTATCATACGTATCTTGCTGACTTCGGTAGTATTATTGAATTCACCCTTGTCCTGTTGTCTTTTCTTTTTTTCCTCCATTTCAACAATCAGGACGTACTTGTGAAAACTCCTCTGAGGGGCTACAAAAAATTTTTGGAATTACTATTTTTACTAGTCATACTATTCTTCTTATATCCAGTTTTGTGTCATTTTTTTCTTTTTAGTATTGTTCCAAGATGTGACATAGAGCTTGGTATCTACGGAGCACATTAGCTAAGCTAAACAGATCCTCAAAAATAAACTTTTGCTGTAGAATTTTATGTAGGCATATGTTGCATTTGGAAATAATCCTAAAGTGATTCTAGTTATTTCAGAATAATTTAAATAATTCATCATTATATAATCACATAATATTATTTATTAACTAATATATAAGTTATTTATTCAACTATTCAAATATTTCAGAATATTTAATGCGCTTAAATAGCCTTGTAACCTCTTTATTTGAGCTTACTGAACAGACATAATACTGCATTGTCATACCAGACAGAAGGTTTGATTAATAACAGTATAGAATTTTTTGTGGTAGTTCATATTTTGACAATATAAATATATACAATCTACACTTTTCTTACTATTAAAAATCAATGGATTTTTTTTTAAATAATATTTTCTAAGTAGTGCGGGCAACATTCTTCAGTGATTCTAGGGTGAAGAAAGCAGAAATTTCTAATTCTATCTATCAAATACATAAATACTTTTAAAATTACAATTGGCAATCAATGGAAGATTAAAAAATATAATAGAAAAAAAGGAAGAAAATTATATACAATTGTGTTGCTAGCTAAACATCAGACTAAAATACTTTAAAATAGTAATTCCTCATAAGGCGGTTAGACTTAACATCTGTTCAACTAACTACTTGACAATAATTGTTACAGAACAGGCCAGTATCCTCTATCTCACAAGCTGTCTTTTTGACTGAAATTGTCAAACATAAACTTATGACCTATTCTAAAATTCATATTTATTTTGTAGTTGCATGCAGCAGACATTGCATAAGCACAATCACAATAGCTACTTAGAGGCATTTCTTACCATTTAGAATCTCTATCCCTCCTATACTTAAAATGAAATGCCAAGGGTCAGGAACTTTGTGTATGCCCAATAACTTTCTTCAGTTATATATCAATGATGTACTCAGTTTTCCTAAATTTGCTAAAGAGGGCAGCAAATGATCCCTGTGTGAATGGTACTCTCTCAAAGTAAACATGGAGATTTTCAAAATAGAAGATTTTTGTTTGGAGGTGAGAAAGGTGTAAACTTAAATGTTGAATACATAAAAAATTAATAGGATGAAAAAATGTCCTTCCTGAAAAATCTTGCTCAGGTAAATGCATTTTTTTAGTGTGCAGTATTTAGGACTACATATATACTGGTCAGATCATCCATTTACAAATCTAGTAGCACCAGTGTATGTTGGTTACAATCTCAGCACATAACTAGAAAAAGATTTATGATCTGTTTCAAAACTGTCTATTCCAGTCTTTAACTAAATAAACTTCTGGGGTAGCAAGCATTATCACAGAATCACAGAACGTGCTGAGTTGGAAGGGACCCACAAGGATCGCTTAAGTCTAAACCCTTAATTCTGTACGGGACAATTCCTAAGACTCACACCATGTGCCCAAACTTCTTGACCTCTGTCAAGGTTGGTGCTGCAACCACTTCCCTGGGGAGCCTGTTCCAGTGCCCAACCACCCTCTGGGTGAAAACCGTTTTCTAATATCCAACCTAAACCTCCCCTGTCAAAACTCTAGGCCATTCCCTTGGGTTCTGTCACTGGTCACTGTAATGGTTTTAGTTTACCTTCCTGGTAACTAAGGTCATGACTAAGGAAGTATTCCATCTCATTTCTTTACGTAAGCAAAGATATAAAGAGGGGAGTCGGAAGTCGGTGGGGCATTC
>JAWWMP010000116.1:88126631-88206796 GCA_035047865.1 Dendrocincla tyrannina | reverse complement strand
GTCGGGAGGGGTCTTGGGGGCCTCCATTCCGGGCCCTTTGGGAAATTGGCATTTGGCCAATTTCAACCAGTTACAGTCACCATAGAGATCAGTGCCTGCCCCTCCTCTTCCCCTCACAAGGAAATTGTAACTACAATGAGGTGTCTCCTCAGTTTCCTCCAGGCTGAACAGACCAAGTGACCTCAGCTGCTCCTCCTACAGCTTCCCCTCGAGGCCCTTCCCCATCTTCACTGCCCTCCTTTGGACATGCCAACAGCTTAATATCTTTCTTATATTGTGGTGCCCAAAACTGCACATAATATTCAGAGTGAAGCTGCTCCAGTGCAGAGCAGAGTTGAACAATCCCCTCCCTTGACTGGCTGGTGATGCTTTTTGCCTGATGCCCCACAGGACACAGTTGGCCCTCCTGTCTGCCAGGGCACTGCTGACCCATATTCAACTTGCCATCAACCAGGACTCCCAGGTCCCTTTCCACAGCACGGCCTTTGAGGGAGTCAAAGGTAGGCTCCTCCCAGTTTTGTGTCATCTGCAAACTTGTATCCCTTCTAGTCCTGTGTGCAGGTCATTTATGAAGATGCTGAAGAACACAGGACCTGAGATGGAGCCCTGTCGAACCCCACTAATGACAGGTCACCAGTTTGATGCTACTCCATTCACTTTTACCCTCTGTGCTCGACCCATGAGCTGACTGCTCACCCAGCACGTGGTGTGTTTATCCATCTGTGTGCTGGTCATTTTGTCCAGAAGGATCTTGTGAGAGACAGGATCAAAAGCTTTACAGAAGTTACTTTCCAATGAATGTCTGAAGGAGTGCTAATAATATAAATAGGGGAGATCACTGTAAGAGATGAGTTTACAGAGTAAGTTATAGGCTTTAGGAAAATGAGATTTGATCATTCAAGCATTTCAGGTGATGATCATGAGAAAGTTAATGAACTTGGAAAAAAGTGTTAGCTCTCCTGAGACAAGCTCCTAGTGGATGGGAGGTAATGATACCTATTTGCAGAAGCAGGTGTGATAAGGTGAAGCAAAAGGAGAGTCAATTAGACTAGTTATCAGAAGTGTTCCTCTATGTTGCTATATTATAAATACAAAAATCTATTCCTAAAATTTTAAAAAGGGAAAAAAAAACCACAACAGAACCAAAATGGAGTTTTTATACTTTCTCATCTAAAAAATTATACATATTTATTAAGAATGCCAAGATCACAGATTCAGTGCCCACAGGGGCCATTCACTTAAGAGTTGGACTCAATGATCCTTGTGTGTTCCTTCCAGTTCAGAAGATTCTGTGATTCTGGAATCCTTTCCTATCCAAGCAAACAACAATTTCAGGGGGTTAATTATTTCTGTTACTAGAACACAGAGTTCAGTGTGCTGTGATTTCATGAATAATGCCAAATTTTTGAATAATACAGACTCATTGCTAAGACTTCTGTAACTATTCAAAAAATGTTCACAGATTGTTTTCAGGAATTCAAAATAGCTGTTTATCAGAATCCTGTTAGGCATCAAATTCTCATTTTTAAAAATAAAAATAATAGACTCCAGAAGCACAATCTATGTAATATCAGTTGCACAACCAAGTGCGTTTTTAAAAGTAACAGACCAGGTAAACTTAACATATAATACCAAAAATATTAGCAAGTTTACAGTGTCATTTGTGTCATGCAGGTAATAACAACAAATACAGTAGATATCACTGAATGAAAAATTAAAATCCACTAAACCTTATGTTATTTGATTTTTCAGAGAATAAGAAACTTAAGAACTGTTAAACAAGCAAGTATTATTGGTAAGGGTATCATCACCCTGATCCACAATTATTTCAGTTCTATAACTTTTAACAAGACTTTAATCCTTTATTTACAAATCCTATCCTTTATTTACAAATTTCATATGATATACTTTAAAGGGATAAAGCTATAGTACTTGCATTAAAAAAAAAACAAAACATGTGCTTCCTCAAGTTTTTACAGTTCTTTGCTGGAAGATGAATAATTTAAAGGCATACAGAAATGAATTCATTTATAAGAAAGCTATCTTATTTTCCTGTTCTAGTATTTAAGCTCTATATTTCTGTCTTCAGAAATAAATTAAGCATCTGATTTACAGAAGGTTGTGATTTTCACACAAGATACTGGGTTAGAATTTTGACTATGTTATACAGGAAAACATCAGTGTAAGTGCTAACTGGCATAAATGTCAGGTTTTGGTAGCAGAAGCAGAGGAGGGGTCTTCAGGGCTGGCATTCATAAGCAGTTGTCAAGCCTGGCCCCACACTGGACACAGCCAGTTCCAGTTGCTGCCACAATAGGTCCACCACAGGACAGTAATCAGGCTGGTGGGTCCTCAGTGAAAACACATCTAAGGAAGAGGAGAAAACATAGAGAAGGAGGGAAATACGGTACTGGGGAGAAGGTAAAAAACAAAGTGAACAAGGTCATGGCAGTAGATGGTATTTCATGGCAGAGCTGATAACATCCATGAACGGACCAAGGGTCACAGACAAGCTTATGCTGGCACAAGGGACATCCTAAAGGGACTGTAGCCCATGGAGAATCTGTGCTGGAGGAGAAGATGCAAGTGAGAAAAAAAGCAGCAGACAGACACTTTCATGCTATGATGCTACTTCTGTGCTGCCCCCATCAAAGGGACTGCATGTAACCTGTGGCATTAACAAGGGGAGTGAACACCAGGAAGTGGCAAGGAGAGGTGTCTGAAGGGATGCTGAGTTTGGAAAAGTGAAAGGTATTTTCCTGAGTGTTTAGACTATTTGTTGAGTGTTCTTTGTTTCTTTTCATTTCAACTGGTAATTAAATGTTTAGACTATGTTATTTGAAAATAAATTAAGTTAAATTCCCAAAATAAAGCCTGTTTTGCCTGCGACAGTAACTGTCTTTATTTCAACTCCTAAGTTTCTTCATTTTTTTTCCTTCAAATTTCTCCTGTATCCTACTGAGGTATTCCCCTCATTAGCAGTGAGGGTCTTTGGCTGCTAGCCAGGGCCAGCCCACCACAACTATCAAAGATAACCAAGTACTTTCACCTCTGTCTCTTGTTTTTACCTTAAACATAAATACTTATTTAGGGTAGAACTTGTTTTCTTTCCAAAGTGAAAGAGAGTTGAGCACTCACTAAAATAAGTCTTTGCAGAAATATAATACTTTTATACATATAGCAAGAAAACATTTATCTTAATTTCTCTTATTTCTGCAATTGTACTGAACCCTAAGCCTCTTTTGAGTAAAGACTGACAGTGGAAATAGGTTGATCTTTGTACTATCAATGCTCGTCAGTCATAGGTTATGCAACTCGACTTCACTGTGACTTGGGAGAAGGGGTGTGTAAGGAAGATTAGAAAATCTGTCCTGTATAGCAGAGAGAGTTTTTAATTATGTGGTTGAGTCACCATCCCTGGAGGTATATATAAGATGTGTTTACATGGCACTTAGGGGCATGATTTAGTGGTAGATTAAAAAGTATTTTCTAACTTAATCAACTCTGTGATACTATGATACTATTTCAAAATTGACAATTTCTTTTTATTGTTTTCTTCTCTTTAGAATCATTAATTATACATTTATATATATCACACAGAAATGGAAAATTATATGAAATATTTTCAAAGAAAAAGATAAATAAAAAAAATGTGTGCATTTTAATGTTAAGAAAATTTTCCTTGCAACTGCCTTGCAGGTAAGAATATTGGATTTGCTTTGTAGCTTTTTTCTCACTTTTTTTTTTTTCATTTTAGAGAAAGTATGCTATTCTTGTTTGTTTTGAAGTTTTTTTGTTTTTGTTTTGTTTTTTTGTAGATAGATAAAAATGAAAACATAGAACACTCCTCAAAGCCAGCAGTGAAAATTTCTGTCCCACTTGTTTCATGCAGAGAGGTAAAACAGATGAAACATTGTAAATTTAGTGTTAATAGTGCTCATTTTGAGAAAGATCATAACTGAAAAAGGATTTGTTTAAATAAGAATGACACGAGGGACCAGAACTTTGTGTAAACTCTTAGACACTGACTGAGATTTGCTTTAGCACCTACTAAGAAAATCCAGCTGCTTCTGCACCTCAATATAGACATTTATCTCTGCTCTGTGTGACAGGTAGAGCATCTGCTCAAGGACAGTGGTATCCCTAGGAGAAATATGATTACAGAAAAAACATATGATCCTAAATAGCCCATGACATATAACCAAAACAGTCACTGAAGTGTGATCAACAAAATCTGCAAAAAATGAATATGAAATTCAGAGCATTGTTATGTGACTTTTTGCTGTAAATTACTCAATTATGGCAGGGGGTTTGACACTAGATGAGGTCCCTTCAAACCCTTAATATTCTATGATTTATGATTCAGTGTGCTTTGTTAAAACTATTAATCTCCCTACAAACAATGACAACTCAAAAGTAAAGCTACACTAATTAGAGTTTAAATATGCATGTTTTTAATCAGAAAAAAAAAAAATCAAATATACTTCGTGGCCTTATTATCAGACTTACACAATAGAAGTGAAATGTATTTAATTAGGTCTGCTTTGAGGCATATGATATGTTTGAAGTTGAATTTTATTTGCTTGCCTTTGTGAAGCACATCTGTTGATTTGAACTTTTTCCTTGAAAACACTCCAGCTGTTTATTCTATGCTAATTCACAGAAATGATCCAGCAAGCAACTTCAGTGTTTGTTAACCATAATTATTCTGCATTACCATCTGATTGGATTTAGGAGACAATGCCATAGCAGGTAGATGTATTTAATCCATACCACTGAAGGTGGTGGATAGGAAAGTCCATTAAATTTGTAGGTTATTCTCCTTTTTCCACAGTGCACATAAAATGAACTGGGACATGATCATTACTCTAAGGTATCTGCTATCAGTCTTTGTATTGGCAAAATATAATTTACTGAGTTGATAACTGGGCTGACATTATCATATTTTTCACATCAACTCACTATTGCTAAAGATACCGTGGACATGGAAGCTTTGGTTTATGTGATCTTAAATATTTCTTGCCATCTTGTCAGCAAGGTATTCTGCCTTTTGTGTGGGTAGTGGACTGGATATGATGAGGATGAATAACTGAGTATATGCTAAGGATGCCAACCTGACCTCAGTCCTGGGATAAGGAAAGATGAACGAAGATGATACCAATGACAAGCAATTGTGATAATCAAAATAAAAAAAAACAAACTGGTGGATCACGAATAATAGCTTTAATTTTACCACACCTTGTTGGCTGTATAATTTTCTTTAGAGTATAGTAATATTCAATAGCTCTTGAATAGAACAAAGACCTGTGTAGCTTTTTTCTTGAATCCTGTAGAGGTCAATTGCAAATACTTAGGAAAATGCCCATAAATGGGGCTGGTTTCATTATCCCAGCTTACAGTTATCCAGCGAAGGAACAGCATGAGCCGATAGAGATGAACTTTGCATTTCCCAGCTTTCAAAGAATTCCTTGATTCATGAAAGTAATTTTTATGCTCTTCAAGGCCTTCCTAAAAAGATAGGTACATTTGGATATATATAAATCTATAATTTTATTATATTCCTCTGTTCTTTCCTTGCAGTTTCAAATGGAACTATTTCTATATTAAATCTCTCAGAAAAAAAAATCAGAAACAAGAGCATGAATGTGTAAATCAAATAGTGTTTTTTGGGGTCCAGAACATTTTCATCAGAATATAAAGAGCTTTGAAAATAAAGCTTTTTATTTACCAAGGTACAAACACTCAGAAACTCCACACCTTTTAGATGTCCTGTTAGAGTTATGAAATTCATATGCATGAACTAAAGATAGAGCATTTCCTGGAGAAATAACAAGACATAAAGGTTTCATTTTCTTCTGTACCATCTACAGGCTTCATACACTGAATTTTAAACACTTCATTCTGAATAACTAAGCATAAGAAATGAATTCTAAATTTAAATCTAAACATGGGATGCACAATAGATAAAATGAGAAAGTAGATGAGAAGGGTGTTTGCTTACTAATTCAAAACACCGGAAAAGGTCTCTATCAGAAACTCTACTATCTACTATACTTAAGCATCTGTTAATGTGACCACATTCACATTAGGGCTTGTAAACCAAAGCTTTGCCAGCTTATATTTCAGCAGGAGCTGCTGCATTTTCCAGTATTCTGTCTCTGACTCTAGCCAGTAACAGACACCTGGGAAAAGGGGATGCAAAATGGAGCAAGTGTGAGTAAATTGCATTTGGTCATATTATTCAGTACTGAGTACTGATTGTAGTAGTGGCTACTGATTGACCTGTCTTTAAGTTCATCTCATTCTTTTTCTACTTCCAGAAATATGCTATGGCAAACTATCCCACAACTGTTAGATAGTACTTTCTTTTGTTTGTTTTAACTCTATTGGTTATGAATTGTAAACCATAGTGGCTAACAGTTCTTCATTCTTGTATATTTTAGACAAATAATTTGTCCCTGTTTTGAGAATAGACATATGGATATTCACTTTTGGTGAAGATAAACTTTTGCTCAGGAAACTATTTACTTCATGTGTTCAGTCATGAAATTAAAAGCATAACTTTAGTTTCTACCTTAACTATTCAGATACAAATTCCGCCTCTTCATTCAAAGCAGAATGCCATGACAACAGGATGTAGAGTAATCCTGGTGCATACACAGTACAAACCAAACAGCAAAGTTTCTCTCCTGTATTTAAGTTCACAAGTACAGTTAGACTCTCTCGGGACAGAATCAGATAGATAACATTTTAGACTTGACTGACTCCACATCAAAATTAACTTGGAGCTGTTGACATGGCTTAACTATTTATTTGTATCAATGTCATATGCCATTACTTGGGTATAGTCTTCAGCTAAAGAAAGTGTGACTGAAGAGAGGAAAGAACGCTGTACACTTGTTTGGCCCTGACCTTCCAGCAAGAAAACCTTCCAGGGTGTAGATTAGACTGAGCTCACTGGAGAGTTCTCAGTTTTGGAAATCCTTCTATAAATGGGATGATGTGATTGAGAAGAGAGCCTGCACTAGAAAAGACAAGAAAACATTTATAACTGTAAATTAGCTCAAAGCTAAATCTCAAAAATGGTGAAAAGAAAAAAAGCTTTCACTGAGTTCCATGACCACACATTATTTTACCATGCACAGCCTCTAAATTGCTCAAAGTTTGTCTGGAGAACAAGAAGATCAGATTAAATAGCAGAAAAAATATTTTCAGACTTGAATTTAATCCATTTCACCCATAGATTTCAGTATTTCACTATTTAAAGTCACCTTTTCCCAACATATTAATATTAGAAATCAGAATCTTGTTGCTCTATACTTAAAGATTTTAAGGGACATCATATATCTCTGCTGATGTTGCTCAGGTTCAAGGCACGACCCAGCCTCTTGAGGTAGGTCCTGCACCAGAATGAAGATTTTTGATTATTTAAAATTACATAGAATTACTTACATAGTGTAATCCCCTTTCAAAATCTCATATACACAGGGAATGCCTGAGTGGCAATTCCCATCCACTTAAATTGACTCCATCTGGTCCTTGAAGACAGTGAATCTGAACACTGAACGTTATCAACTTGCACTCAAAAAACCCAAACCAAACCAAACCAAAAAACACCACCCCCCAAAAACCAACCAACCAACCAAAAAAAAAAAAAACACAAAGAGAAGAAATGTAAACACGCCATTCAGAAGGAGTAGGTTTGTTTTCTGAAAGCAAGTAAAATCAGATGTATGTGTACCATGGAAATGTCAGACATGCATAGGAAAAATGTCCCAGTGCTGCTAACACAAAAAACATATCTAGAGGGATTCTATATTCTGGTTTTCTGTACTATAAATCTACATGATAAAAAGTTAGCACTTTTAACCTCAGAAGTGAGGTCTATGGTCTGCACATGATTGCAAACATGCTGCTAAGCAATGTCAAAATGTCTACATACTTATTTTGCTAATTATTTTCTAGGATATTGTGAAAGATGATGTTAGGATCTTCAAAAAATATATCTGAGATTTACTATTAGCAAACGTAGAACAAATACATTCTCAAATCTTCAGAAGCCTGATTTTCAAATCTTTAAAACACTTTATTTCTCCCCTCTTTCTTTGTAATTATAATTCATATTATTCACTTGATGTTTTCATGAAAGCAACATTCTAGCTAGTGGTTACAGATTCTGCTTTCCCTTTCCAAGAAAAACACCTGCATGTTCTGAAAAAAAAACGAAAAAAAACAACAAAAAACCCCAAACCAAAACAAAAAAAAACACAAAAAACCCCACCAAAAAACAAAAACCAAAAAACAAAACCAAGGAAAAACCCAAATCAAAGCCAAAACCAAAAACCAAGAAAAAGGATCTCTATAGAAAAAACCATGCAAAATCTACTCTCAGGAATAACTTTACTACCCCTGTTAAATTATTTCACATTGTTAGATGTTATAGCAAAAGCATACTTGCTTTACATTTATGAATAAAATAGCCTAGATTTTCTGATAATAAAGAAGACAAGAGTGGGGGTGGGGAATTGAACTTTAGGGGTTAAAAATTAAAACAATGTTTATAATTATTCAAACTTTAATATATCTTAAAAGAATATTAATTTTTATTATTATAAGATATAGAAATAAAAATACTTTAAACAAAACAAACCAGAATTGTAAAATTAAACTATTACAGAACAATTTTTTAAAGAAGAACAGAACTGGAAATGTTTTTCTTTTTTTTTCTTTTTGAAAAGTACTTTAACATACAATTCTTGAAGACCTGTCACTCACAAATTCTTCCAGTTAACAGACTGTCACACTGAACACCATATGCAGTTCAGCGAAACTGGCACTGCTCCATAATTGAGAAGTTGCTTTTTTAAACCTCTTTCAATTATATAATATCCTCAGAGTCAATAATATAAAAGCAGCAGCTTTTCTCACATGAAGGAGAACTTCTATCATGTCCTAAATTAAGTAATAAGTAAAAAGCTCTTGCATTTTAAAATCCTCAAAAGGCAAGTAACTGGATTAACCATTCTTGCAATGAGATTAGTGTGGATCAGGTCCTAAAAGTAATAAATGGGTTCTAGTGTAATATTTGCATGAACGTTTTCATGGATTGTATATCTCAAATGCAAAAATCTTACCCAGGATAATTTAGTTACTCTATATTTGAGAGATATTCTGCATTGAAACATGAAAAGTTCTTTCTCTGCAGTCATTTCTCAACAAATCACATTTAATCAAGAATTACATTTAACTAATTCTATTTATATGAAATTGAGATTACGAAATACAGTACTATATGAGACATGATGATTCATGTTAAAAAAAACCCAACTTTTTTCACACTTTAAAGAATAAACTTGCATATGCATATCAGATGCTAATTTTGGAGCTTATTCACATATACGACCTATACTGTTCTCAACAATTAAGCTCTCACCCTGCTGCTGAATGTACTGCTTATTTCTCTAATGTTTCCTTTCCGAGAAAAGTTGTAATGCATTGGTTATTTTTCCTTAAACTGTAGAGATGTGATGCAAAGTATTTAATGAAATGCCACACAGAGAATTATTCTGAAGTTGGAGAGTGAGGGCTACAGTGTAAGGTGTTTTGTTTCAGATTGAAAATAAAAGTTTTCAAAGGGAAATCACCAGGCTGAAAAGTAAATTCTTACCCTAGGGATCTAACTAATAAGAACAAAAAGATAACAAAGTGTTAATCACATTTTCCTAACCCAAACACATGGAAAGCATCATTCATAAAGAGGATAAGAACAAATAGAATTAAGTCTGTGGGAACAGACATGGAAATGGAAAATGAATTATATTAGTATAAAGTGCATGATTGCTTATAATAAAAGTCTTTATGCATGGAGATTCTGAGTTGGAAAGGGCAAAGGAGGACAAAATCCTGTCTATGTTAATTCATCAGTTAGCAGTATTATAAAGACATGAAAAAGCCATTGAGTTTTGTAGGGCTGATCAGGCCATGTACTTGCAATAGGTAAGAAGCTGGGCCAAAATACAGGGGAGACTATGTCTGGGATATTGGGAATAAATGCTATGAGCTAATTTTAGGTTTCTAGTTGAAGCAATGTCATTATAAGAAACATCTGCCTAACAATTAGCAGAAACAAGTAAGCTCAAGACTACCTGAACAATATTGTGAATTCTCATTCTGAATGGCCCACTTTACACTTCTATCACATCAAGAAACTATTTTGGATTCCCTAAACAAGTAATGTGGACAATAGTTTCCTGTACAGCTTTATTCAGATGCAGAAAAGGAGTTACCAAGAAATCAGCTTAATTTAGACAAAAATACTAAACCAGAGTGACTTACTTATCCTGGAGAAATGAAGGCTATTTAGGTTTATAGTTTCTCATAAATACATTACAGAGCTAAAGTGCAAAGTTGGCACAAGAACAAATAGATATAAATGCACCAGAAATAAATTTAGGAGAAATCCCAGATATTTCTAACATCCACTCTGCCAGTGTTGGAGAGTATTAAGTCAGTAGAGGAAGTGGACCAAAATAAATTGCTAATTTTATTAGAAAGGTGAATCAATTTACAATATGATTGCTTACATTATGAAAGGGACATGTAGAAATGTTCAAGTCCTTCCAGAACATGAGAGACTTTATCTGTAAGATTGATATGGTTTTAGCTAATATGATTTTTATCATTTCCCATTTGCAGAATTTCATGATAAATGAATATACAAAATGTTGATTTTCCTTTCCTAGTCATATATAAACCTGCATGATAACCTTTGCCATTCCAAAGAGGTGAAATGGAATGGAAAGTGAAATGGAAATACTTCTTTTTAGCTAATAAATTGTTCACATGTTTAACATTAGTGTTAGGTAATTGGATCTCTTGTTCTTCTTACTTAAAACAGTAATCAGGAGAATCTTCATGTCAAAACAGAGTTACTATATACTTTTAATTTACCTTTACAGGTATTGGGAGTTCATCACTACTACCCGTTGACAGAAATAGTGTCATTCTTTCAGTGAAAACATACCTATATGAAAAAACTGGGCCCAACAATTTCACATGTGATCTCACTGTTCTTACAACATCCTAAATCTCGAATTTTCTCATTCTGAGAATACCTTCTTCTATTCTTTCAAGGTGTTATGAGAAATACAGTTTGTACCTGATAACTGTGATGCTGTTTGATAGTCTGAACTGCTGGAAAGTCTGCAAACTTCAGCTACTCAGAAGAAAACACTGAAGGTGTACTTTATTTCTTTCACATACATTGCTCTAGGAAATGTGTGCTTAGGAAAGTCTAGAAGAAAGCAATGCGAAATGACAGATTGACAAGGTACAGATCTTATGCCATAATGGTGTAATTATGCACAATTTTAAAATTGTAAATTATATAAAATAAAAATATAAAATAGCATTGTGACTGTTTCCCCATAATAGCAATATTCATCAAAGTCATGTCTTGCTATTAAATAGGCATTATAGTATTAGTTTTATTGAAGTCATGATAGTTGAAGGACGTCGCATAATAAAAATTTCTAGGAAAGGAGAACATAGTTTTTTATGTGATTTGAAATGCCCAAGTTTTCTTTGTAAGCCAGGTATAAATCTTCACATAGCTGAAAACAATGTTTCTTGGAGAATTAGGAAAAATAGAGAAGCAAGAAGAGTTTTCAGACACTAAAAATCAGCCAGAGTGGGCATACTGCTCAATCCTACTGCAGCAAAGCTATGCCAGTCTCAGCAGTCCCTGTGAATTTGTTGTTTTCCACAACTAAGTGCTCAGACAACCCCCTGCCAAAACAAGTCACACTGCTGATTACACACTGCCCCAGCACAGGAGTTGTGTTTGAACAGCTTAAGAACTGTGTGCATCTCAATAGTTCAGTATTGTTGCACTACTAAGCTTATATATAGCTTATAAGCTATTAAACTTACAGTGTGGGTGTGGGTGTGGGGGTGTGTGTGGGGGTGTGTCTGTTCATGTGTTCATTGGGGATGATGACCTTGAGCAGCTGATCTGCTATACAGGTAATTCTCAGATAATTATTGAACTAGAAAATAAAGGCAGGGTTTTGAATGAGTCTCTATTCCATCAGTAAGTACTTAACTGTTTATATGCAATTATATCCACCAGACTTTATCCACCCAGGTAACCCAAAATGGGTGTACAACATATCCTGGAAAGGAAGGTCATTTAAAAATCTCAGATTAAAAAATAGCAATAGTTTTACTACTTTCTGGGTGAGTACTTAGACAAATGTAATTGAATGGTAGAGCAACCACTAATAGATTTCTGAAATTAGTCTCAATTTTCCTTTGCTTTTCTTGCATAAGAGAAAATTTCCTAGCCATCTGAGTGCTTCAAAACAAAAGATATTTTTATATTTTAATTTCTATTAAAACCCAAAACCCAATACTGTTTCTAGCCAATCTGATTTGACACAAAAGGATAAATTGCATTAAGAGCTTTGACCTTTACTTGTCTTGCATTCCTTCTTTATTTGTAGTTCCTTCAGAAGAGGTTCATTCAGTTTATTGTGCCTAAGACGTTATGCGTAAGAAGAACACAAGTCTGTATTCTGCATTTGTGAGTATACCATTTGGGCCTGTCCACTTGCCTTTTGTCAAAGTCTTAACTTTCATGTAATATGTACAATTTTTCAAGCTATAAGATTCAGCTAAATGAAATGAGTACTATTTATTACACTGTTACTGGGTATATCTATTCATCAGTAACATGCTCTTAATTATCCTATGCCAAAGATTACCAATCTGTACACAAAGTACAAAGTGTTGTAGCCTACTTTTCTTATGTTTACGTTGGATAAAATTTTGTCTTTAATAGTATTTTGGATGTCATATCTCACGGGTCAATTCAACTGGCTTTTAATTGACTACCTTTTCTTTCCCAAGCTCCAGTTTAAAATGTATCTGCATCTCTCTTATGGACTGTTAGTTTGCATCCTCTTCAGTCACCTTGATTTCAATTGAATTTAGCTCGTTGACTTCAGTAAGAAGGAATTTAGGAAAAGACTTGAGGACAAGGAGATTGCTCTTTAGTCTCCCACTCTGTTGTAAATGACCAAAGTAACTTCACGCTTTTAATGGGAGCTGTATGAAAAACTCCATTATAGATGGTAATGTACCTGCATACTAGGATAAGGCAGAGGCTGGTCAAAGAACAATGGTGGAATCTACCATTTTATAAATATATGAAAAAAACATAAACTATTCTTCCTTATTAATGGTTCCCATTTAAGTTTTCTGTTCCTTGGCAATTTAATTTGCAATTTCCTTGCATATTCTTTGTCAGATGTCTACTTTTTCACAAAGGTTTGGATTTATTTTCCAATTTTTATTTTGCTATATTTAAATATTTACACTAATTGTGTCCACTACAACTTCATAAACTTCTTGTTTTCTTCTACAGTTCATACAGGTATTACATAATTTCAGCCTATTTTCTCATTGCCCATATCTTTTGTTTTGTTTTGTTTTGAAGACTGTTTGTCCAAAACCTACTCCTACTAAATTTATGACAATTCCTTTCTTCAGATCAGAAACCAATGAAGCACCACTCAGGTAAATAATATCTGGAATGGGTGAAATGTTGCTTGGTTCTTTAGTCACTATTGAAATTAGTAGTCAAACTCCATGTGGTTTCTCAGTATGTAAATAAAGGTAAAATTCAGAAATATGTAATGGCAAGATATGCTAATTTCTTTCAAATTGCAATAAAGTTAGGAAGATAAACAATTATAGTGAAAATTATATTCAAAACCACTTTAATTGCAATTCAGCCAGCAGATGGCAAGTGATGTTCAGGCTGAAGATCTTGCTTGTACTATGCAAATATTCTATGATCTGAAGATCCAGACAAACCTCTTTTCTCATTTATCTAAATATATTCTGCTTCTGTTACTATGAGAAGGAAAAATACAGTATCTTATGCACTCCAGCCTTCTCAAAGGTAAAATATTGAAATTATAAAATGATTCCTTTGTAGTGAACATGAAGGGGGTTTGTTTTCAATTTTACTAGATGTTCCAATATGGAATGGATTCATTTGCTACGTTTTGGAGTATTAATCTCTATTATCAGCCTGAGCATGCTGAGGGAGATGTAAGGTGAAAAGGGAAAAGCACCACAATTACTGAAAATAAAAGCAAAATATTCCCTTTAAAATATTACCACTTCAACAAGGAATTATCCAAGACAGAAAGCATAGCTGGAGCATGAAGTAAATGCTGCAATAAAAACGACAAGTGGCCAGAAACATGGTCAAAAATAATGTAGAAAAAATAGGGATCGATTTTTACTTTTTTAATCCAACAAATTCTGTTAAATGTAATGTTGGTATAAGGGAACAGCTTCTGACCCTAACAACATAAATTACTCTAAAAATACAAAATGTTTTGTAATACTGTAGTTTTGTTTCTCTCAGGGCATTTATTATATCATTTAAAATCACTTTTCAGGAAAGGATAATGTCTTAAAAAGCAAAAGTCAAAGTTTCTTCAAAAAAATAAGCATATTGTGACATATGGGTGCGCTATCCAAAGAGCTTAAGAGAAAGATTTTCACAAAACACATTCCTAACTATGTCAGCCAAACATCTGAAGGAGGCACTTAGATAAAAGTATGTAGTATTTTCAATAGATTGGGTGAACATGAAAGTTTTCGTCTGACTTCCCCCCACATTTGGCAACAATACTAATCAATGTTCTCTTGGCATTCTCTGTAGGATGCTTGATAGTCCTCACTCTCTTTTAAAACACGCAGCTAGTCTTGGCTTTCTAAAAATGTTTCCTAATTGTACGCATATTAAAGCTGCATAAATAATTCTTATTAATTTATATGATTAATTAGCTGAATGGAATCAAGGCAGGAGAGCACTGAAAGAAGAAAATATGCAAATTTGATTCTTCTTCATCTTTAAAATAATTTGCAATTTTTCCTTTGATAACAGTAAAACACAAGTTCTGATGTGGATATAACAGTAAACTGCATAGAGTAGAGGCAGAAGACTGCAAGTTTGTAGAGACTTGATGTTAATTGGTTTAACAAACCTGCCAAAGCAATTAACGTATCAGTGGGTGGTTTGAGGGTGATGCAGATCTTTGATGCCCCATCAAAATTAGCACAATCACAGACGTATTTTGCCTGAGTGGCTCCTGAATGAACCACCCACACAGGACAGAGATTTCAAAAAGCCTCTTCTCTAAAGATTACAGTGATAAATGAGTCACAAGAGGATGAAATGCTGTAAGTTTTTTGGCTTGTAGCATTGTATATAAGGTAAAAACTGGAAAACTTTCACTTTAAAATATAGTTAAAAAGAAAAATAAAGGAAATTAAGAAGAAAGAAAAGTCTTTTTTCATGACCAATATTGTTTTGGGTTTTTTTTAGTTATATTTGGTGGATTTAAGTGTGGTGTTCCTAGATAATCAATAAAGCAAAAATAAGATTTTATCATTTATGTTTTTGTGGCACGGTTTAGATTTTAGTCATATAGCTTCAGTTGTCTTTGACTGAAGACACAAAGCTTGAACTGCACTTTCAAAATTTTAAAAATGTACTCTAATTGTGCAAACACAGATATGAGAGTTAATAACACTCCCAAATCAAACCACTCTACCAGTAGCTGTAATAACAGATGTCAGAATTTATCCCAGCTCCTTAAAGAACTTGCCAACAGTTGCAATTGCTTCAATTTCTTTATGCCCACTTTGTTTAAATAATTTAAATGAAAATGTCTTTGCAATGACTTCAAACACCGACGTGTAAGTATTCCATTAAAATATTTCAAAACGAAAATGTAGCCTTGTACATTATATTTTTATTCTTTAGTATCTAGTCTTAAAATCCAAATTTAAGGCTTTTATATCATAAGTAGAGAAAAAGGAATTTAAAGTTTGTTTTTTTGACATATTTAGTCTTTATCTCTTCCATTAGTCCTCCTGTACGAGGGTCAGATTCTCATCTACTGTAAATCAAGTGAGATTTCAAATAACTGGTTTCCTGAGTCCATGATATTTAGATAAGCATTACCTACAAGTTATCTGCTCCCTGTTTTTTATGTTCCCACTGCATGCTGCATTGTAGTACAGTAAAAAATGCTTTGGACTCAGACTTGACCTAGCTTTATAGTGAAAAATTTTAATCTTAATTAAATTTTAGAATGTTTGATTTTGTTTAATTAAAATGAAAACCTCAGTCTGTTTCTTCAGAAACATGAATCCTAACAATTTAACTAATTATGTGCAAAGAAATTGGGAAATTATTCTTATCTGGATATATTCCCTATAGAAAGTTCAAAGCTTAAAGCATTCAATAATAAAACCTAATTTTCCTCAATAAAATTAGAACTTTGTGACTTGTCCTTTTTTGTCTATTTGAACAAAATGAAAGCCGAACTATAAGGTCCTGTACTGGGATCTTTGTAATACCGAAGCTAACACAAGACCTCTCACATCAGTAATTTCTTTTGTTGTTTTGTTGTGAGTTCTAACTTTTTTGACAGATTTTTGATTTTTTAAATGGAATTCATACATGAAATATTTTTTAATAACACCGCATACCTATATACATCATACATAACTACTTCCTATTTCTCATCCTTGGACTGTGAACTATGGAAATGCACTTTTATAGTGAGAAAAAAAATACAAAAAAACTCACTACAAAGAGAAAGCATCGTTGTTCTTCAAGAAAAAGTGAAATTAGAGAAAGTTGATATATGCTGCTCAATTATAAGACGTATCTGTAAAGAATGAATTGAAAATCCTTTGATCTGGATATTTTCTCCAGCACTTTCATTTTGAGGAAGCCTACTGCTCTCTTCTGTCAAGTACATTTGTTTGATAGCTGCTTTTATAGTTGCACATGATTATTTTTTTTTCTGAATAAGCTTGCAAGCCCATGTAAAAATTGTAATTCACTTTACCAAAGCACAATAGTTCTAAACGTACATGGCATTGAACCAGGATTTTTGAGAAGAGACAAAGAGTTCAATTATGTTCACCATTAGTAAAGCTTTTACTGTATTCAAATCCAAAGACTTTACCTTCTGCTGTCAAGGCAATTTAGCTATATCTCTATTTCATGAGGCCAGGAATCCTGAAGCAATCTCTAACCTACAGTAACAAATAAATAAAACAAAGTCCTACCATTTCACCAATTTAACGTATAAATAATGAAGCTAAGTCAGACATTTGTTCAGGTCATGACAAATGAAGCCTCTTTTGATTTTTTCATTAACTACTGCATACATGCAAACTCTTAAATGTTCTTCTCTCAGCTTCTTTACTAAAAATGTATTTCTACCATCAGCATCTCCAGACTTTACATCATATTCCGGCTCCTTTAGTTACAAAATATGCATTGTGACAGAAACAAAAATGGGCAAAAGAAGTATCTCTTTTCATGTTGCCTGATATTTTGGAGCAAAAGATAAAATGTACTGAAAGTCATTAAGGTTGCATATATTTAACTAATCAGTTAAAATATTATATTTAGAAAAGTTAAATAGTATGTATTTACTACTTCGATCTTAGAGACGTCTATCTTTTAGAAGTTTTTCTTTGTTATGTATGGGTGTTTTTTTCCTAAATGGATAAAATGAAACCTACTAGACCTTTGCTGCAAATGTCATTCAGACATTTTGTACTCTGAATCTCTTTCTGGAAGTGAATGTGCCCCTACTTAGCTTAATAGATGTTCTTTCTTTTACAGAGGTTGTGTTAGTTAAAGCCCAAGTAGGTAGCATTTTCATGTATTTACTGTTAATCTGTGCTGGTTAGTCTAATTCCTAAAGACAAGGAGCGTAGTGGTTACACAAAATGGAGTCTGCCAAATTAATGAATTTCTTTTAACATTCCTTTAAAAAGTGTAACCTTTCATGAGTCTAAAAGCGAATCCATTTTGTGAGAGTATGGATTGAGTGATCAAAGTGAAAGCAAGGGAGCATAGTGAAAAACTCAGACTCAAGTAACTAAGTTGTACTGATGAACATGCCTTCTGGTTAACTGAAAAAGGAGAATTACATCAAGATTTCATGGCATCTATCTAAATAGGGTGGGAAAACCACTGGGGGTTAAATTAGAGAAATCTGGGAAATTATGTTCACATTCTAATGGCAGTCATAACAGTACAGAAATTATAGGGTGACATTCACTTGCCTCTTCCTGGATGGGATGCAGTTGGCATGCACAAAGTCTGTTTCACAATGACTCTCCATACACACAGTCTGCAACCTTAAGCACATGTTAAGGGATATGAAACAGAGTGCAGTAAGGAGTGGAGACACCACAGACAAGCTCTGCTGTAATCCTTTCCAGGAGGGGAACTCAACAGCACCATGTAGCAAATAAACCTCACAGTAGCTGCCAGCCAAGAGAGATAGGAGAAGCTGTCTTGCTGTTGAACCAGCAACCATGGTGAAATCGCTCTTCTCAGATGAACTTGGTACATGACAATCTAACTGTATAGTACATCCCCCAACCCAAAGTTACCTGCCTCCAAGATGTGACCAACCCTCACTAGGTATGCCCTCTTTATTTCATTGACTATATCTTTAAGATTGGAGCATGAGAATTTTACATCAATCTGTAAAAAAAGCATGTATGACTAGAGTCACTCAAGCTCCACCTAAATGTAAAGAAACAGTATAAAAATAAGGTAAGAATGGGGAAAGTTAGGGAAGACTCCATTGTAAGTTCTGGGATCAGTTGATGGATGGTACCTCTCTTCTCCCCCATAGGGATGCCTATTGGGTAAGATCTATGCACCCCCTTATGACCCAATCCTACACTATGTAATACATGGTATCATCATATAATTCTACAGAAAAGCCAGATCTTGCTTCAGTGATGAATTCTGTATGCCACTGTTTGAATATCAGATTACAAGATCTTTATGGAATCTTGCATCCTCAAATATTCTACGGCAGAAAAAACAAAGTGCTTCTGTTATACTAGAAGTACACTGCAATGGCCTTGCTTGTCTATTCTATCTCATTTTCAACATGCAAAGGAATTTTTAATTGGCTATTAAAGACTTATTTCAGTCCAGGTGATCTAAATCACTTGCCTGAAGTGTCTGCATTACAATTCTCAATTGCCAGATTAGACTCTACAGTAAGTGAAGCAAAACTGTGCCTTCCAGAGACCAATTTTGGAAGACTCACTGACAGGTTAGTGAGGCTTGTGTAGAAGTTATGCAAATTTGTAATTATTGTTGTCTAGTGCTATATACAAGCAGTCCCATTACAACAAAGAGGTAATTCTTTTCCTAACAGTGACAGATTTTGCTCCTAATTAACATCATATGCTTTAACAATTGTCATTGTCCCAACTTCAGCTTTGAATGTCATCTCCTGTATAGAGCCAAAAGCAACAGTCAAATTGTTGCACAAAAGTGAACACTCAAGAATAGCTCATTTTATTATGATAATTGTAACTACATTTAATGAACTTTGGAATCGAAGAGAGACACAAGCTATTTAGATTAGTTTGGAGATTTTTCACTCTGTACAACACCATAGTTTAAAGTCCTATGGACACCTAAAAATTCTCCAAAGGATATCTAATTCTTATTAGCCACAGATTGTCTACGAAAGAATAGAAACATTATGGAAAAGAAGTGACAGGTCTAATTTTCAATCACATTCCTTGGTCATATCATTCCCCTCATCGCTTTTTTAGGAAAAATGCATACACAGGGATCTCTTGATTTGTGTCCATAAGAGAACTTAATATGATGAATAATTTCACCTTTTACTTTTCTAAAAATAGATGTTATTTGTCATCTAAGAATGTTGCACAATCTTCTCCAGATTAATTATGTGACTTACTGTTTCCACAAAAACTATTCCCATAGCAAAAAGAAACATTTCCACAGCCATCTTACCTTGCTTTTCCTCTTATCTGATGATGTCTTTTAGTCTTGTCTTCTGTTTTAATTGAATCATATATAATACCTGTCTTCCCTGCAGACTTTTTAATGTTTTAAGTCATGGTAGAAGATATACCATTTTATTAACTACCATTATTTTATTAAAATGCCCTAATATTTTCTGTATTATTTCAGTCTATACAGTTTATGTACGTAATGATTAAAGAGGTCAAATTCCATAAAATAAACACATGTATCTTAACATTTATTTCTAACTGGTTCATCTCATCAGAGACGGGGAAATTAGAACAACCTTCAGTTATACCAAATGAGAAGTTTTACAACATCTTTGGCCATGGTTGAATGTTTTGAATCGATAAATTGCTCTCAGCGCTCCAAATTTTTATAGTTCCTAGCTAACCTTTCAACACCAATTAGTTGCTACATTTTAATTTTATATGGGTTTATGGGAAAGGTGGGAAATAACATGGTTGCTTACTGCTGACCACTGTTTGAGAACTGATAATTAGACTCTTGTGAATATTTTACTCTGAGTCTGACATCAATGCCTTCTTGAGCCAGAAGGCTGACATGAACCTCCTAGGTGGCATCTATGTTACAAAGTCATTCATACCTTTAGAAGGAGTATCATTCTGAGGCCCAGATTTACCTGTGAAGCAGTTTAAAAGAGATATAATCTCCACCTCAATCAGTATTTAAATATGCAAAATTTAAGTTTTCATATTTAAGAATACTTTATTTCAATAAAATTGTCTGTTTATTTTTTCCTCTTGGACATGAAATGTGGAGTGGCTGAGATTTTTTGTGTTTTTCAATTACTTTTTAATTACAGCATTATAAAAAACTATTATGACTGTATCCTTGCCAAAATTCAGCCTTTTAGCTTTACAACTTGTACCTTACCTTATCTTAATCTGTTTCACAACCAGCAAAATTTATCTAGTTCTTGGTGCAAAAGATGCAGAATGCCACTGCAAAGAGAATTATTTATGAAATTTCAAAAGCTATTTCCTTTGCAATATTCAAATACACAATGCAAAAAACAGGGAAGTGGTAGAGGCAGTGCTCTTATTCAGACACAAAATGACAATATTTAAGTAAAACCCCAGAAACTCAGAACACTGAAAAATTTCTTCCTCTGTGTTTAGCTGGAGCACTTAAGTGTCTTACTGCTGCCCACCAAACAGTATTAGTCATTCCACCATCAGTGCTAGTAGAAGACATTATGTGATTATTGCCTGGGTGTTTTTTTTGTTTGTTTTTTTTTTTTTTTTTTAATGCACCCAGATTATGAGCTTGATGACTAAAAACAATCCAGGTTTTTTTTGGTGATGGAGGAAGTTTGCAGCTTCAAAAGGAAGAAGATCTATATTGACACAGCTATCTTTGCATTCT
The DNA here is from genome assembly GCA_035047865.1 of Dendrocincla tyrannina. Lineage (NCBI taxonomy): Eukaryota > Metazoa > Chordata > Aves > Passeriformes > Dendrocolaptidae > Dendrocincla > Dendrocincla tyrannina. The sequence continues at coordinate 88,185,489 of JAWWMP010000116.1, read as the reverse complement.
CACAGGCTTCCTACTTCTGAGGTTCTTCCAGCTTCTATTAAAATTTCTGTGAAGTATTCTGCATCTAACTGAAAAGTTTACCATTTCCCACTCTGTAAAATGTTGTGTGCATTTGTACATCATTATGCAGTAAATATTTCTTACTTTTTTTTTTTTAGCACTGTACTGCACAATGGCAATCATGCAGAGTTATGCACTATTAATTTAATAGATCCAATATTCCTAAATACTGGGCATTACTTTTAGCAGTCATCCACCAGTTACTTCACTACTTGCTTTACTGTCCTGGAGGTGAATTTAGAAAGGTAGCTGAGAATGTGGAAACGGCTTCTTCACCTTTAGTTATAACAGGTTGTTTAGTCTTGGCAAGCTACAGCTAAACCTACATATTTCCTGAAAGAAAATCAGGGGGAATTATAGGTAGAAGAAAAGGAGAGGCATAAATAGCAGAAGGCAATGGCAGCTTTCAATGAAGCAGATGTTGGATAGATTTGTATAAGCCTTTGAACACATCTCTTTACAACTCCTGCTCAAATATTTTAAGGTGATTGCTCTTAGTATGATTGTAATGAGGAGAATAAGATTTGTTGCTTCAGAACAGGTAGTAACAAATTGTAAGGAATATATAGTAACTCAAGTGTCTGATGTCAGCAAAGCCTGAGATTCCTACTTTCCAAAAGAAACTGTATTAACTCTGTAGGCAGTAGACAACTAACAATTTTTGAAGTGGAAATACAAAACTTCATCTTTTAATTTCCAAAAACCCCTCAGCTTAGTCCTCTGAGCTTTCTTTGTACATCAGCCAGCAGGGAAGCCTTCTGATTCTACATTTTTTATTTATGCTTATATAATGAACTTTTTACTAACCTTTACTTAAAATGAGGACAGAAGTAGAAAAATAAGTACACATAGTAGCTTGTAGAAAAAGTCAAAGAGAAGCAATTGACAAACAAATGAGTTACACAAGTCATTACTGACAGTGATCCTAATGCTGATGCTAAGGCAAATATAATGGCAGTGAAGTTAACCAAGAATGTCATTCAGATCAGTTAGTGAGACTCCTGAATAAGAAGTTAAAATAAAATCCCCTAGGAGCCAGATTAAGCTTTCTTATGCCAGAATAAATCAAGTCTCAAAGTCAAATTAATTTCTCCATATGTTTACATAGACTGAACTACAGGATAACAGGCCTCCAATAGCAGTGCTAACTGTATTTCTAGTTTATCTGAAGTCCAAAGGATTCCCTGACCCAGTACTTACTATTAATCCTTAATATAGCCAGGGCAATACATTCATTATTTTCCCACAGGTGAAAAATTTGCTTTATCCTACAGATTGCATTTAGACAGCATTACAAATTGCAGCAATAGAGACAAAAAAAAAGAACGAATATCTCAGAAAAAGCTATTTAAGTTATGGGCAAACAGGATAATCCACTATCTGAAATATTTATTGAAAAATTCATAATCCTGAAGACTGTTAGCGCCTTCTGATTGCAGAGGGTTTATTCAGGCTTTTGGGATGATGAACTGTATGTTATTCAATTTAACTTAGGTTTGTGGCCTGCTGACCTCAACTTTTAATTTCACAGTCCATATCTTCACACTTATAAGCCATGGCTACTATATTTAAAGGGATTAAATTTCTATGAACCATTATTCTGTTTCCAAAATTTTTATCAAGGCTAGAAAATGGATTGGAATCAAGACATTTCTGAGTTCCCTCCTTTCCATCCTCCTTATCCCTGGAGCAGCTTCTATATTCCAACTAATGATGCAATTAAGATTTTTGTGAGAAATCCTATGATGGTGATTCACCTTTGCCACTAGAGCTCCCAGTGGTTAAATTGCAGAAGTAACCTATTTTTTTTTTTATATCAAAGTATTTCAAAGCCTGGAATGATGAAAGCAGAATAGAGAAAAGAGAAATATTTATGTCTGTCTGTCTATTATCTATCAACAAAAAAACCCCATAAAAATAGAAAAAAAATCAGTAATTGATATTTTAAAGTCTTATTTTGTCCTGTAAATTAATCGTAGTTGTTCTGTTTTCAGTTCTCTCACTTGCATCTTTTACACTAAGCAACTTACTGGTTAACTAAGATTTTATTACTATTAATTTCTATTATTACCAGGGATTCTTAAAAATTAAATGTCAGAAGAGGAAGATGAAATAGCTAGATTAGTGTCTCATAGGATGTTTAAGAACCAGCTATGCAATATGATTGCAAAAAAATAAAAATAATTTAGAAAAAAAAAAACACTAAGTTTTGGATGTGCAGAGTAACGTTTCCAGAAGCAATGGATAAGTAATAATGTCATTGTACAAGACCTCAGCTGGCATATATCCTCAATAATGGAGAAATAAATCAGGAAAAGTTAACATAGGATTCAAAGCTGTGATCAAGGACACAGAAAATTGAACTGTAGTTGGAAAATAGAGGTTAGCTAGTTTAACTTAGGAAAATAAAGGCTGAAAGGGATATGATTGATGTTTATATGCATCAAGGTAAATATTAAGTTAGATAAAACTAATGTTGGAAATGACTATACATGCAGCATGAAAATATTAGAGCCTTACCAGAACAGTAGAAGAAAACTCAATAGGTGTATGATGGAGCTGAAATCTTCATTAGATTAGAAGATGCATGAAGCAAGCATGGAGCTTAATCAGGTTTCTCCTAGTTTTATATTTCTCAATACTATCCCATTTACCAGTTTTATTAGGAATTTAGCATTACATGTCTTATACAACTTCTCATTAATGTTGAAATTGTATCAGAGGTAGAAGAGGAGAAAATATGATGACTTTATCTTTGGTTCTCAATTTTGGATATAGAAAAAGGGCTCCCAACATGGACTTTTTAGATCACTTTTTGTACAGTTCTTTTTAAAGATAAAAATTCTACTATATTCAGATTTCAATAATACATCATGTTCATTAAGAAGTTTGGAAGGAATCTTACCTAGTCTCTTGTATCTGACTGTTTGAATTGACAATTCCTGTAAATTTAAGACCTTATACTGTTTGCTAAGCATTCATTGGGAAAGATGTGATGGTAAGCCATCACAAAGGGAAATATTTCTGATTATTTCAGCATTGAAACTTTAGCTTCTAAACACAAGTGGAAATGTTGCCAGTTTTTTGCAGTAATCAGCCCCATTGTTTTCTTTCTAATTAGTGTTTCTCTCTACATATTTATCAAAAAATCTTTTTGAAAATCTACTATCAAGGTGATCCTTCTCTGAGCTTAATATTTTCCATCAGCTTTGAAACTACACACACTACCAAACTCACAATGAAACAAAAATGACTGTTTCAAATATCATTAATCCAAGGGTGAACAGGGAAACTCTGAGAATGGGAAAGATACATCTGTGGAGGACTGCATTGCAGACAGTACTAAAAAGCATACCTTATTTAGCAGCAACTGTAATGTTCTAAACTGTCTTCATCCTAAACCAATCAATAATACATCATTTAAAGACTCAGGAAAATGAATCTAGCTTCTGGGAGGAGAGGTTCTGTGATCAGAAAGAAGGTTGATAAGGGTACAACAGCAGTGAGCTACAATGAATTTCCAGAGAAGTAAAGTGAGCTTTGTCCATCCCTGAACTCAAAAAGTCCTGCCACAGGCCCAATATAAACTTTTACTTCACTTGGAATGAATAATTACTCCAAAGGGAAAGTGCCAGGTGTACAGTGGAAACCTCCATCTGCTGTCCATCTCCTGCAAATTTCTGAAAGAGCTGGAATGGCATTAAGATAAACAGAATAGTTCATCCCCTTGAGGCAGTATGTGAGAATCGTTTGGGCTTTGAAAAAGTATTATTTCAGGAGCATAAACTTTTTAACCTTTTTTTTTTTTATTTAATTATATTTTAAGGCCTTTTAAGATTAAAAATTTAAGTCTTCTGCCCCTTCTTTTTAAAATTCTTATGATCTAGTTGAGTTGCTAACCAAAATTTCTAATTTGTCCTTAAACTTACATAGAACCTTTCTTTATTTCTCCTTGTAAATGAAAGAGTTTTCAGCAATGATCTACCATGCATAATTAGGAAAAAAAAGGTATTATAAAACAACCAAATATATGAAGATTTATTTAGGACAAAATTTGGGGTTTTAAGACTGTATATTGTTCTCTTGTATCGGTTTTGACTTGACTAGATTTAATTTTCTTCACAGTAGCTAGTATGGGGCTGTTTTGGATATGTGACTAAACACCGCTGATAGCACAGAGATGTTCTAGTTATTGCTGAGCAGGTCTTGCCTTTTCTGCTTCTCAAATCACCTCACCTGCAAGGAGGCTGGGGTTGCACAAGAAGCTGGTATGAGACACAGCTGGGACAGCTGGCCCCAACTGGCCAAAGGGATATTCCAGACCATGTGGTCTCATGCTCAGCATAAAAACAGGCGGCGGAGAAGGGGTGGCTACAAATGGGAGGTGGGTGAAGAGAAAGAGGAGATATCTAAAATGATGATGTTTGCCTTCCCAAATTGCTGTTAAAAGTGAGGGAGCTCTGCTTCTGTGGGGATGACTTGAAAACCTGCCTCCCCATAGGAAGTGGTGAGTGAATTCCATTTTGTTTTGCTTGTGTGCGTGGCTTTTGCTTTCCCTATGAAACTGTCTTCATCTCAACCCAGGAGTTTTCTCACTTTTACCCTTTTGAGTCCTTTCCCCATCACCCTGCAGGCCAGTGAACAAACATCTGTGTGGTCTGAGGTGCCTACTGGCACAGTGACAGTCAGGCAAATGTAGACATTACAATCAGCCTGAAACTATCCACGACACCTCACTTAAGTTACATAGAACGTATGTACTTCCAGTCCAAGAGACAGTTTATATTTAATTTTAAAGACAATATATAGGATAAATAGTAAAGTTACAGGAAGCAGATTAATGATGACTGTAACTTGTAGGGTTAAGAATCTTTTAATATCCTATTAATTTTAACTTAATGCCAAAGAGAATCTGATACATAACTGAGTAGGTTAACAAATACGTAGAATTATGGCTGTTTATACTTTTAGAATAATTACAGATTATTCACTCCTATTTTTGATAATATGATCAAAGTATTTTAAAATTACCCAGCTCAGAGACTGATATATATTTGGACTGAGTTCTTCAAGTCAGTTTGAAGATGCTTCAAAAACCAAAATAGGGTGCTAGGAGACCGCATGAATTAGAAGCAATTAGGAGTCTCACAGCCTCAGTAGTTCTGATATCCCATTACTTTAAAAAACCTGAAAACACAACACAACAAAAAATCTTTTTACGTAACTGAACAAGATACCTAGACCTAATAGTGAAAGTTTGTTTATTTGATCACTATTAAATGCCACTTCAAAGATGCAAAGGATAAATTTATTTCACTGTATCCAGTTCATATTTGAAAAAAAATTTATATAATATATATAAAACAACTGTCGTGTAAAAAATATGCTTATTGGAAAAATTATTTTTTTTCATCCATCCCTATCACTGAAATATACCTCTCAGACAAGTTACTTTGAACTACAGGCTATATAGCAAGGAATTATTACTTCAATAAATGTGCATTAAATACCTTTTGATGTGACTTGTGACAGTAAGACGGAACATGACACAAAGGAATCCTATAAAGTTGTGTGAATTTTTGCTTGGTATTGTCACAATACTTTTAAAAGAAGAACGTTGAATCATCTTAAAATGGAAACACAATGAATGAAGTAATTAAAGTCTATGTACATGAAACAGATCATGATAAATAATAAAGTATTTTCTCTTTTTGTGCCAATAAAAGTTATTTTAAAAATCTGTGGCTCTCTGCTGTACTTTTCAGGTCCATATCAATATTTTTTTTTTAGTATCTTAGATGTGATTTAAAGAGGTTTTGTCTTAACTATATTCTACAGTTACATACACATATATTTAACTATAATTATAGTCTGTATACCATCACTATATACGGATGCATATTATTTTATAATAGCTTTAACCTTTTACCACACCTTGCTAAATATGTTGTTTTCCGCTTATGAAACAGAATTCCCAGTCCAATAGGTAAGTGAATGAAGATTTCCTGAGTGCTTGTGTCTTAATCCCTGCCAATGTATTATTGTTATCTGTGCACTGTAAAGTTTAGGTTTTGTCTTCCATAAACTTTAAATCACTGGCACCTTTAAACACAACTTACTACCTGGATTTCTAAAATGTTTAGAGGATGCGAGTGATCTTCAGTTTGCATGACTTAAAACAGAGTAGCTAAGGAGTGACCAAAAGTTAGTTGGTCATTTCTTGCAAAAATAAAGACAGCCAATAACTTTGTGTTTTACTTTCGAAGAAAAAAAATAAATTTAATTCTGACTACATTCTAGATAAGTATTGAAGTACAAGTAAACACATAAAAGGTTGAAGACTTGATTAAAAATTTTATCATCACTAAAGCAGTAAAAGTAGTAGCACTGGATAAAATGTACTTTATTTAGATCTGATAGGCATCTTCTTAAAAAAAAAAAAAGTAGAATATTAAAGTTTGCATTGTGATGACTACCTAAGATGGAGTCTAAACTTACATAATGCAAAACAAATAGATAAAAAATACAAAATTTACAAATACATGAATGAAACTATTACAAGTCTTTCCAAACTTGTCTATCTAATAGCCCAAATTTGGAAAAAATAAATCTATATATTCACTTATAATACTCAAATATTAACAACAGAATGTTTAGTTTGGAAATGTATTGGGTCTGGCTAAGATGAAGTTCTTTTTCCCACAGCAGCCCTCACAGAGCTGTGCTCTGGACCGGTGTCTAGAAAGGTGTTTATAAGACAGCGATGTTTTGGCTACTGTTGAGCAGAGCTGACACAGCATCAGCACTGTCTGTCCAACATTCCAGCTCCTGCCTCAGTAGGCTGGGGGTGGGAAAGACCTTGGGAGGGGACACAACAAGGAGAATGACCCAAATTAACCAAAGGAATATTCCATAATATATATTGTCTGCTTAGATATAAAAGCTAAGGGACAGAGGAGGAAAGGGAGGAGGAAATTCATTATTTAGAAGGTTTGCCTTCCAGAGCAAATGCTGTAATAGTTAATATAGATAAAGACAAATAATTTGTTTATCAAATAAAGTATATCCTGTTATGTTAAGTTTATAAAGTTGAAGTTGGTGAGTCGTTTAAGTTGCTAAATGTTAAACCACAATGTTATGTATGTTATGCTAGCTGTAAATTTTTGAATGTACTGATAAGGGAGGCATGGAGGGAGCTAATAAGGAGAGGACTCGCTGCCTTTATCCCTGAACCGCCTGAAGCGGAAAAGACTGACCCCCTAGCAACAAGACAGAGCCCGGAGCAAGAACAAAGTGGACTTTGACCAGAAGATTTAAAGGGGAGCAGGAATGGAGTGGATTTTGATTGGAGGAGCCGAAAGAAAGCAGAGGGTATAAAAGCAGACTAGGGACTCATTAAGTTTGTGGTCTGTTGGTGGAGCAGGACACTCCCTGGCCACCCAGCACTGTTTTGCTCATTTGCCTTTAATAAAATTTTGATATTTCAAATTTTAAAATTATTTGTGGTCTCTTTGACTATAACGAACGCTACAAATGCTGAAGCTCTGATTCCTGGGAAGTGTCCAGACACCGCCTACTGGTGGGAAGTATAGAGTAAAATCTTTGTTTTTTCTATTTGCTTGTGTGCATTAAGCTACTCAGTTTTGCTTTAGTAAAGCGGCTTATCTCAAACCATGACTTGCTGTCCATTTTGTTTTCTATCTCCTGTCCAGCTGAGAAAAGAAAGTGATAGAGCAGCTTGGTGGGCACCTGGCATATAGCCAAGGTCAACCCACTACAGGAGATTAATTTTACCTTTAATTGAATCTTTTTTTTTTTTAATGATGTAATGTGTATTCAGAATTTATGGGAATTAAGTATTGTTTCATTTCATTACGAACCAGAAAATAAAAGAAGGTCATTGCCAAAGAAATTTCAGGGAACATTGTTTTTATGAAAACTTCCATTTTACCGCAATCAGAAGCATTTTGGAGAACATCAAGCTTTTATCCTGTCACTGGAAGTGATAAAAATATAATATTTTTTGTAATGGCATGATAAGATGGAATTACCTCTATACACTTGTTTAGGCTACTACTATTTTTTCAGTGTCTTAATGTTGATTAATTATGTGTAGACTTAACTGAGAATGTAAACAATATATTGATAGAAAAAATAGTTATCAGCATAAATTGCTTGCAATGCAATAAGACTGTACACCCTTAATTATCCAAGCTTTATCAACTGAATTATTGAATAAATCAAATGTAGATATGTTACAGATTAGATAGTTTTTAATTGATCTTCAAGTCTTAGCTGATTCCTTGGGTATTTGCCTTCTTAATTCTGTTTCCATTTATTTTCCACTACAAAATGACAGTTCAAATGTTTGAAGTGCCACAACCTTTAGTATTTACAAAGAGAACATAGCAGTTAAAAAAAGATACTAATAAACTCACATAAACACAAATCCCAGCCACACAACAGTATACAAGAACAGCAACATCAGTCTCTGCTCACATCAGTGACCTATACATCTCTCCTTAAACATCTGAGAAAATAGATAGAATTTGTACAATGCAAAATCAATACACTATTAGTTCCTTATCCTGACCTACTGTCACACCATCAGGACTGATATACCTTGGCAATAAAGAGAAAATCCAAGCCTCTGGACTCTATTTCCAAAACAAAATAGCTTTTTTCCAACTTTTCTGAAACCCATTAGTGCTGGATACAACAATCACTTAAACTAACATACCTATCAGTGCAACAGCATATATTATTTTCTGCCTCAAATAAAACCTTCTATTCACCGTGACAATGTGATATTTTAAAAACAAAGGAGAAAAACTATTTTCTGCTTCTGTCTACCTGCTCAACTTTGTTGATGAATTCTTGCTGTGACACCCAATTTTTCTGCTTTCCAGATGAGATTAAGCCTGTTTTATACAGTACAGTGGGGAAGCTTCCACTTCTGCTGATGTGTGCAAGTTTCAGGATAAAGCAAGTTTTTAGTCTCTGTGGAATATATTTAGTATACTCTCTGTACAGTCCATTAACCTTAAAGTTGCATCCATACAAATATTTTAAATGGTAATATGCCATAATTTGACTTCAAATGCAATGGAAAATTCTGCTAATATATATTAAATGGTGGCATAACAGTGTGGAAGATGAAGCTTCTGCTAAACTAGATAACAGCATGCAGCAATTAGGATATTGATTTTTAGGAAATTTTTAATAACATATTACCGTGCTTCATGCACTGTATTCTACATTGCTCAAAAGAACCTGGATATATGCCTGCAACAATAAATTTCTACCTATGGAGACTGAAGGTTTTTCTACTTTTTCTGTTTGTTTTCTTCCAAGATGAATTTCAGTTACATTTGGAACTGGGAATAAATTCAAAACAAAACAAAATAACAAAGAAACAAAAAAAACACTCAGAATGATTTTATACAAAATCGTGTGGACAGAGATTTTCCATTTGTAAATTTTCATTGACTTTTTATGACTATAATTTTTAGATAACAATATACAGGAAAGAGTGAACATAAAAGCATAGAAGCAATGAAGAAAACATATCAAAATGGATTAACCCGTTTCAGTGACAAAGATTTAAAAATTAATCATAGTTTTTAATTTCTTTCAACAGAAAAACAAAATAAAACAAAAAAAAAATCTACAGCAGCTTCCTAGTTTAGAGAAAAGCAAAATAAGAATCAATAACTAGGAATAATTTCGGATATATTTACCGAAGGACGCAAATATCTAACAGCTAACTGATTCTTTATTAAGAAGGAGATGAATTCTATACACTTTTTGTCTTAATCAAAATGAGAAACATTACCAGAAACATGTCTCCCCCAGCAAGAAAAGTAACAAGTCTTATATAAATGTAATATTACATAGTTAGACAGCTTTTTAGAAAAATCAGCACACTGGATCTTTAAATTACTTTTCTAGTAAAAATCTGCAGCATGATGTCTGTACTGATACGATAGAGAAATATATAAAAACTAAAGGAAAACACTGTCTTTCAAGGATAAAATAATTCTTCAAAAAGTATTACTGGAATTATTCTCTAATTGCTTCTGGTCTCTATCTATCAGAGTTCAATTTTCATCATAACTTTGATGTTTTATGATAAAGATAACAGCACTATTTGCCAAGTTAAATGAATCAGTCAAGCATATAATGTTAAGAGATAAGATTTTTTCAACTATTGTAAATTTTGGGTAAAGTCAGAAGAAAATCAATTATTACACTCACTTTGTAATGTGTAGCAGATTCAAAGACCATTATGACCTTGACAAAATTACAAGTCCCTTCACCAGCCTTGCTGCCCTTCTCTGGACACTCTCCAACACCTCAATGTCTTTCTTGTAGTGAGGGGCCCAGAACTAGACACAGCACTCAAGGTGTGACCTCACCAGTGCTGAGTACAGAGGGAGAATCGCTTCCCTGGTCCTGCTGGCTGCACTATTTCTGATACCACCAGGTTATTCTGGGGGAAAATCTGCAAAGTCAAGACAACCACATCACAGGCTGAAAGGTAAGTACTGGCAGAGATCTTAAAGTTGATATTAAAATTACAGAAGAAATATTAATAGATGGCATTCTAATGATGCTCATTAATATCTGAGTCCTGAAGAAAGAAGACACTGGGACTGGGACTATCCTGAATTTGAATGGAGCCTAGTTTTCAAATTCTTGATTAAGAGACAATAATTCTTTGTCCTCTCTATATGTGTTTCAAGAACACTCTTGACATATGTGTCTTCTTTCAGAGATCCTGGACAGGGAACCACTGTGTCTCCTTTACACAAATGGAAGCAAGCAATAAAACTACAAGTAATGTGTGGAAATTTTATAGGTAGTGTCTCAGATATAAAGTATTATCATGTGTCAGATTTGAGGCTTAAAAATTTTAGAAACAAGCTGTTTCTCAATAATGTGCTAATAATCAACAAACTGTCTACAATGCTCAAAATAAATGTTTACACACTGAACCTCAACACTTCCTTTCAGCATTGTCAGTGAGGGTCTCTCAATAAAAAGGTTGAACAACGATATAATTTATTTTTAAATACTGATTAGCTTTTTTAGAGAAACATTTATGTAATCATCATATTGTTCTACAGATTTGTGAGCAATTTATTTTTTTTTTTCTGGCCGATGCACCAAATAAGTGAAATTAAAACTAATTTTACACATGATTTGGTGAAGACGTCAATTAGCTTTACCAATTTTATTGCTGTCAATTCTTAAAATAAATAAAATTCATTAAAGTGCAAACCTAAGAAAAATAATAATTTTTCGATGTCTTTTTATTCAAAGAAGTTTTTTGAAACAAGAAATATTTTTTATATATCCAGATGAGTATATATATATATATATATATGTTGTGAAACTAGACTTTAATTTGGAAAAAACAAATTTTATTTACATAATTATCAGAGCCCTAAATGGATATAATGTCTACTCAGACATTACTGTCACTGATCTAAACACATTTCTAACTGAAGCATAAAAATAATTCATTTTATAATTATCTATTAAGTACATGTTTAAATTAAGAAAAATACAAGATCATGGTTTCTCACTTCATTTCACCTAAGTTATCTGAAAATTAACTTTCCAGGTGAAGCTAGTCCTGTTGGAACTATATCATTAATGTAAATAAATAAATAAATATCCACCTTAAGAAGATGCCCAACTTTTGTCTTGGACATTTATATTAGAATGAATTGCTCGCTAGGGGTGTGTCTGAGCTAGACAACTTTTCCACAAGCTTACTGACTGAAGGCAGCTGAAGACAAGAAAATCCTGAGTATACAAACTGATCATGGAATGATAATGAGTTATCAGTGTGGCTCAGTGAAAGCAAAATAAATTCCGACGTAGTTCAGCTAAAACTTTCTCCTTAAAAAAACCCCAGGGAACCAGCTTTCATTATATTCTAAAATGCTGAATATGGTTCCCTGCCCTCATGTTCAAGACAGATAGCATCAAACCACAAAAGATGCTGACAAAAGCAATGACAATGATAAAGTGAGTAGGGAGCTGATCTTAGAAGAGGAAATGGAAAAAATACGGCTTGTTCAGTCTAGCATAGTATTTCTAATATACTGCCAGAAGTCAGAATTTCAGTGTTAGAAGAAGTTTTCTACAGATATGAACTGTATGGGCTTCCCATAAATGTTTATATTAGCCAAGGAACTACTAATCTGTTAGAAGATAGGCAGTGAAATTTTTTGTCTATTGTTTGTATCAGAACCCCTCTAGCAAAAAGACAGATAAAGGATATGATACCTCTTTAAAACCACATCAAAGTTAGAGGCATCGGCAAAGGAAATGCTGTTTAAGCCACACGTCAGTACTGGCACAGTGGTGGATATTATACGTTGGCTGTGGAGACATTTGAGTCACAAATTAAAAATATGTCTAATAGTCATTAAATGTGTCCTAAGCAGTGCTCTCATGGAAATAGGCCTGGCAAGAAGAAAGAAGAAAAATAATTAAATCAGTACAAAAGAAAAAAACTATTTTAAATATGGAAGGCTCTAAGGCCTTTTCTGGTTTCAAAGACCAGGAGCTCCCTTGGAGAGCTATGTTTTTCAAAATGCTTCCTGAAAATTTTGTCTTGCTATATCAGGGCCTCTATTTTCTTGGAAAAAAAAAAAAACAAACAAACCAAACAAACCAAACCCTTGAAACTTTATTCTTAGACTTTGATTGCATGATGCAAAGGAATTCTGAATCTTCTTTGTAGCAATTTTCTACATTTCAACTATATCTGGAGACAAAAAAACCCCCGGGGTTAACAATTGTAGAAATAAAAGAAAGAAATAGCCCTATTAATGTGAGTTGTGAAACATCTCCAGCTGCTTTGAGGGACATTTGTAGTGCACAAACTGTCTGATAAGACAGTGCCGCAGAAGGATTTGTGTTTTTTTTTCTGCAAACAATTGAAGTTATTATTTAAATACTGTCCCATATTGTAATTTCTTAACTATCAAGTATTGTTAAGACCCATACCAGGTAACTGTTAAGAAATCATTTTGTAACTACAATGTTAGCCCTATAGTTGCAGGCAAGAAAGCGGTCATTATCCATAGGCATTGTACAGAAGAAAGAGAAGTGAGATAGCTGTATAAGATGCAGTAGAACAACTGAATTTCATCTACTGTCCACGAACCAGTAATTTTTTCAATATTCAAAATTCTCAGAATTCAAAGACTTACAAAAATACAACATTGGCCATTATGACCATGTCTAATATTATCTCCATACTATAACTCATAACTGATTGATCTTATTTGATTCATTTCAAATCAATGATCCTCTGACCCAGATATTAAGAAAAGGTCTGATGTCTGCATGGTTTCAGTTTTCTATGTATGGAACAAAACTCTCATCAAATCCCAACCCAACCCCCAAAGCTAGCTACTTTAGAAACTGTCAGTGTTCAATGTGTCAATGTTCAGATACCAATCATTAGAAAGTTGAAACCCAAATGTTCCTCATGCAACCTTAGCTCATAGCCAACAGAATACACATTAAGATAATCAGTTTACCTCATCAGCCTTATTCTGTTGTATTTATATTATAAAATATAAATATATATATGTTGTATTCTGTTGTATTTATATTTCCTAACAAAACTGCATGGCGTTATACCGAGGAAGACTAACTTTTGTTGGAAATACATAGCACCCTTTAGTAGATACTACCAGCTACTGGAAAAATACAAACGGTTTTTATTCTCCATATTAAAACACTATTATTTGAATAATTTAAGTATTGCTAAAAAGTAACTTCAAAAATCTACTTAAAGCAAAAGACCGTGTAAAAGTATTAATATAAGCCATTTACTTTCTGTAATTTTTGTGTTGACCAAGTCTGCAAGTTTCTTGATCAGTTGCTTACTATAATAAGCAGTAAAAGGATAAAGTGGTTAATTTAAATAAAGGAACAGGCAAAATATGAACTTGCTTATTTGCATGCAAGAGTGAACAAGAGGACTTTAGAATTATGTTATTCTCAGTACATGAAAACCAATTTAACTATATAAGAAAAGCCATATGGAATGCAAACGAGCCTAAAATATCTATGAAATGAAAAGATATATTACGCCAGTATCTAAACAAGTATCTGAAATATTAATTCAAACTAAAACTAAAAGATAGAACAAACCTTGTCATCATTCATTTTTAGTTCTGCATAAGTGATGTTTAGTGTTTTCTATACATTACCTAAACTATAAGTGTTCAACAGCCCTCATTGTCTTCTCTTTTAAAAGCCATCATAACCATATCACACCCAATTGACTCATGTTTTATATGTAAAAAAAAGCCACCCTGTATTTGAACCCAGCTATGCTATGTATAGCATTAATTAGAAATTTTCTGAAAAAATGTGTGCCATTAAAAAATCCCCATTGCCTGATTCTGAAACATTCAGCTGGATACAGTCATATCTAATGACTTATTGGTCAGTTGAAGACAGGACTTCAAGGAACACAACAGAATGTATCCCAGAGAGATCGGCTGTTATACTTGCGGAAGTGCTTTTGGGAGCTCTAGCCCCGAACATCCAATCCTGTTAGGATTTCAATCTGTCAGTTACCAATTTTGATCATGAACTCCCTTAATGCAAAGAGTGAGCTACCATTTATGAAATAACTTTTTCCACAATTTTCAAGGGGTTTAAAGTGTTGTTGGTTTTGTTTCTCCATTGCCCCCCCTACTGTAATGTAAACTTAATGCTCTTGAGCTGATATTTCAAAATAATCAAAGTCCATTAAAAATTACTTCAGATCAACACTTTCCACTATACTTCATGGAACATAATGATTGATTAGTGTTTTGTGTGCATGTTCTAAAACATAGTTTTTTAAAACAAAAATAATTATGGCCTTAATGTTTCAGTCTGTGTCAGCAGAATAGTTACTGACTGCTGATATACTGACAATTAGGGGTAGCTCTGAGGCAACAAAATTAAAAACTTTTCTGATGATGTACAAGAATTACTTTGGCAAAGTAGACAGTAACCAATAGATTTTGAAAAAGAAAAGAAACATAACTTATCCTTATAAACACTAAGCTGTAAGGAAATGAGAGAATAATGGCTGAGTCAGACCTCAAGATATGTGGTTTAGATAGTATTTGCTCTTGATAATCTTTTTTTGTCTCTGAATTCTGCAAAACAACCTTTTACAGCTAAATTCTGGACAGGAGTAGGTGAAAAGGCAGCAAAACAGGCCTAAAGCTATTAAATATTTTCATTGTCTGCATTTAAAGATTGTTAGAGCTTGCTCATTGTTTTGCACTATGCTGCAAGTGCATTTTACAGCTAGAGAGAAACATGAAAGAAACATGAAAGAAAGCTGAACCCAGAGAGGTGCTTGCTGACATTTCTGTTTGGTAACATCTGACCTGTGGGCACTGCTGTAGAAATGCTGACTAAGTGATGCCTAAGACTTTGCCATGTGCCTGCCATATCTAAGTCCCTCTGAGCAGCAAAATAGAGCTAGTCCCAAAATTTCCTATAGAAAAGTGGCTTTTCCTACTACCAGCATGAAATATTTCCAAAAAGAGTGAATGATCCTTGAATATCTCAGAGAATTTGCTTCATAGTAATCTCACTAGCCTTCTGAAGAATGAAGAGCATTGCCTATCCTATGCTGGCTTTTAAATGCTCACCTATGGATTCCTGGAGAACAGATGCACCTAGAAGGGTCTTGTTTGTCTTCATGAGTTCTGACCCCTGCTTAAACTGAGAGTCCAGGGATTAAAAGAGATCTTCCTAGGGAGGATCAATTATGCCAATGTGGCTTTCACATAGGATCTCTCATGCAAGGATCTTCCAATCCAATGCATCAGCTCAACATCTCCTCTTTGCTCTAGAACAAGTATGGGGCTTGTATGTGTGTTTCAAACTAAACATTTTGCACCAAAGTCTTACATTGTTATGGGCAATGGTAAAATGGTTAAAATTCATTTAACTAGTTTGTGAATTTAGGGGTTGTGGGTTTGTTGGGTTTTTTTTTGTTTGTTTGTTTGGTTGGTTTTTGTTGGTTGGTTTTTTGTTTGGTTTTTTTTTTGTTTGTTTGGTGGGTTGATTTCATTTAGGTTTGGGTTTTTTTAGGTTCGTTGGTTTGGTTTGTTGTTTGTTGGGTTTTTGTGTTTTTTTTTCTTTTTCCTAATGGCTTAAAAGTTTTCACTGATGAAAGACCTTGATATATAATTTTTCTTGCCTTAGTCTATCCAAGACTCTAATGCTCTTTTCCTTGAGAAGTGTAATTTGCACATTAAGTCAAATATTCAGAACTTTGCAGAGACATTCTTCTTTCTGCTTAATTAACTATTTGACAATTCCATAGAATCATAGAATAATTTAGGTTGAAGGACAACCTTAGGAAGTCATTTAGTACAACCCACTGGCCAGGGCAAGGCCAATCTCATAAAGCAGAATTATATGATTGAATTTTATAAAGCCCTTCTGTGACAGGGTAACGTGTGGGAACTGTGACAGGAAAAGCAGCAAGATCACTTTTCAAGAATATGGGTAGAAAAATACTGTGAAGAGACAAGCCTAAGCTTAAACTACACATATGGATGTCAATCTAGTTGTTGAAAGACTAGACTAAAAAATCTCTATGCCATAATGACAATTAGGGCTGCATATTATAAACAAGGATTGTCATACAAATCCTGTTTAAGATGTCAAGACAAAGTAAAAGTGATATAGTTGAGAGGAGATTATGCAAAAAGCTTTCAGCAGATTCATAATGAAAATGTGCTGGAATTCTTACTACTTTACATATAGCTGGAATAATTTGCTAATTTTGCTAAGAGAAATAAAACACATGAATAACAATGAAACGATATTCAGATAGTTCCAGTTGTAGTCACATGAAAGTAAATCAGTTTTGGATGAGAGAAAGGTTGTAGCCTGTCTGAAACAAATACACCTTTTAATTTGTTTCCTAACATCCTATTGTGTATTTAATTAAAAAAAAATCCACAATAATTAGACAGGAAAAAATTACTGAGAATTTACTATTATAATTTTTAATTTCCAGTAAACTCCTACCTGCTATATAGGTGAGTATCAATTTTGAAATATACTATAAAAGCAAGAATGTAAATATTTCCTGGTCTCAGTTACTTGTGGTGTTTAAGCAAGGCTGTAAATATTTCTTAATTAACATTTAGACTCTGCAAAAAACCAGAGCAAATGAAAGTACTGAAGAAAGTGCATGCTAATTCTTGTGGGGCTTAGGTTTTTTGATTTTTCCAATTATTAATTATTTCCCAGAATAAATAAAAACTCGAGGAAAAAAACCAAGAAAATAATATTCAGCTGAACAGAAAAGCTGAAATATTTGAAGATACTGAACAGGTTGCAGCTTATGAATTAAACAAAGGATGCCTAATTCTTTCTTCCTTTGAAAATCTCAGCAAAAGCTTTCTTAGAATAACTTGCTCAACACAGTGCAATTTATGAGTAAAAGGGTAAAAATTATATTTCAGTATACATGTATACTTCCCTTTAAATTGTATGTGAAGATCTCTTTGCCTTATTGTCTCCTCAAAAATAAAGAAAATATTTAAATGCATTATATTTGCAGTCTGAGAGAAAAACTTTGAGCCACCATTTTTCAGATGATAGCAACATTTATAAGCCTCATTAGAAAACACGTTTATTTTAGCTTTAAAATACAAAAGCATTAACTATAAGACCTTTAATCTTTGAAAGCAACTTTTGAAATCTTTGAAATAAGGCTAGGATATTACAGTAATTTCAAAATAATCTATTTTGCAAAGGACCCCATAGTATTTTTTATGTTTGGATTATAAATAGTTGCATTATTCTATGAACTTGTAATTCTGGCAAAGTTCTTCACTAGAAGAAAGGCTCTCAGGAAAAACTTCTACGTAATTAAGTAGTATTATCTATTAGCAAGGAATTAAGGAAGATGTTCCTAACTTCTGTCATAGCTTTCAGAGATATTATATCCTTCTTTCAGTGCTTTTATTCTTTTCACAGGTTACTTATTCAGGTGTGCAGTGTAATACACAACATTACTTCTGTTAGTTAACAAATGGAAGTTTCTAAGAAAAATATTTTGAGTTATTCCATAAATAAAGGAACCAAAATGATAAAATATATTACATTCTATATTGCCATCTCCTTTCTTATTCCAAAGAAGAGAATTTTTTTCTGGGTCATCTAAAAATACTTGACAAGCTGCTGTAGTAAGAGTGCTGCAAGCTATGCTAATTAAAACTGTCTCATTTTTTAGTGTCTCTTGCTTGCCAACAGTAGTCCCTTCCTTTATGCTTAGAATTTGGGGCAACCAGAATTCTGCTGTTAATGAAATACTGGTGTACTGAACCACCTAACATGAAATCTCCACAAGATACTTGAAGTCTTTTATGTTCCAGAATGTGGCTTCTTGACACACTGTATGCTACAAACTGCTCAAAATGTTTTGTTTCACTAACTGTGCTGGAAAAGATTCAGTTTCATTCTTCACATTTGCAGTAGTTCAGCTGGTGGGAAACAGCTTGTTAAACCACCAGCGCATGGTTACTTTTCTCCATCTCAGAGTCCTAGATATAAAAGTATAATTACTGAATTTGAGGCATAGGATTCTAGCACTTGATTCTCTTATAATCATAGACTGGTTAGGGTTGGAAGAGACCTTAAAGATTTCCTAGTTCCAACCTGGCCCTGCCATGGGCTGTGACACCTTCCACTAGACCAGGTTGTTCAGAGCTACTCCATCCAGCCTGGCCTTGAACACTTCCAGAGATGGGACATCAGCACTTCGTTAGGTTCCAGTGCCTAAATATCCTCATAGCAACCAATTTCTTCCTTATATCTAATATAAATCTACCCTCTTTCAGTTTGAAGCCTTTACCCCCTGTCCTATTACTACATACACTTGTGGAAAGTCTCTTTCCGGGTTTCTTGTAGGCTCCCTTTAGGCACTGGAAGGCTGCTCTAAGGATTCTTTGGAGTCTTCTCTTCTCTGTGCTGAACAGCTCCAGCTGCCTGAGCTTCAGCCCTCTGACTATCTTTTCTCCTCCTCTGGACTTGCTCAAAGTGGTCTGCATTCTTTTATGTTTGGAAATCCAGAACTGAACTCAGTAGTCCAGGTGGGAGTTCATGAGAGCAAAGTAGAGGGGGACATTCACCTCCTTTAACCTGCTGGCCACATTTCATTTTGATGCAGCCCAGGATATGGTTGGCTTTCTGGACTGTGAGCACACATTGCTGGGTCATGTTGAGCCTGTCATCTTCTAACCCCCTTAAGTCCTCCTCAGGGGTGTTCTCAACCCATTCTCCACCCAGACCACATTTGTGCTTGGGATTGATCTGACCCATGTGCAGGACCATGCACTTGATCTCGTTTACTTTCATAAGGTTTGCATGGGCCCACATCTCAAGCCCAACAAAGTCCACCTGGATGACATCCCTTCCCTCCAATATGTTGATTGCACCACACAGCTTGGTGCTGCCTGCAAACTTGCTGGGGGTGCACTCAATCCCACTGATGTTACTATAAGTTTACTAAAATAGAAGTTTGATATTAAATGAGTGATTGATAATTTGCTTGTTTCTTTTCAAAGTAGGAGTACAGGTTATTATTTACTGTAAGTCAGTAACATATAAAGGCACATAGAATTTTGAGGAACCCAGAGATACTGGGAGAAAGAGTGTCTACTGTCTACAGTCTACAGTCTACAGGGAGAAAGGTCACAGGCTTTGCCAGACAAAATAGACTTCAAGTAGAACGTTATATATCGCAACACAAGTAATACAGTGAATAATTTCTAAGTTAGGGTAATTAAACTTTGGTATAATGGGGACATTCCCTTACTGGTGATTTGTAAATCAACATGTTGCTTAACAAAATTAACACCCATTGGGCTGGGTGTTACATCCCAGCCCTGAAGCCTCAAGCTTTTCTGGGTGTGCATTTAAATTTCTAGCTTCAAGAGAATTCATTCACACAAACCCTTGTAAAGCTATTGGTTCTTTGGTACCTTGAGTTCATGTACAGAGAATGTGTAGTTACACATTTTTCTCTAAGATATTTCTTTTAATTTGGTGAGAATATAGGTGTTTTGGTAAAAAGGGTTTTACAGAATAAAACATGCAACTTCACAAAAGCATTACAACACATTACCCGGACCAGCAAGCACTGCCATAGTAAGGAACTTTTGTTACACCCAGCAAACACAAACTTCATGCAACTTAAAGTGAGGGACCCATAACTTACAGAAAATAAGTGTATAAGTTACAAGATGAAGAAAAGAATAAAGGAAGAGAGATTAAAAGAAGAAAGAATAAAGAGAGAAAAAAGATGGAAGAAATAACATAGTTATCATTCACAAGGTAACACGTTCACAGCATCGAGAAGAACAGGCCAAGACCCACAATGCAGCCCTCGTGCTGCCTCTTTATCTACCATGGCCATTCCCCCCAGGCGGGACCTTTGGCTCACTGTCCACTCACTGTCCCCCTTGCCCAGAGTGACAGGTGCCGCAGCCAATCAGAGGCTCCGGGGTGTGGTGTGGGCGTTTACCAGGCAGCCTCATTGACTGACAGGTGCCCCGCGCCACTCTGTGGGCACCGAACACGGACCAGGCCGGGGGAGCTGTGGGTGCTCTGCAGGAGGGCTGGTCCCTACCCTGACACATACACACACACACAGGGTGGTTCTGACCCAATAATCACTGATCCAGTGTGTAACACTGGGTTGACCCTGTGTGGATACCAGGTGCCTACCAGAGCTGGTCTATGAGTCCTCCTCCTCAGCTGGACAGGGGAGAGAATATTACAGGGGCAAGATAAAGACAGGGAGAGATCACTCACCAATTGCTGCCACAGGCAAACCAGACTTACCCTGGGGAAAGATTAATTGATTTATACCAATCAAATCAAAGTAGGTTAGTGAGAAATAAAAACTAAATCTGAAAAGCACCTTCCACTCACCCTTCCTTTCTTCCTGGGCTTAACATTTTTCCTGAATTCTCTGCCTCCTCCCCACAGGCAATACAGGAGGAAGGAGAATGGTATTGGGGTTAGCCCATTGCACAGTGTCCTTTCTCTTCAGGGAGAGGGCTCCTCACACTCTTTCCCTGCTCTAGATTCCAGCACTGTAGGGTTACCCCATGACCCAAATCTTGCCATGCAAACCCAATACACCCGGTCAAGACAAAAACTAGTTCTATATACTCAAAGCTTTGGGACATTAAAATATAATTCATTAGCAATCAACCTACAGTAATGAATGTTTGTCAGTCACGTGGTTGGTTTGCTGAAACACCATTCTGCAGTGTGTTTTGCAAGCACCTAAGCTAGGCATCTGTATTATGAATGTCCACAGAGTACACTCGTATCCTACTGTGTGCTTATGACATTGAAGTGTGTCTCTCTGCTTGTCAGTTCCTCTCAGTGCTCTTAGTGTCTAAGACAGACCTCTAAAAGTGAAAAGGAGGGCAGAAAAACGTTGTGCATTTTGAAAACACATCTTGAAATTCTTCAGTTTAGTAGGAACTTCGCATTACTGATCAAAGGTTTGTACACACTTACTTGTACTTAACAGTTCACATCATGTACGACATGGACATATTAACCAATGATTTCATAGTTCAATAAAAGAAGAATCTTTAAAGAGTAAATCACAATTTTGTTAAACCCTGGATATCTGAAGTTGCATCTGTCCTAAGAAACCAGAACAGACAGCCAGAAGACTGAACATTTCACTTGCAGTACTTATGGACTTCTAGAAACCAGTATGGCTTTAAAATTATGATTACATGAGACTCATACGAAAACAATTTGGAAGCAAAAGTCTTTATGTTTTAAAACATAATGTTGTAGAATTTGTTGGAATAAGGAAAAGTACAATCTCAGATATTCCAGAAAAATACATTTCTCAAGTTTCACAGAGGTAACAGTTCTTTCTTTTGCTTGCTTTTGTTTTTCTTGTAAATTTCTGATTCTAAAAAATGACAGTCCAAGATTTGAGCTAAATTCACTATTGCTGAAGAAAAGAAAATATGCTGTAGGTACCATCATCACTGGTTTAGAGAAGCTAAGTGAAGATGCAGTCAGGTTATCAGCAATATTGGAGGCAGAGTTTTTCCCTTAAGTATTACCATTTGGTCTACAGGTGTTGTTTCAAAACTATATATCAGGGTCCAAGCACAGACATGCCTCCACAGTCCCTGGGATTTGGAAAGTGGTTTTCTGCTGGATAATGAAAATGGTAAGGCACTTAAGATGGACTTAAGAAGGAGCCAGACTTGATACAAAGACCCTCTGGTATAATTAACCCAAGGTAAAGAGGGCATTATTTTTAAAATAGGTCTTCTCTTCCCTATAAAGAAGAAATGAAAATATTCCTCTTGGAAGAGACAAGCTATACTTAGAGAAAAACACTGCCAAAGGGGGAAAAAAGAAAAAAATAGATATGAAGATGCTCCATAATCAGAACAGACCTGATCTTTTCCTTTTTGCTTCTTAAAATGTGAATGAAAAGGATGATATCACAATCGATTATGTTAATTATAAAATAAAGCAAGACTCTTCCCCCCATAATCTCACCAAAGAGAAACAGGATAAGAACAAATGTGAGAACTTTTTGATGAGTTGAGAGGGATACATAGAAGGCAAACATATAGACTTGAAGAAAAAGAGCAATTTACTCAAGGGAAAGTCCCCAAAATCTGATTATGTCATAACAGCTTTATGCAGCTAAAACAGATTTTCAAATACTTTATCTAGAAAAAGAGTGTGGGGTTTTCAGTGTGTACATTTGCTCTACAGGCTGTCTCCTCATACAATCCAGCAATCCATCATACAACAGTCATGCATCATCTCAGCAAAAATTGGTGGAACAGCCTGTGATAAAGAAGTAGTTATGACAAATTTGTGTTAAAAGTTAGCCAGTCATGCTCCATTTCATTGCCTCGAAAATGTCAAAGATTTCTTGAAAGAAGTAATTACTAGAATGTTAAACACATGGGAAATAAATGTAATTCAACCTATTTCCTTTGAAAAGCCCACTGAAAAGTAATATTCAGAAATATGCTCCTGCTGAATTTAAAGATCAATACAACATGACTGTTTTTATTTAATGTTCCCTTGTCATGGTAGATAGACTTTCTTTCTTTTCTACTACAGATTCTTTGTTCTAACAAAAGGTTCCCACCTAATTGTCATTTCTCTTTTTTTTTTAAAAAAAAAAAAAAAAAACAACAAAAAAACCTCAGACTTTTGGCAAATCTCCATAAATTTACTTTTTATTTATGACCATTTTAAGTAAAGAACTGCTCTGGAGACTGGTGAATACATTTGCAGTTCATCATAAAAATAACTGTTCTTTCCTTTAGTTATTAAGTCTGATAATTTTAACTTCAATATATATGATTTTTTAATTATTAAAAATCAAAGTGCCTATACTTAAGTATATAGAAATTATGAACAATTATTTAAATATTTATATTAAAAAAAAGTTTTAACACTGATAACATCCTCCTCTGACAGCAAATAGCTTAATTAGTTTAAAAAAAGACAAGTTTGATATACAGTTAAAACAGAAATCTTTAATCTATGACTACCTTTTTAAAATATTCAGAAACAACAGTCATTTATTTATCACTGTAAGACTATAAAAATGGACTACCATTTCCAGCAGTGGGCAGAATTTGATAACTGGGAAAGATCATAGTAAAAAAACATGAGTAGGCATATAGCAATGTGCCTTCATAATATTCCTCTAATTTCCATTTCTTTACAGTCAGGAACTTGGGAAACTGGGATCAGAGCATAGTTGTAATGAATAGCTACTTCTATTCCTTAAAATTTAAGTAATTGCCAGGTAGAGATTTGCCTGAAACTTGTAAGATCTATTATTTTTGGAAAAAAAAATAAAAACCCAAAACCTGTTCTGAGCAATTTTTCTTAAACTCAGTTCTTTTACCTACCATGTCATAATTCAGACTTTAAGAGTTTTACTCCCATAGAGATAACCTGTATTCAGTTAAAACTGAACCTGTATAAAGAATAAATCTTTCTGATCTATTTCAGGTGTCAAAGGCTGTGAACTCTTACAGATGAAAACATGAAGATCTAACCTAAAGTCTTGGGCAGAAAGTGGAGTTGATCTAAATGTCCTGTTAAATAACAGAGAAATAAAAAGAAAAAAAAACAAAACAAAACATCTGTTCTCCTCACTTTGCTCTTGTGTAAAAGTAAAATGTGTGTATGTGTAAACACAAAAGTTAATCCATTATTACATTTATTAATTAAAATTTGCATGTATGTATGCATGTATATATGCATCTAGAAGTCCATTTCTTAATTTCTATTGGTGTAAATTATGTAAGCCCTGGATATTTAGTGGCCACTAAAGTAACAATTTCTGAAGAAGTTTCTGCTGACAGGTTAAATCTTCACTGCTGTTGTAGGAAAACCTGCAGTAACAGATTTCAGAAAACAGTGTGTTTCACTGCGGATATTAAAAGACTTTTGTGACAGAATTATTTAAAAATAGTCCCTTCATGTTTTTCTGCATATTTGGAGACATTTTTATTCTGTTTGTCAGGCTAGTATTAAGTTCAGGTGGTCAAGTCAGGAAAAACTATGGGCTTAGGACCAGTGTGATTTCCTGGATTTTTTACCTTTCCTTTGCAGAATTAAGATGAACTGTGCTATGGAAAATTCCTGACTGAAGGAAGAGTAGAATCTCATCTGTGCAGTAAGGCAATTGTCCCCTGAAATGGGCCACCTTTTCCCTTAGGTACCTTTTCATACTCTTTCAAGATTTGGTTTTCAGTTATAGATGAAAAATACTAATTTGTTTAACATACGGACAAGTCCTATTTCTTATAAACCAATCAATTTGTGCAGTATAGTTAATTTTTCAGGCTGAATATGAGGTTGTGAAAGGAATTTTTTGAGCATTATTTGATTATGCTGGAGAATTGAGCATGATCTTAAATACAAAGATTTTGATTGCAACTTCTTTCTTTTTCTATTTTTCAAACTGTTGTTGCTTGACAATTATTTTGACTGGTAAATCACAAATATCCTATGAGCTTTATCTACTGCTTCATATTATATGGATACAAATAACACTAGATTAAAAATGAGAATTAAAAGCCTTTACTACTTCCTTAACTACTAAGGAATCTAATGCATCAGTCAATTGGGCTTGTCTCTGTTAAGCTCCATATTGATTTTCTAGATCAGAGAGCTTTCTGAACTACCTTGGGAATGGTTTATAAAATTCTTTGAGTGAATGGGTAGGCTTTTGTAATTACAGAAGCAAACCTAATTAAACCTCTTGCTACAACTTACAAACTGTCTTAAAATCTTTATTTTTAAAATCAATCATTGCACACTAAGAATTTGACATAACTTATAGACTTACTTGAGTACATGAAATGTACAAAACATCTGAGATTCACGTATAAAATGTGTATTCATCTGTCTTAATACCAAAAATAATAGTAGTGGAGTTAATGTAGAAATCGTTAAAATAGAAATTGGTTTCTTCTACCTTGTTTTTCAGCAGCTGGATTTAGTTTTAAGAGTTAAAAGAAAGAAAACACACAAGTAAGAATAAACAGTAGACAGCTACTTGATACTCACAGTTCTCATACTAATTATCAACACAAAACCAAGAACTATGTTGCAGAATCGTTAAAGATCTTTCCATCAAAAAGGACTTACTGTTACTGCAAGAAACAACTTTATTTTCAATCTCTAAATGCTGTTATCTGACACCTTTCTCATGAAGATTATTTTCTCTCCCATTTGAATGTCTTTTTGTGGTAGGTGACTAGTGTCTTTAGAACATTACAGGAATCCTGTTCTTTAGAATGAAAAGTTACTTTAAACTTTGTTAATACCTATACTGATTTAAAAAAAAAAAAAACAAACAAAAAAAACCAAACTACTGAACAAAACTGATATTAGTGGATGGATTTTGGACAACAATAGAGCTTTTGCATTTAGAAAAGTCTAGGGTTTCTTTCTGTGTCTGCTCAGAGGCATGATACAGAAATGTTCAATACATATATTTAACTGCTGTTAAATCCATAAGGGAATAATGGGAAAACTGTTGACAGTGACTGTATGGTACATTTCTTGTGCATAAAAAGAATTGTTTAGGCAATCTGAGTACAAATCAAAGCCAAAAATCAACTAAGGTATGATTTTTTTTTCTTTTTTTTTTTTTTTTTGAAACATGGATTCATATAGTAATCTCTTACTTGGATATTAAGAAAATTTAAAAAAAAAAAGTTAAGAAGTTAAGGAAAGAATTTAAGAGTTTTAGTCATTAATGATGCACAAGAACAGAGGTTAAAAGTTTAAAAAAAATAATGTGTGCAAGAAAGCAACATACAATATTTCTGGTTTATATTCTATAATTTGTAATGACCAGTAAAAAACAAAGAATCAAAATACTCAGATTATCACTGGTCTTATCCTCAGTGAGGTGTGTGTACTTATACCCAGTTTCTAGTAGAATCAGCAGAACTTATTAAGTAGGTATATAATGGATTCCTTTTGTATAGTCATTGTAGATATAGTACCTGATTTATAACTAACTAAATAATTGCATTTTTAAACAATTAGCTTAATTTTGAACTATGCTAAAATCCATTTACTCTTTGACAAACACATCCATTTGAAAAAAAAAATTACAAATATAGTTACATTTGAAATTTCATCTCGAAGTTGAGTCTTTTTTTTCATGTTGTTCAAGTCACTGTTTAATTCTTACATACTGAACATGGTCAAGGAATCTGTTACTGTGGTTGTAGGTATAGGATCCAAAAGGCAGTTCATCTGCAGGAGCATGTGGTCTGATCAAACATAGGAAGATAGATATAGATACAGATATCTACGTATATATGTATGTATGTGTATGCATATATATAAAACTATATGCTGACAATATAGGACAAACACATTAAGGACTTCATCTCTGACTTTATTTTTTAGTTATAGATGTGTTTCAACTTAAATGTGGTGTCTGTATATGTGTGTCCATGTATATATGCATATAAATGGAAAGTTTTAATAGCCTCATAACTTTAGGTAATTTCAGAATATATATAAGTTGAAAAAGTTCACATCTATAAATTGAAGAAAAGATATTTGAAGAATCTACTCATGTGGTGGGTTTTGTTTGTTTTTGCTCTTTGCTTTTTAATTTTTTTCAAGGAGCATTTGATTTAAAGTTATGAAATTTTTCTATGTGGAAATAAAACTTTTGTTTTGAAATTATTAAATAGTTTCTCTCATAATTATATAGTACACAGCAAGCAAGTAAATGATAGTGTCCTTTACATCATGCAGCATATTTAGTCCTTAAATTATCAAGTGGACTTTTTACAAGACAATTGTTAAAATCTAAACTATTCAACTCAGTTATTTCAGAAATATTTAATGTTAGTCTTACATATAGCTAGCCTTGAGAATATCTAACATTACTTAGTTATCTTATTTTTAGATTTTTTTTATTTTTTTTTTTATAAAAAGGTTATGCAAAACAAACATACAGTTGTTAGGGGAAGGAAAGGATGCTTACTTTAAACGATAAAGATTGTATACCTTTTATGTTAGAAAAATACCAGTTGACTTAAATTATTTGTTTAGACAGGCTAAAAATTGATGCTTTCCATTGTAATTTCCTCAGTTTATATGTACCTTTCTAGACTGTAAAATAGATCTGATTATTAGATCTCCTAACAATACTCTCAAAACTGCAGGAGATTATTAACAAAGAAGGAGGATATTGAGACTCTTACTTCCTTGTGGGGAGATGAATAGTTTTCAGGGTTGGTGGTGTTTTTTTCCACATAATTTTTTCACATACCTTAAACTGTTTTAAATGAAGCTAGGAATTACATTGGGGCACCCACAAAGAGGTCTTGGCTGCTAGAAGAAAACAGGTTTGAATAAAGTCTTTATCTCATTTATGAGTACAGACAATCTCAACTATGCTATAGACCTCACTAGAAATGTTATGCTTGTGAATGAAACACTAAGAACTGAAAAAGGCAAGAAATTCCACTATTTGAAGAAATTTAAGTATTACAACTTTTTACGCTTAAATGAACACTACTTTCTATAGCATATGATTTTTTCTGATAATAATTTATTATAATTTGCATTAGCACAGGATAATTCCAATTTATAGCAGAGATGGAAAGCCTGTGCCTTTAGTACATGCAAAGAAAATAAACACAACCAAGTATAATTTCAGAGTATGTTTCACTTATGTCAAAAGTTCTTTGCTTATAATGAGGCCTTAATCAGATATTTATTATACTGCCAAGATTTCAGTATATGTTCCATAATTTTTAGCAACCATTTTTATTGGATTAAATATTTTATGAGTAATAAATTTGCAATAAAAATGAGTACAATCATTCATGCATTTATATAATTACGTTCAATAATCTGAAGTAAATTCTGTAATCATGATTAATGCTGATTAGGCAAAGTTATTGGTAGGTTTGATTATATGGAAAAGTTGAAACAATTGGATTTGATTTTGCCAAACAGTCTTCCATGATTCTCAGGTTCTGCTTGGGGGTTTTTTTGTTGTTTTGTTTGTTTGCTTGTTTGTTGGGGTTTTTTTGTTTGTTTAATAATTATTTTTTTTCTGGTCTATATACTTTACTATAGTAATTAAATGATACAGTGATCTTTGCTTATTTAACATAAATACTGAAAACTTTTGAACACTAAATTCATACTAGATAATACAAACATACAAAAATACTGAAGGTGGCTGGAAATTTCCCAACATTGATTAAGAAATATAAGAAATTAGAATTTTTTGGAAACATTTAAAGCTTCAAATGCTTTTCTTTAGAGTACTTTAGGTAAATGCAAATGCTACTGGCAATTTACAGATCTGTTTACCATTGCAAAACTAGTTAAAATGTCATTTTATGTGTTAAACTTTTCTAACAGGTCCCTAGATTATTTGCAATGAATGAATGTTTGTTTCTCTGTCATTTCTAATAAGCTGAAGGCATTGGATTTATCTTGTCTATTGTCTACTTTCATCCTGTTTTATCTATTTTTAAGTCCTTGAATTATATTATTTCACTGTTATAAAAACGAACAGTTTCCAAATTTCATCATTATTTTTAGAAAGCTTTGCAAAAGCTCTTTGAAATTTCGGTTCTCAAAATAACAGCATGTGTTTTGTGTTAGCAATATACACTTGTGTATATTGTATTTTTTTATAGGAAATAATCTGTTGGAAACATAATTGCTTGGACAATTCCTACTTTACCTCTTCAGAATTAGTAAAATCCTACTTTTTCAGATGATGGGAATCTATGATAGTTTCCATTCTCTCATCTGATATGGTAACACTGTTTTCTGGAAAGCCTGACAATGTTAATGAACACTCTACCTCTTGTGTTTATTTCGGAGTTTTTCATGGTATAGTATCAAAAGATGCATAATATAGAATACTGCCTCGGACAGTGAAGATATTGCTAATTTTTTTTTATACATACACTTACACTATAAATTGACATTATCCTTCATATTATGGTCTGAATATACATATATGTCAGATTGAATAGTCATATGTGTAATGCCAACAACCTGCTTTGATAGCTGTGAGTTTAGTATCCCAGAATTACGGAACCACAGAATCATTTAGGTTGGAAAAGACTTATGAGGTCATTGAGTTCAACCTATGAGCAAACACCATCACATCAACTAGACCATGGCACTGAGTGCGACATCCAATCTTTCCTTAAACACCTACAAACAACAGTGGCTTTAGTAGTATCAATATGTTATTAAATAGCACAACATACTTATGCTTCTAGACTTTGGTGCATTTAAATTAAGGAAGACGAGAGGTTACTGACTTTTCTAACAGTTGAGCCTGGGTTCAAAGTAAGTCATCAAAATTAAAATAATTATTATTTGAAGTGAAATCACATCCTTGTGCAT
This sequence comes from Dendrocincla tyrannina, assembly GCA_035047865.1. Taxonomy (NCBI): domain Eukaryota; kingdom Metazoa; phylum Chordata; class Aves; order Passeriformes; family Dendrocolaptidae; genus Dendrocincla; species Dendrocincla tyrannina. Next base: position 88,155,414 of record JAWWMP010000116.1, on the reverse strand, counting down.
GTAACATCAGAGTATTTCTTACTTGCTTGGAAGTTAAATGTTTGTGAAAATGAAAGCTACTGTAGTAGAAAAAACCTACCACTCACTATAAAAATAAAAATCTGTAAAAAGAAAATAATAAGGGAAGAGTTGCCATCAGTTTTCTTCTGCACTATGTCAATTAACAGTTAAACAGGATGCCTGAAATTCCCAAGTATTTGTGAAGATATTACTTTATTATATTTAGTAATTGGTATTTTCTATATGAAGATAATAATTATTTTATGTTAAGAATCCGGGGGTCTGGAAAAAATGAAAAAAAAAAAAAATTACACAGATGACTGCAGACAGTGGACTCCAATATGCAAGTGAAAAAGAAGAAAAAAAATTTGTATGAAGCCATCTTTTACCCTAAATGAGAAGTCATTAGGCTTCTTTTCCATTTCTATTTTTATGTGTATGGAATGCTTTTTAATTAACAGACATTAGAATACAATATATTTAACAGATGTAGTTACTAGAGAATCAATTTGTCTCATATTAAAAGTAAATTCTACCATCTGAGATAGAAATAGAACCGTTCTGTTCCACATAACAATTTATCTTGAGAGCAGCTGCACCTCTATTGTCCTTGGGAGAACATCTTCAATGTCATAGGAGCAATCATTGAACTTTCTTTTCAAATCAGCCTGATCCCAGACAGGTTAAAACAGAATGAGGCATATGCACTCCTTGCATAAGTGAGCATGAACCCTCTGTTCTTATTCCAGTTTATGGACATGGCTCCAGAAATAATCATTCTCTTCCATGTTAATAGCTCAATTTGTAAGCAACAGTAGTCACACAGTCAATATTTTGTCTTTTTATGTTGTCTGAGATCTTACAGTGATCCAGTCTGATTGGGGAAGACCACAATTTCTAGAAAAAAATAATGCTTGGTTTTTGTATCACAATAGTGGCTCGAAGCTTCTAACCAAGGTCCCATAATACCGGACAAAATGAAAAAAAAAATGCGCAATCTGTTAAGTCTTTCCACAAAGAGCTCATGACCAAGGGATTGTTTGAATGTGTCACATAAAGATCACCAAAGACCTAACTTAACAGCTACTATTTTCAGCTTTATGACTACTCATTTAAAAGAAAGACAAAAAACAATTTGGAAGATTGTTTAGGTCCATGTCAACTAGTGACAAGGCAGGGGATATCACTGTATCCTATTGCACTTACACAACTATAGCTGGTGTTAATAATGAAGGCATGGGAAGGTACCTCTCCATAGTTCCTAATTCTGCATTGAATTACACTTATCATGTAATACTTCAAATACTTTATGAGGAATTACTTGTATTGTCAATCTCAAAACATAAAAGATAATAAATTTGAGTTTCACTGCACAAGCTCTGATACAAATAAATCACACTGATATGGTCTTTAACCTAGGTTGGGACACTTTGTTATATTTCAGTTTACAATGCATGCAAGATTAATGATGTTCCTATGCTTCTTCAACCCACCTCTTCCTGGCATTTAAAAAAACCCAAGAATCACACTTTTCATTTAACTATCTTCCCTTCTGCTTTCCCACATCCAAAGGAAATTATTAGAAGTATTAGTGTGATTTGTGAAAGAATACATAAACAATAAAATATAACACAGTGGTCAATCTTTAATTTATTGCACTAATTATACTTAGAATTTGTAACTTATTCCTTATGAAAATAACTGTAATAAACTTTAATTTTAAAGATTTTTTTCCGATATTGACAATGACATCAATATCCATGTTTATTACTATAAAAAATCACTCTAATCAGTCACAAAAACTGCTGTAATTCAAATTAGTTAATTTGTATAGAAATTAATATTCACCCAAATTATTTTTCCTTTCCACCTCTGTTACCTTTAATTTTTTTCTCTGACTGAAACCCAGAAAGGCTTTGTCAGTTCTCTTTATCATCTGACACAGTCTGTTTCCGTTGAGTCACATTACACAGCAAAGAGGAAATCTGAACAGACTGTAGGGAGGAATTTTTGCAGTGCACTCTGAGGTCAGATCCCTTGTGCTGAATTCTGCTTCACAAATTCTAGAAAAGGAGAAATTTCTCCCACTTTTACAAATGCCTTGGTCTTTAGTATTTGGGGGTATGAAGTCAAGATGGAAGAACTAGGCAAGAGGGTAAGAACATCAAGAAGGATGCAACTATGCAAGAACTTCAACGAAGCAAAAGTTGAAAGATGAATAACATCTGCAGACACTGAGTGATAAAATCTATGGTAGACTTTCTGATTCTATTTAATCAACCTAGCTTTGACAAGTGGGTTATGTAATTCATTGGTGTCTGTCTGAGTGATTGAATTCTTGTGTTTACTTTTAAAATATGATATATTAACATACTGTTATAATAGCTTAAGTATAAGAACAAATGTGCTCACCTTTAAAGAAATCTTACAGATTAGACTATTATTTAATAGTTCTAACATTAGCATCTCCATCTGCTTTACAAATGTTAGTTAATAAAACCCAGGTGAAATCTTCTTGACAATGTATCTAATGTGCAAATACATATTATATTCTGTACATAGATTCCCGCATTGATATATAACTCTTGTAAGTGAAAATTGTACATTTGGTTTTCTATACAATATTTAAAATGAGCAATGCAAACTGGAAGAAACAGATAATTTTATGTCTATTAAAGCAATGAGATCACTTTCAAATACACAGTGATGAAATTATTTGTAGCTTATTTGCCTGTGTGACAACATCCTCCATCATAAAGGGCTTTGGAATCTTTTAGGTCTTTCCCAGAATCTTTAAGCAACATGTCAGATGCACCAACATTGCTGTGTTTTTCGCTGAAGTAACAAGGCAATACTAATAAAAAGTTGTAACAAGACACGCAATGTTATATTAAATGTAAGGTGATACTATATTAAATAAATGAAATATTGTATAAAATATCTCTAATATCATTTAATAAGCTAAATTACTAATGTGCATTCAATTCTTTTTGTTTCTGTTTTAAAAAGATACCTTTTTATTTCCAAAAGAAGAGCCCTACACGATGTTTTACCAGATTTATTTATGTCTAAAGTACAGTGCTTTAAATTAAGAGTGTGTTCCATGCATTTCAGAAGAGAAGCTACCTCGATCTTCTTGACAAGATAATCCTGCATGAATTTAGTTCTACATTCCACTGAGGAAAGAGAATGAGCTAGTCTTATTTGTAAAGTTGCTATGGCAATGGCTTATGGTTAGTCTAGTAATTTCAGCTGATTTTCATTATTTAGTTTGCAAAATAAGAGGTTTAACAAGTCTTCTACCTATGTATTCAGTAGAATTAACTAATATCTAAATATCTAATACCTAATATTCAAGAAAAGTTAAGAAGATTAAATCTGGCTTATTTCCAGGTAAGTAGTTCAAAACAATGTAAACAGTGGATACAAGTGGACAAGCAGTTTCCAATATTATTGTTCGTTTAAAAAATGCATTTGTTCCTCTTCTTTTAAAAATTCTCCTATGCAAAATAAATAGCTAAAATCCATATCAAATAATAAAGGGAAACCCATACTGTAATATGAACTAGAAGCACAATAGTATTCAACTAAAAGCTGTCTACGTCCTTGGGAAATATGTAATATGATACTCAGGAAGTAGAGCAGAAGGAGAAAAGTGGCACGCCAAAGGCCATGTGGAGGAAGAAATCTGACAAATATTTCAAACATTCCTGTGCAACCTGTGGAGAGTTTGTGTACTGAAAGCTAGCCTTAAAGGAGCTGACATAACTATAAAACAACTAAGCCCAAGTGAGGCAGAGTCTCCCAAGTAACTAGTTAGGGAAATTAAAGTATACATGTCACCTTTTGTTGAGCATCTTTGAAAACATCTTGCAGCTTCTTAGTCTTGAAAGGCATTTAGAAGAAGATTTGAAAATCTTACAAATTTTCCTTTTTGAGCTTACAGATGCTTTCATTGCAAAATAAGGACTTCCCTTTCAAATTAATAGTAGAATATTTTTCTCTTAAATTAATAATAAAAAATAAATTGAATTTTTGTTTTCATTTGATAGGAAGAATAAGGCACTTTTAGAAATAAGAGACTATTTTAGTCCAGCATTAGAGTCAATGAGAAATTACTGAGTTCCCATTCAGAGATCACATATTGGTTCACTTCAGGCAGTAGTAAAAAAACCCATCTCTCTACTTATCTTCCATTTAAAAGATTGATGCAAAGAGTTAAGATACTATGAAGTAGAAAGAACTATATGAAGTAGAGGAGGCTGGAAGCTGTTCTTACAATCTAATTATCATTAAATAAATGATATCACTACTGTTGCCATTTTATTTCAGAATTTTCAGTTGAATGATATTAAATATGTCTTTATTACACTTTTCCTTGTACTAGTTAGAACTTCTCAAGTTCATCAGCTGTTCTCAATAAAGGTAAAATTCCCTTTTCTGATTACTGTTTGTATTGCCATTTTCTTTCAATTGCAGACAAAATGAAAGGTTATGAAGTAGGAATAAAGGTACAGACCAAAGTAAAGTGTTCAGTAGAATTTGAAAGGTATTTATGTTTCTAAAAATGCTTACTATGTCCCTTAAATTAATTTGACTGCTAAACTTCTAAAGAGTTCAACAGATTTTTTTTTTCTGTTTTCAGGTTTTGGTATGAACATTTCAGCTATGGTGGCTTCACCAACTTACTATGTAAGTAATACGTAATCCTATTTTACAATCAATCTTTTTTAATGTAAGAGGGAGGATACTGCCTTACATGGATAAAGAGAGTTTCATACATTTCCACTGTCTAGTTAAATTACCATGTTATTTTCCTTCTTTTGGCACATAATTTTCAAAGCAAAAATACTTTTGGGTTGTAAGATATGTAATGTGAATGATCAGGTAATGTTGATATGTAGTTAGTTCAGGATTGTCACTAAATATTCCATCTATGTATCTAGTGTGAACCATAGCTACATAATGAAGAGAAAAATACAAGCAAAAATGAAACTCATTTAAATTTACTAGTTCAAAATTATATTTGAATAGCACAAACACATAAATGTATATAGGTACAGATATGATCATATGTTTCTGAAGTACTGACTCTGCCAGTTTTTTTTAAGTTCCACCCTATATAGTTCACTAAAATGAAATCATATTGGATTTTGATTCTAGTTACAATCAATACTTTATGACTTATTTTCATAATATCAATATTGAATACATATCTATGCCATACATATATTTTTTTGGCTATTTATCCCTACATTTACATCTATAGCTAAAACTAGATATTTACCTAAGTAACTTTTAACCTATTCACTGATGTCCATTGATATATCTTTGCACTTTTTACTGTTCTTGCTATAAAAGGAGAAAAAAAATATCCTAAGAAAAAAAATTTTCCTCTTTTGTCATCTTTCTTGTGCTGTCTGTTCTTTACTGATATTGCATTAATAAACATCACATAAGGGCAAACTATCCAAACAATCAAAAAAATTTTGAAGCCTTCAGGGCTGTGAAAGTTTTACATATTTCTGTGAACTCAATAGGACACGAAAAATTTAGTGCCCTACCTTCTTGACAAAGATTAATAGGAACAGAAGATGGGTTGGCATGAATCCATTTTGTGACAAAAATTGCCATGAGAATACAAAATAGCACAATATTAATTCATTTTAATGAAAATGATGGTAATGAAAATGAGAAATGGCATCAGCTAAATCCATTTTCATTACTCTGTTATGATTGCAATCTTGTAGCTCTCAGCTAGTGGGCTGAGTAAAGAGATCTATATTTTAACCACATTTTTTATGTCTTTGATGAGCATCTCCTTACTATTATATACCATTTCATTCTAAACTTTGAATTCTTGTTTTAAAAAGCTTTTATATCAGTTCCAGGTATCTAAACTTGTCAGCATATTTATTAATGATCCTTAAAAGTGGTTCATAAAAAACAAAGTCATGGAGCTCTGAAGAAACTGGCAAGAAAGAAACTGATATGTGAAAATGCAGAAACCCTGTGAATGTAATAAATTTATGTAAAAAGTCAAAAGCATAATATAAAACTGTAAGGGCTCAGATCAAGCTCATTTTTCTTTAAAAAAAGAAAAAATCTTAAAAATATTCTACTGAAATTAAATATATTGTTTGGGTTCCAAGTACTTTAAGAAACCAAAATTATTGACATTTTTTAGGAACTCTAATACTATCAAATTTAAATGAATTGTGTTATAAATGAAAAGATTATTTCTCATGTCAAATTTTCAAGTTTATTCACATGGAATTATTACTTCTGGTGGGGTTTTTTTGTGTTTTATTTTTTTTTTCTGAGTAAGCATAGGAATATTTTCTCGTTATTGTAGTATGCAACTTTGCTTGACATGAATTAGGAACAAGTCAATATACCACATAGCTGAAAATATTGTTCATTTTTTTTTTGTGTTAATACAGAGAAATTTAAAATATATGTGACTTAATATCCAGAAAAATCTCTCAAAAGAAATTTCTGAAGAAACACATCTTAATTTTCACTATACTATTTCTTAACTGCTCAGGTTCTTACAGTGAGATTGCTTTGGCTGTATGAATAGTTTTAGTTAAAATTATGTCAGCATTTGGTTTGAATAGCAAAAACTAATTATAAATTTGTATGTATGCTCAACTGTTTAATGTACTTACACTTAACCTATTTTTAGATTTACACTTACAACTTACATTTTTGCAAAGCTTAAACAACTCCCTTTGCTTTGAGTTTCCAAATTCCACAGAACCTGATGCTCTGAGAATAGGATTAACTATACTCCATAAATACAGCTCAGTGTTGTAACAGAAAAAAAAACCTGAGTAGTCTAGCAGATGCACAGCTAATTTGAGCGGTCCATCAGGAACTTTGACATTCCTGTTCTTTGTTTTTTTACATGAGCTTCTTTTGTGTCCGTGATCTCTAAGATTTCCCCTTCTGCCACAGCAGGACAACCTCTGTAAATGAGTCTTCCAGGATTTTCAAATTATTTCTCTGATGTTTGTTTGTTTGTTTGGTTGGTTTTAAATAGAAGGGACAAAGGGACTTACTATCAAATTAACACAGCAAATAAGTCTTATTTGTGGTTATGGCTAATAAATGTCATCAAAAGAGAGTAGAGACCCATGATACTCTTTCTCACAGTTCCCTCTATAATATCAAGAAATTTGGTGACCAAAAGCTCTTGAAAGATTGATAACAAGAACTTCTTGCCATGATAATGTATCACAAGCCTTCCTGAGACCAGGTGACACAAGGGTGAGGCAGGTCTGTTATAAGCTGGCCATTTTCATCAGCTTCCTTCTGTATGACCTGTTGAATGCAAACTGATCAACATGAAAATTAACGAGCAGAACAGTACAGGTCAGCCAAAATACTGTGTGGAAGGTTTTCCTTCATACATTAAGCTCATGAAAACATGGACTATACCTCAAAGCTTTAGAATATTTATTATTTTTTCAGTAAAAAGATATGTACAGCAGTTGTAGTCTGGATCAATAATCTCTTCTAATATCTGCTTCCCTTTTTCTAAAAATAATGTATGTAAGTTGTATTCTTAAAGGTAACAATATTATTATAAATTTTTGTATTACATATTCATGCCTTTTCATGTGTCTGAATTTAACTTTTTTCTCTTTATGATAGTTTCTCTGAATCATGTGTCATTGCATATGGATCCTTGTATCAATCAGATTTTTTTTTTTTTATTAGTCTGAGTGCTGTTTGCCTTCTCTGCAGTTGGGAGCAGTGGTAGCTTTGCATCAAAATTGTATATTGAAAAACAGAAGAAACACAGAGCTCAACTTGATTTCATGTAATTTAATGGCTATGCAATTCATCAGAGTTCTTATGAGACAGAATTTAATAGAATAAAACATAATAATCTGCTTGTTTCTGAAATGCATAACAAGAGAAAAAAAAATTCTTAGAATAATTAACATAGTGCAATTTTGAATCAATCTGAGTCTTGCCTTGTCCCATACACCTTTTCCTACAACATTAAATCTGATTTTTGGTCCTGGAATTCTAATAACATTCAGAACTGACCTATTACCTTCAAAGCATAGTCAACACTACTCTTCTTTTTTCCCCATTACACTTTTGAAGTTTTAAAATAAAATAAAGCAGTAAAGTATACTGATTCAGAATATTACTAAGCAACAGCTCTGCTCATTGATTTATATCATCTAAGCATTTATTTACTTTTTAAAATAAAGTTATTCCATCTTCACTTGAAAAGTAGTTTACATATTCAAACGCAGTGACTGTACCAGGCAAGACTAAAATTATACATACATTGTATAACGCCAGTTTCAAACTTTTATTCAAAGAGACCCTTGACATATTAGCTGAGTTGGTCTTTGTCTCTCTTTTCTTACCCATGGAGTCTTTGTGCCATGTCTAGCTATCTATCTGCTTAATGATATCAGGATGATGCCTCATAGGAGCTAGCTAATACGGTCCTCCTAATGAACAAAATGATCTCCCCAGGCAGTGACATCAGACACTGTCTTCAAGGTGATCCAGGCTCTTATGAAGAGTTAGTGTTATAAAATTACATATATAGTTTCTTGAAAGTCATATCTAGGGCAGTTTTTGAAGAGAGCTGTGCCAGTGTAGACAGCAGGGAATCACAGCACTCAAATCTCAGTGTAGTTAAAATAGATACTTGAACCAAGCAAAAGCTGAGTGGTCTGGACCATCTGAAAATTGGTCACGAACACCCAGATTATTTGACTGAACTTCTTTGTGGAGGTTCAATGATTTTTTTTTTTTTTTTTGAGGACAGATGTTATATTAAGTTGTAGTACCCTTCACATGGTTGCTGTGTCAAATACTTGACAAAGTACCATTCTTCTATGTCCACTGTACATTTTAATACTCAGCAGGTAACCAGGAGACGTGATGGCTTCTGGCGAAAGAATTAACAGGCAACATACAGTCTTGCAAGTGTTGTGGCAATATAATTGAAAGAGAAAATTAGAAATAGTTCAGTTACCAAATGCAAGGCATTTAGCAATAGATGGACTGAAAATCTGCATTAACTTGAATTGGAAGGAACAAAAACTCTCTTACAACTCATTAGGAAAATACTATTCTGTATACAATATGAAAAGCAGGATACTATGTTTCACTGAAATGGAATTACAGAGTATATTCATAATCACTCACAACAATGTTTCTTCCTTAGCAGATATTAAAGAAATAATTTCTATATAAGATATTTCTCTAGAAAACTTGGAAATTAATATGGGCATATGTGAGTGTGATAAATGCTTTCTGATGTAATGAGTTATTTGTGCTGTTTTCGTGTTCTCTGATCATCAATGTTTGCTTAGATCACCTGCTTTTTTTTTTTTCTATTAGAAAAAGAGGAACTGCTAGTTTTGTATCTGATTGAATCAGACTGAATAAACTCTACCTCAGTAGAACAATGAAGCAGGTACAACACAGGAAAAGCCACAGGTCTGTAGGAAAGAGAAAGGAGAAACTGTGTGTTTACATTGAACACCTGTAAAAAGACTCATGACAAAAAAAATAAAAACAGAGGGAAAAGAACTTGTTGCTTTTGAGCAAAACCAATAGTTTTTATTATTACTCTTGATGAAAGTGATGGAAATTGGTCACAGTTGTTAAAAAAGAAAAAAAAAGATTTCTCAAAGGGAAGATGGAGTTAGGTTTCTGTTCATGTGGAATTCTGAAGTTTTGTAAACACTTCTGGATGCCAAGGGAAACCAGGTGATAGTGATCTACAGATAAACTTGACTGTTTTTGTAGATCTGTAAGTTTCTTGAGTTTATATATGAGTTTATCTCTATCTATCTATCTATCTATCTATCTATCTATCTATCTATCTATCTATCTATCTATCTATCTATCTATCTACATATATGTATGCATATATTTCGGAAAATCCACTGCAAAATTTTATGATATTGTTTCAATATATCTTTCCCGAAAGCTTAAAGCAGTATTCAAAAGTAACAAGAAGAATGGCAATGCATGTGTCTTTGCTACAGCACAATTTCAATAATCCTTTTAACTTGAGGATATAGTAGATTACTGTATCACAGTCTATGACCTATGCTTGTTTAACAACTACTGAAAGGACTGTTCTTAAAAATGGCAAGCAAAAGATGCCCTATTTCACTGGTGACTAGATCTCAGATAAAGTTTGTTGCTCTCTGCCTTGGTTTTCATTACTGAATCTCACAATTGCTTTATCCTGAAGTAGGATTAGAAACAAAACAGATCTCCTGATGATGAAAATCAGTCTTGTTTTGCAGCTTCTAGTACAATACAGTGTCTAAAGTAGTCTCTATAAGAATATGGTTTGCACAAGTGCACAAAGTAATTGCCATACTGCTGATGAGACAGGCATAAGCAGTTTATCCCTTGAGCTCAAGTACTACCATTCTTAGAGGGCCAGAGGTACACACACCCTATTTGAATAGTCTCATAAAAACATGTACACAACAACAAAAAATAGATTTCATAAAAGCAAGGAAACATAAAAAGAAGACTACACCAAGTGGCATGATGTGAGGGGAGCAGTAACACCACTAATTCACTGTGTTTTATTGCACCTGATATAGAAATGGATTGACATTGACATATGTTCTTAGGTTTTGTGTCAGCATGAGATCCTGCCAGTAACACAAGATGTAAAGATGTCATTAAAATATAGTGTGAAAAGGGCTTTCTATACAAAAGGAAATTCAATAAAAGAAAGGAATGCAATTCAGTGTCCTGCCTTAACTATAGGACCTCCTTGTGTCTGTATTTTAAATAAGATAACTATTAAGTGCAATTCTTGCATCACACAGTTTCTGAATTCATGTGTGAGGCACTTTAGTATGGCATGATTGTTTTTTTTTTACTTCAGGCAGCCCTCCAGCTGTGGGCTAGCACTTGGTCAGACTGATTTGTTCTTGGCAGGAAGCTCAGAACACTTTCAATTGTACATTATGGCTTTGGGTGGTTGTTGTGGGAAATAGCCAAAAGTGTTATCTTAATCCTTTCAACAGTGTACAGTTTGATCTGCTAATCACTCACAATCTCAGCTCTTAGAAAGAGGTGAATTAATGGCAGTTTTCAGGATATACCAGTAAATTTACAGTGGTTTGGTTGTCTCATACTACATAACCACTCTGATCAATCACATACTAATTCTTATGACAACGATTGTAATGAGAAAAGGAAATTGCACAACATGCAATTGCACAACATGAGTCTTTTCTTGTGATAAAGATTACTGCAAGGATTTGACAGGGTACAAAATTAAACCCACCCTCTTAATAATCTTGAAATTATCATCTGCTTTCTGCTTCAAATGCCACAAGGGAGGTGACTGTATGTTATCAGTCACAAAAATAGAAAGTAGGTTTCTGTTTCCTTCAACCCAGTGAATCATCATTCAGAGATTGTATTATAAGTGATAAAAGCTGCTACTTATGCAAATTAATAAACAGGAAAGAAATCAAGTTTTTTAGTCTAGCTAAACAAGAAAGGAAGCAGGGATGAGAAGCAGAGCTTGGCCAAATATATATGTTTGACAAAAATTTCTCTCTTTTCATGTTGAGATGAAAATTGTGTAGTAGATCAAAAGGATAAATGTTCTGTACATCTTGCCAGTCTCATTTTTAAAGATTTGCTTTTTCCAATCCATTGCTGTTTCTCGCTCTCTTCTCTCACTTGTTAGTAGGGCTACGACATGTACTATGTTACAGAGGAAGTTTGAAAATAGTTTTTGTTTGATTGTTTTAAATATTTTGACAATTAATGTAACAGCCAATAATATTTCTTCAAAATAAAAATGAAGAATATATTAAATTATTCTAGTGACTAATATTATGTGAATGACTTTTATCAACCTGAAAGATAAAATTTCTGCAATTTAGAGAAATTGATTGACATTTAAAGCATCCTTTATGGTGTAGTCATGGGCTTTTATGCTGTATTGTATTCATCAATGAGTATAACTGTTAACTCAGTCATATTGCTGTACTGACTGATTAGGAGGCAGTAGCATCAAAGGGCTAAATTAACAAAAGTTGCTAGAGGTGGTTCATGACTGGGTTAGCCTGGCATTGGCATGAAATGAAGCAACTGAAATGCAGAACTGAGGAAGAACTTGACAAAATACACCATTTTTAATGTGATCATCCAAGTGTATCTTTTTCAAGAGTGCAAACTGAACATCTTTTTTCTCTTGTTTGGACAAATGTACATTGCACATTAGACTGCAGAAAGCTAGACTAATTCTCCATTACATCACAGCTTTTTCCTAAGGTGCATGTACGTTTTTCATCTTTACATACAGTTAAGGTTTTTTAAATACAGATCATAATACTTCAGCTAAATTAATCTGAAAATCAATATGCTCAGGACTGTGAGATGCTGTTATACTGTGCTTGTGGTTTTAGAAGGGGAGAGGAATTGAGATGCTATTATACTGTGCTTGTGGTTTTAGAAGGGGAGAGGAATTAACACTGTAGAGCAAAAAAAAAAGGCAGAGTTTTATCGGCTTTTGGTTGAGGTTTTTTGTGGTTTTTTGTGGGGTTTGGTTTGGTTTGGTTTTGGTTGGGTTTTTTTGCTGTTTTTTTTTGTTTGTTTGTTTGTTTTTCCCTAATAATATGTTTTAAGGTGATTCAGCATAAATGAAGTACAGTAAGCACCTTAGTGTTTTAGGGTCCAATTCGGTAAACACCAATTGTGTTTTAGGATGAAAAGCAATATTATCATCTATTTCAATAAAAAAAGAGAACCATTCAAGACTGTGACAAGGTCATAATGTCCTGATTTTTCTGATTTAGGTTATAAACTTTTAGGTTATAAACTTTTCTGATTTAGGTTATAAATCACCATTTAATTTTCACTACATAGATCAAGCCTGTAGAAATGCAAAATCTGACAACGAATGAAAATAAATTATTTCCTAGATGATAGGTGGGGGAAATATGGACACATTGTAACAGAAAGTGATGCATCCATGTAGTTGTACACTTTTTAATGATGAGTCAGCCTAAAGGTGTCTTTCCTCCATGTACACAACTACCGTGCTTCCAGCAATGCATAATTTGTATGTAAAGGAACAAAACTGAGTTGTAAAGCAGCAGGGACAGAAAAGAAATTCTGATCAATAGCATTGCATAAGAGTTACTGTATGACTTACAAAATGTCAGGAGTGTCCAAATAGGCTTTTACCTAAAGTGAATATAGGGTAGCATTGCTCACCACAGAGAAAGAGATGATGAGAAGAGCAGTGTCTCTCACAAACATCTGCCTATACACCAAGAAAAACCCCTTCCATGAACAACAAATAATAAATTAAGGATAGTCTGACAAATCTAGAGATCATTATAGGAGGAAAAGCTGATGTTCTTATGCAATGACAAGGGACATTACTTTTAGAACTAATATTTTTCTGGGAAAATTTGTGGGAAATTTTGTTCTCAAAATTTGCAAAGTTTTGCAGGCACCTGACTCCTACAGGTTTCATAACCTTTTCCATGGATGCTGCATTGCATGAATACAACTGAACAGCAATGGATGAGATGATGAAAGAAAGAAACTATGAAGGTGGGCTAATATATTTGGTCTTCCTACTTTTCATTTTTCTCTGTTTTTTGTTTGGGGTTTTTTGTGAGTTTTTTGTTGTTTTTTTTTTTGGGAGGGGGAGGTGGGGGGAGGTGTTGGAGTTTTTATGTTGGTTTTGTTTTGTTTGTTTGTTTTGGGGTTTGGTGCCATTTTCCCAAAACTTTGTCCCTATGGACAAAGCTGCAACAAATAAAGGATGAGAGTTATGTAGTAAAAACAAGGGCAAATATGTGACTTCTGCGGTTCATAACTGTTAACTAGTCACAAGTTCATGACAGTGTGGTTCAAGAAGAGGGTAGCAGGGTAACAACTAATAGGCTCCCTCCAGGTCTGCAAATGGAGTTTTCAAAAAAAAGAATATACATTAAACAGTAGGATGCACTACTGCTTTTCATTTTGGTTTTCTAAACATTTTATTTGAAACACAAAGTAGAACACAAAGGAATGGGTAAGTACAGGCCTAAATCTATAGCTGAAGGAGTAGCTGTGCTCCAAGTGTTTTCATTTGGATGAGAAAGGTTTTTTTTCAGTGAATATCTTGATCTTCCCTCCTTACAGGGCTTCAGATCACATCATATAACACATGAAGAAGATTCCTTTAAATGAAATTAAGCCAGAATATACAATGCCCATGTTATAACCGATAAATCCTCTGTTGTCACCTGAAAAACATATATTCCCTTCAACCATCTATGTTTCCCACTTAAGAGGTATGAGGAGGACAATTTGAGCTGAGACATTCAGATCTCTACTTAAATTCTACTTCTATATGATAAGCTTTATTGGTGGCACTTCTCCCACAAATACTACTTTTTGTGCCTGAGTAGTAATTTTTAAGTATGAAACAGATTTTGCAATTTTAACTTTGAATTGTCATCAGTTTCCATTGAAAATTGCCATTGAAACTTGGGGGACACGTAGTGAGCTAAAATAATACTCTCATATTAAAAAAGATATATCAAATATATAAAAAATTTGAAGATATTTAAAAAGCAACATTAATTCTGTCCGTTCCCAGTCACAGAAAAAAAACCTTGTTCTTTGTGTGAATTCTTTTTCAGCAAAGCAGATATTCTTATTTGATCTCCTTTTACATTGCATTCCCCTACATTTCACTGTGTATTTAGACTTGCCAGTCATGTTTTGTAGAAAAAAAATAAATCTGGTCCTGTGGTGGGCATCAATAGTGGAAACTGCATTGCTGCCATTTCTTTTTACCCATTTTCCATATTTTATCTTTAGATTCTGTTTATCCGTTTCTATGTTACTCATTAACAGTAACACTCTATATTATCTGAAAAACTTGACAAATGTGAAGGGTTTCTGTTAAGATACTTTAAGGCAACCTTTCAGTCTCTCATTTGAAAAGCTATATTCATGAATTCTGTCACATGCAGTTATGTTCAACAAGTCACTGATTTTTGCAATTTTTATCAAGTCTCTTTCCAATGTTCAGCATAAATGAGATTATACCACCAGTCTCACCAGTGAGAATAATCATCCCTCCAACCTATTTTCTTTATTTTACTGTCAATTATGGTGATATCTACTTAATTTTAAATTACACATTGGAAAGAATTATTTTTAGTAAGGAACTTTGTATTTTGAATTTTCCCAATCTTTGTATGACATTTATATGATGACCACATCTATTAATTTTGATATAATACAATCATAAACACTTTAAAAGACAAGACTGTGAAAATACTATCAATATTATATATATAATATTTTGATTATACAAGCATTGATGTCAGGCTTACATTTCTGTTCAGTGTCATATGGCAATAAAGTTTTGCACATCATAGACATCTAAGCATCAACACTTATTACATCGACAGTCTGCAAAAATAAAATTACTTAGATATTTAAGAATTTTACAAACATTTTATTAATGAAAATATAAAATTCCCTAGTAACATATGGAGGGTTTTTTCCCCCGAGATAATTTTGTCCATCTTAAGACTGAATCTATCTCTACTTCAACATTTTCAAGGTAGATGCTATTTCATGAAGCTAGAATTTAGGAAGAAAAGTAACCTTTTAGCCTAAGTAGCTTAGGTATTTTCTAAATATTCTGCATTCTTGTAAAGTTCATTAAGTGCCAGGATTTGCGGTTTTCTCACTATCTCTGCGAAGCTGATACAAACTCTATAAAATACATAACAATTCAGTGAGCAAGAAAAGTTTAACTATATAAATTACAGGCTAAGGCCCTCCCCAAGAAAGATCAAGTAGCTTAGAACTTGTAAGAAGCATGAGACTCCTGTAATGTTGATTTCTTGACTATAGCAGATAAACAGCTCCAGAGTTTCAAAGTACTACCTATTCTGGTAAAACCTAATATCCTTCCTTTTTTTTTTTGGTGCTACATTAAAATCTTCCAAGCACATTAAATTCCCTCTTCCTATGAAGGATAAGCCACATAACTCTCATATCCCACCTAATTTCTTTTTTTTTATTTTTTTTTTTAAATGATTGAACAGTGCTTTTTGCACCCACCTGAGGCAGCTTGATGACTTGATTCTTTTACCTAGGAAGAATGATGGTGTCCAATGATCTATCTTTATGCTGTTAGACATGCAAGAAGCATCCACGCAGTCTGTGAAGTGACTAGTATTCAATGAATGAAAAAAGAGGCCATAGAATACTTACCTTGCAGCCTCCTGCTTGTGTGAGCAGCTTCCCCTAGCCAATGCTTCAGGCTGCATGACATGTATACCCTATTTAAGTTTTGCAATATTGATGCATAAAATAAAAGCAGCCACTATCTTTCAGGTGAAGATTTTCAAAATGACACACTGTCTGGGAGTCATATAAAAGTAGAAAAGCTAATAAAAGTCTGGGGGATCAGAAGGGACCTAAAAACACAGAAGCAGCTTGACAGTGTAAAGTATGCCAAGTAATTTTACAGTCTTTATCAATGAATATTTGTGCAAATTATTTTTTGTGCCTTCTGATTTAATAAATAATTATTATGATTTATAATAGTTATAATGATTGGGCTTACACAGAAAGTCAATGTTCAAGATATATTTATAGCTAACAACTGCTTCTACATCATGCACCTTGGAAATCTTTATTAACCTTCAATATCTTTCACACTTTAGTGAGAAAATTTACGCTAAATTCATTTTAGGATGAAGGTGACTTTTACTACAACTCTTGTCCGAGGCATGCTTAGCAATACATACATGGTCATCAGCACTTTGAGTGACAGATTATTATCTAATCTGGCATTCCACTTGCACAGGCAGTTTTCCAGTAGATTTGACATTGATCATCTGTCCATTTGATTTGTTAACTTTATAAAAAGTGTGGGGTTTTTTAACAAAATGACTAAAAGCTTGCAACTCAGTATAGAAATGCCGTTATTTTATATTTTACTTCATCATAAATTTATTTTCTAAGGAAGTGGCTTTGATTGGTGAAACCAATGACATCTTTCTTTCTTTATCAACTCTCTGTACCAAAATGACCCTCAGAAATTTGAGGTCCAAATGTGATTAATTTGACTGGCACAAGACAATCGATGCTGGACTGGCAGAATGGGAAGATAGTAACAAAATGCATCCCTATGGACATGAAATCCTCATGTTACTGCATGTATCACAGTCAGTCCCTGTCAGCAGGTTTACTCTATAATAAATGGACTTTTTTATGCATCTTCTTTATATCTACCAAGTGTTTATGAAAAAAAAATTAGAAACAGCAAATCAGGATGGTGTATGACACTTGAAAATCTAGTCTCCCAAACAGCTTTGGGAACACAAAATGCAGAGGATTATGTTTGTGGAATATCATATCTAATTTTTAACATTTATTACATAACATTTTCACAGGGAGGATGTCTTTTTAAAAAAGGTAAAAATTTCAGTCTGCCTATTTTTTTCCTTATTCATGCAAAAGCTCACTAATACTATTTAGGAATGTGCACAAAGAATAGATGAACCTGTATGGAAATGGTCACACGATTTCTGCAATATAAGTGCATACAAGAAGTAGCAAAATTATCCCAAATTTGGCAAATATGTTTTTGATTTTTTACAAATTCTTTTTAGCTGGATTATTTGTCTAAAATATGAAGAAAATATGTACTAAATAATCAGCATTATTATGAATATTAATGAGTCAGGGAAAATTAATATCCAGGCTAAGCAACTTACTGATAAGTAAAAGAATAAATTCTTCCTCCATTTAGCCTTAAATACCCAAATGTATTCCTATGAGCAAAATTGTTTCTCCAGAAATACTTTTTTTTTACAGGATTGATTTCTTTATATTTACAGGAAAATGATAATGATCCAAGGTCTGACTAGGCACCTATGCAGTTCTAGCAATTATATTACAAAAATATATCAAAATGATATTATCAAAACATCTATCATTTTATTGAAACATTGCTGGTGTAATAGAAAACTGCCAACTCCCTTTTGAAGAAAGAAAAAATTTGTTTGAAAAGCAAAGGTTGATCAAGAAACTCTGAAAATTAAGAAAAGTGTGGCCTAAGTTTTGCAACTGGTTCTACTAAGATTGTTGGGTTGGGAGTGTTGCCCTCACTATGAGGAAATACAATGATCTTTACTACTTTGGTTTGGTTAACACTGTGTTTCACTTGTATGTGTTTCACTTATGTGTGGTCAAGATGTGTGGGATTTTTGCTACTCTTCCATTACTATCTTCATATCATTGCAAAAGAAAGATCCAAGCCAAGGATCTGACAAGTGTGGATTTTCCCCATTCCCTGTTCATGGTCAAATCAGTTCAATGCTGCTGTTAGGATAATATTGTGTAGCCAAGGGTCTGCTGATTTCCTGCTCCCTTTCTTGCTGAAAAATGTCCTAAGTAAATACCTCATATGCATAAGCCCCTCTGGTAGGTTTATCTAGCTCCTCTTCACATATGTGTAAAAAGCAAGTGATATTTTGGTTGTGCACTGATATGAACCTAAAATACTACCATAAAGAAGGTGTATGTGTCTTTCTATGTTTAAAATGTTTCAAATATGTCTTATTAAATTTATATGCTTTCTTTATAACATCTTTTTGTAAATATTTGCAGGCCTTTCATGTGGTTATCCTCTCTCTCATATTATACTGTTCTACAGCAAAGGCCAGCTACTATAGATGCTACTTGGAAAAGGCCCTTGGAAAATGACCATGACTGTCCTGGTCAGAAAAGAGACAATCCTGAACTAGATGAACAGTATCTTTTAATGAAATTTCTTAAAAATTTCTTACTAATCAGCAGAACTATTTAACAAAATGTTTAAAAATTAAGCATGAAATTATAGTTACAATTTAAACTACTTTCACAGTTACAAAAAGATTTTTACACATAATGGCATTATTTTAGTACAAAACAAATGTATCAAGGAGTCATCTCTGGACATGTCTCCAAAAAAAGGCAAAAATACTGATTCTGTGAAAGTTCTTGATACTTGCTACAGTATGTCTTCATCTTAGAGATGTTCCCTCTCAATAAAATATAAAAACCTCATATTCTCATATATGTATTAAAAAAATACTTATTATAACTGTGTTGCTTTTTTGTTTGTTTTTGAATCTTAAGTATAAAGGCAAAATGTCTTGGTTTAATTTAAGCAAAAAAGGCACTGTCACGACTGTTTGATACAGCCTCTACCATGGCTTTCATGTTTAACATAGTCAAATTTTGTACACCTAGAAATTACAGTAATTCAGGCTTATTTATATTTTTTTTTAAATGTATCAAGTACATTTTTGATAAATAGTGCTTTTAAAACAAAGGATAATGTATCTAAGTAAAATTCCTTTAAATATTCATCCATGTTTATAACTGCAACAACAAGATTAATAAAATATAATGAGAAAGAGTAGATAATTGCTAAAATGAAATTCAAAACTCCTTTGATCTGGGAACTCTCCATTCTAGTTGGGTGGGCTTTCTAATGGCTTTAGGAAAACTTGTATTAGAATGAAAAAAGCTAATTTCCAAAGACAGTTTCTTCGGTCTTAGTGAACAGAGAAATGCCTATATTTAGCATGTGCTAGTAAGTACAAACTTTCCGTTTCTAAATCACATTCAGAAATATTTTGCAGTTTTTCTGTAAAAAAAAAACATGTACGAATTCTGGCTACCGTTTTTAATTATTACCACATATTTTGAATCAAATACAGTTCTCTGTATTTGTGAACAATAACTCCTAAACCAGGTAAACTCTGTGTAACCTGTATATTGCTTGCTGTGATCAGCCTGGAGAGGAATAACAGTGTGAAGACAGTAACATTGAAACTAACTTTAAACACCCTGGGAATATGTTCATCCTGTCAAATCTACAATCAAATCTAAGTAAAGCTTTTTCAAACTATCTTAAATAAGCACTAAAAGTCCTGTAACTTATTATGCATTACAAAATAAACCCTTAAGCAGGTGTGTAGGCCTACATATAGCCCAGACTTTATCTTTCTAATCTGGTGATGAATAGAGCAGGCCACCATCTGGTGTTCGTGTATATCAACAACTACAGTACAGCCCTACAATTTAATAATCACAAACTTTAACTGTTACTTACCACTTATTTTCAGCTACAGAAGGTCTCAGATTAAATCTGTCAAATAAACGTAGAAAACCAGCATAAGATTAACTATTTTCGTTCCGGATTTCAGATGCAGACAGGGAAGCAGGGAGAGCTCTGCTGTTGCTACGGAAACATGACGCTGAGGATTTAGTGACAGCATCAGATGGTATTGTACTGGAGACTGTCTGCTTGAGGGACTATACAGCATGCTGCTGATAACAAATAAGAATGGGTTCCAAATGTTTTCAATTTGATGTACCAGATGAATCCTTTCATTGCCTCAAATACATTAATTTGAAAGTAGATACAAAGAATTTATATTACTGTTAGAAAAATACATAACAGTGAAACATAATCTGCCTGGAAGCTCTCTAGGCAGGTAACTAATCTTTTTAAACCTTTATTCAATACGCAAAGTTTATATAATTAGTACTGTATTTTAGTCTGAAGAAGATTTATTTTACTTTCTCAAAGAAATTGTCTTTAAACTGATACCTTATAAAAATGAAGACCTTTTAGGTTCTTGTGTTTTAAGTTCATTAATTATTGCTAAAAAAAGTATTCAAATAGCAAAAATGTCCAACAAATTCCAGATTCATAAAGGCCTGAAACTGGTAAAATTCAGGGATTTATTTCATATTCAGTCATTCATTTAGTTTGTAAATATTTTTATTTTGTGATGTGAAGTTTAAAACACTATTAAAATTCAAAAACAGTATTTCTGAATATAGTCTGCATCAACTGCAAAGTATCATCTGTCAAAATATAGACTGATATATGCCTTAGGCAACTCAAAATTTCTTTTACAAAGTCTTTCTCTACTCTACAAATCTTTCTGAATTTCATTTACCTCTGATAGAATCACAGAATCAACTAGGTAGGAAAAGACCTCAGAGATCACCGAGTCCAACCTTTGATGTAACACCATCCTGCCTACTAGACCATGGCACTAACTGCCACACCCAGTCTCTCATTAAATACCTCCAGGGATGGTGACTTGACAGCCTCCCTGGACAGCCCATTCCAATGCCCAATCACTCTTTCTGTAAAAGAACCTCCCCTGGTGCAGCTTAAGCCCGTGCCCTTTTGTCTTACTGCTTTTTGCCTGGGAGAAGAGACCGAACCCCACTGAATAAAACCTCTTTTCAGGTAGTTGTAGAGAATGATGTGGTTGCCCCTGAGCCTTCTCTTCTCCAGGCTAAACAACCCCAGCTCCCTCAGGCACTCTTCACAGGACTTGGGCTCCAGACCCTTCACCAGCCTCGTTGCCTTCTCTGGACATGCTCCAGCGCCTCAATATCCTTCCTAAATTGAGGGGCCCAGAACTGGACACAGTACCCGAGGTGTGGTCTCATCAGTGCTGAGCACAGAGGAAGAAATACTTCCCTCGTCCTGCTGGCCACACTATTCCTGATACAGGCCAGGATGCCACTGGCCTTCTTGGTCACCTGGGCACACTGCTCATGTTCAGCCGCCTGTCAGTCAGAATCCCCAGGTTCCTTTCTGCCTGGCCACTCTCCGACCACTCTGTCCCCAGCCTGTAATGCTGCAGGGGGTTGTTGTGATCAAAGTGTAGGACCCAGCACTTGGTCTTTAGTTAAACCTCATCCCATTGGATTCGGCCCATGATTAGTTGACCATTATCAGATTAAAAATATCATAACAATATTTTCTGAAAACAAAAAATATCATTCTTCAGTCAAATATGTCTCTTTTTTTATTGGTACATGTGAGCTCCAGGATATTAGTTCAGTGGGAAGTTTACATAAATACACAGAAATAATATTTTATATTCACTTGAGGTTCTTTTGTACCAAGGCATTTTACAAGCATATTACGTTTCCCACTACATAATACTGGGAAGCCTGTTGACTGTATTCACAAAAACAACTCTTTTTCTTCAAGGATAAGACCACTGTAACTTTACTCTCCAAACAGAGCAGAAAGGACTGCCATACCAAGGGTAACCACACATAGCATAAAATCACTTGATCAATATACCTTTGAAGGTTATAGATTGATTCAGTCCTGCTGGGATTTAAGACTGTATCTCCAGGAGTTTTAGGTATTTTAAACATAAAGATAACCCCATCAACAGACCTCACCATTGATATCAAAGTGAATTTCTGATTATGCCAATGGTAGGACCATGAAATACCTCTACCCACTATCCCTAAAGAAGAAAAAAAAAGGAAAAAGAAAAAAGTAGAAAAAGAAAAAGAAAAAATACTAAAAGAAAAAAATACTAAAACAAACAGCAAAACAAATAGAGCAAGGAGAAGCCTGTGAATTTCCTTATTATGAATTTTCATATAATATTTCTCTTTGGATCTTAAATAATACTGGGGGGAAAGTATTAGTTGTTGATCCATGATCAAGTTAAATGTTCATGAAAACCAGTTCAGGTTGAACTGATTTTTGCTTTCTATTGATTTTTGTGTAAGAGTTAGGAGGTTCATGACAAAGAATAAGGTTATCTTCAACAAGACAACAAAGCTGACAAAATATGATTAAGTTGCAGTAAATATAGGTAATCTTGGGTTAAATACAGTCATCTTTTTTGAATTAAACACTTAAAAAAATCTACATTAAAAATTGGGTTTACTTTCAAATAAACAATATTTTGAATGAAAAAGACCTTTTTAAATAGACAAAATAAAAAGTGCTAGCATTTCACACATGAACTACTTTCTAATTCCCCCTTATTCTAGTTCAAGCTGCTTACCAATTTCAATCTGAATTTCTTGTTTTAGGTGACTTCTGCCAAAATCCTTTCTGGACAAATGTAATGCTTTTCAAAGCCAATAAAATATGCCATATACTAAGACAGTATATGTTGTGCAATAGATTTGAAGACCTCCGAGAAGGAGCACTTCCAGAATATACCACTACTAAATATAACATATAAAAGAATATGTGGTATTTGTACATAAACTACTGCATGTGCATTCACCTTTTTTACCTGAGAGATAGAGAGTTGAAGAGTTTTGAAGAAGCTTCAAGAGAGGCTTTTAGGAAAATGTAAAGGAATTCTGAATATTTTTGAATTAGAGGAAATTATTAATGGAGGTTAATGAGCAAAACATGAAAAAAATAAAAACAACAAAAAACTGACATGCCAGCAATTAAGACTATGCTAAAATGTAAATAAAATAATTTTAGAGTAATTTCATCAAAAATATACTTTAAAAAAAAAAAAAAATCTTTCAGTCCATCATGTACAAAATACAAATCACAGAGAGGGTGAAATTGTTTGAAATTAATTTGTGCTTTGAGTTTTTTTGAACTATGGTGTCTTTTTTTTTTTTTTTAATTTCTCCTCTGATATTTAGAATGCATGTTTTATTAAAAGTGTTAGAACAGCTCTATCATCTCCGTAAAGACGGAGAGAGCTCACTCTTTCTGGGAAGCAACCAGGTATATTAGACAATGTCCCAGAGGCTACAGGATTTTGCAAGAAGAACACGAAAGAATCACAGTGAGACAAGGCAGTTCTGAATTTTATGCAGAGACTGACAAATGTCTGAGAAGACTGAGAAGCACAAGGGCCTCATAAACCACAAGTAGGCCAAAGGAAAATCATGATAGAATGATGAGGCTGATAGAATTGGAATTGTTCAGCCTGAAGAAGAGAAGGCTTCTGAGTGACCTAATTACAACCTTCCAGTACCTGAAGGGAACCTTCAAGAAAGATGGAGAGGGACTATTTACAGGATCATGTAGTGACGGGACATGGGGGAATGGCTTCAAACTGAGAGTAGATTAAGTTTAGGTATTAGGAAGAAATTCTTTACTGTGGGAGTGGTGGGGCACTGGAACAGGTTGCCCAGAGAAGCTGCAGATGGAGAAGCTGCAGATCCCTGGAAGCGTTTCAGACCATGTTGGATGGAGCTCTGAACACCCTGGTATAGTGAAAGGTGTCCCTGTTCATGGGACAGGGATGCTGGAAGCAGATGATCTAAGGTACCTTCCAATGCAAACCATTCATTCTATGGTCCTTACAGTAAGCTCAATTTACCAAGATAGTTAGCATTGCAAGCTGTATGAGAATCCTAACATTGTCCTCTTAGGAAACCACTTCACTATTAATCCTCATGCGTATTATGTCATGTATTACTATCATTCAAAAATTTCTGGTCAACCCAATCATTTTCTCATTTAGAAATTTTAAGGAAGCCAGAACTCCTGCAGCACAGTTATACCAGCTATAGATTACTGTAAAGTATGAAAGTATTAGAGGTATAATCAAACTCCCAGGATAAGTAAGATAATTCAAATACTTCAAGCTTTGAATATGTAGCAGCAGACTATCAGTAGTTCATGAACAAGACAAATGTTTCAGTGCAGAAATTTAACTTGGTTTGTGTGTTTCAGCTACCTAAGTGCAGTCAAATGCGTAAAATGCAGCATTGCAGACAGCTATAATTAACAGCTTTCTAGTACCAAAACTCACAGTCAGTGCTATATCTAGTGCTCATGTAAGTTATTCTGTTATAGACAATATAGACACTAAAATAGATACTAAATTATATGTGTGTATATGTATACATTATATTCATATTTTATTCTCCTGACTTTGGACATCTGCACTGGATTCTAATTAAGTATGATGTACAAAGTATGCCTTTTCTTTGCTATACATGTGTATGCAAACTGTTTGGGTTTTGAGTCACTCTAGTGCCAATGAGACCTGCAAGTTGTTTATATATTAAAGGAAACTATAACTCTCGCAAAGACCAGTGAATGAGTGATGTGTTTCAGATCTACCACTGATGACCACACAGATCTCTAAGCAAAGAAAAATTATCATTCCAGCTTCCTGCTGGAATAGTGCATATTTCAATAAGACAGAAACATCCAGACCAACATGGTTTACAAACCATTGGATAATATGCTATAATCATCTCCCATCCCACTTCTGAATAAATAAGCCTGTAGTAGCTATTGTAATATTTTTTTTTTAAAAAAAAAAGCTCACTCGTGTGATGAGTGGAGCTCAGCTTTAATAACAAATCTATGAAAAGAGACACATTAATGTGCATATCATATGAAAGCTCAAAAATTCTCCCTGCCCATCCATATTGTAGTCCATGTTTAAGTCCCATGGTTTGCAATAGACATTCTCCCATACGTTCCTTGCCCTTTAAGCTCCATTACTTCTCAAAAACCCCACACTTGGACTACATAGGAAATTACCTACAAATGATTCCATTTCCACTTTTTCTGTGTGCACCATTTCTTTCTGTTTCTTTGCAGAATCTGGTCTGTTTTGGGCAAGGACCATATATTTTCCCACTTCACTGTTACATGCATATATTTGAAGTTACATAAAAATGTTAAATAATGAACAATAGAAAACAATTCAGAACTCTGTCTTTCCAAAACTTAAATCTGGTAAGATTTCAAGGAAATGTTATTGGAAGCAAAGTGGGAACAGCCACCAGTGAACCCTCAATAGATTTATGGTTGGTAGTAACTTAGAGTAGACAGCTCTTTAGCTATATAGATATTACTTCACCTCATCTCATCTCCTCTCTGTCCTTCAGTATTATACATATATATGATGCTTAATAAATAAAATAAGCACTTCAAGGCACCTTGGTTCATGTTGCCATATTCCATATTGTCACACCTATAACTCAGATATTGTGTAATATATATACATCACAGTGATAATGCATTTTATATATGTGGCATAGTGACTAGCATTTTTATACTCTGGTAAAAAGTTGAAGATCTAACAGCTAACTATCAGTTTTGTCATCTTACAGTAAATAGGGTTGTACATTTTTATGTAAAGTCTATAAGAAAAGACTGAAAGAAAAAATATTTTGTCACTGGACAGGCTTTTTCATCACTGGACTACACTTTGGTTTGTGATTTTTTTCTAAAAAACCCAATGAAACAAAAAGGATCTATCTCTATAATTTAAATTTTACTAGTTTTCCATTTCCTGCAGAGAAACTTCAACAAATTAGATATATACCAACTGCAGGAAGTTTATTAAGGGCAAATGCCAGTTTCTGCACCTGGAATGGGGCAATCCTGGCTGTGTGCATAGACTAGGGAATGAGATGCTGGAGAGACGTGCTCTGGAAAGGTACCTGGATGTCTTGGTTGACACCAAGCTGAATATAGGTCAGCAGTGCCCTGGCAGCCAGGAGAGCCAACCGTGTCCTGGGGGGCATCAGGCAAATCATTGCCAACCGGTCAAGGGAGGGGATTGTCCTGCTCTTCTCTGCACTGGGGCAGCCTCACCTTGAATATTGTGTGCGGTTTGGGGTGCCACAATATAAGAAAGATATTAAGTTGTTACAGGGTGTCCAAAGGAGGGCAATGAGGATGATGAAGGGTCTGGAGAAGAAGCTGTATGAGCAGCAGCTGAGGTAATTTGGTCGGTTCAGCCTGGAGAAGAAGAGACCGACCTCACTGCAGTCTTCAACATCCATACGAGGAAAAGTACTCTTCACTGTCATGACCAGTGACAGGACTCCGGGAAATGTCAGGAAGCTGAGTCAGGGGCAGTTTAGCTTGCATATCAGGAAAAAAGTTTCACCCTGAGGGTGGTTGGGCACTGGAAAAGGCTCCTCAGGAAAACAGTCACAGCGCCAAACCTGAGTTCAAGTGGTGTTTAAACAATGCTGACAGACGTGGTGTGGGGTGTCCTGATCTGGGCCAGAAGTTGGACTCGATGATCCTTGTGGATCCTTTCCAACTCAGCATATTCTATGATTCTATGATCTAAGTATCTCAACTCCAGCAGTGAGTATTTGAAAGAAACTACCTAAATGCATGTTTTAACCATCACACTATCCAAACTGCTAGAGGTGATGTGCAGATCAGTGGGACATATTGGTTTATGAGGAAGCAGGTCCAAATTTTCTGATCTGCATTCCCAGAATGAATGGAAAATATTGTTTTTTGCAGAAGCAGGTCTAGATTTTCTGAATTGCATTCCCAGAATGTCTTGCAGAAACCTGATAAGCTCCCTCAACTGCACCCTGGCCCTGAATTCATGGAAAAATGTCAAGGCAGAATGAAATATAAAAAAGATGTCATGAGAGCAGATTGGGATCCAGGCCAAAGGGAGGAGCTGGAGAATGAGAAAGAGAGTGGTACACTGTGACAGGGGACACAGAATAAAATAAGGAACATATTACTGGGTTCTAGATATAGAGTGGGAAAAAATGGAAGCATAGGTCTTTTTCTTGCAATCTCAGTTTGTAGGACCAGTGTAAGCATGAAAGAAGAAAGAACTACTCTTATCCAGACATGCAGAACGGCACAGAGGTGGGTTTATTGTGCTATTGCTTACACTTCTACTTGGCTACACCATCAAGAGCTAGAGAAATTGGTGGGGCTAATAGATTTTCACTGAAGCAAGTGTTCCTTCTGTGTTTAACTCCTTACATCATACTCATGTTTATTTTTTCCAATATAAAGTCTGGATTCTGGTTTTATAGGTCAAGATATTTTGATTTTACAGATGTGGCCACATCAAGCCTGGAACAGAGTACAGGATCTGGTATTCATTAAGATAGAACAAAATCTTACCTGTCAGTTACTCAAAGAAAAGAAGATAATTTCCCCAAAGTCATCTTTGGCTTTCTGTGACACACAGATAATATAGAAATGTCATAAATAATGTTTTGTCATTGTTTCTGCCTGTCAAAATTTCCTACCAAAAAATTATCTGTCCACTTTATACCAGCAGTTCTCGTCAGAACTTCCTGTTGGAGTTTTCCTGCCAGAAGATCCTGCTATTGTTATCTCTTCAAAACATCTGAACAGGGCTATGTGCCAAGAAACCTTAACCTTGTCTAAATGCTACAAAAAATTGAAGAGAAATTTTGAGAAATTAGGGGAGTGAGGAAAGAGAGAAGGAACTGGTTACTGTAACCAAAAATCTCTCCCTACCCTGCCTTTTCTCCGCCACCGCTTGCTGCTTACCTGCCACCAGAGACTGAATCTCTGCCTACCTGGAGGGAACTGAGACCCACCATGCAACATGCATGAGTTATATCTCATCCTTCCTGAATGTAGTTTTGAGGACCAAAAGCTGCTGCTAGATCAGGAACCTGCATGGTCTGCAACACAGCTTCTTGTGAGCAACAAACCCACACATCCTGGCTTCATTACAGAGAACTAAAGCAGCTAAGACCTCCTGAAGCTAAAGAGATAACATCGGAAAAGTGGCAGAAACAGAGAAAAAAGAAAGGCAGAAACTGCTTCTCTCTCTCTCCCCCCACCAACTTGGCTAGAAGGAAGTTTTTGGTGATAACTTTTCTCTGCTTCTAAAAGTAACTTTAGCTTTTTCCAACCTTTTCTTGTTTCTTCTCTTTGCATCTCTTAGCAATTAAAAAAAATCAGTTTCTGGTATCAACAGATAACTTGTGTGAGTTTTAGCTTTGCTCAGGGGAATATTCAAATCCAAAGTTCTTTCTGCAACATTTATGCAGATTGCAACACTTTCTAGGAAGGGGAGTACCAAAACTATTAATTAATAATATTTTTCAGATTATTACTAAAACTTGTATGTAGTTGTTCTTTCATTTTGGTTTGGTTTGGGTTTGGTTTTTTATTTTTGTGTGTGTGTGTGTGTGTGTGTAG
>JAWWMP010000116.1:88104104-88126531 GCA_035047865.1 Dendrocincla tyrannina | reverse complement strand
GGTTTGGGTTTGGTTTTTTATTTTTGTGTGTGTGTGTGTGTGTGTGTAGAATATGTGAAACATTTGTCTACAACATGGATAAGTGTATTAATTTTGGCTTATTTCTTCTGAATAATAAGAAGTCAAGTCTTTGATATTAAGGGATCAAGAATGCTATGTTGAAGTTTTAAAAGATATACCAACATGACTTTCCAAATCTCCTTGTATGATGTTGGAAAAATAAATGAACACTGTATTGCTGTAGTGAGTTTGTCAGGTTGGGATTTTTTTTAGTTGATTTTCAGATGCTATTTTAGCAAATATGTTCTTATCTAAATGTTGGCAGAGAGTTATAATTTTTCTTAGTGTGTTTCAGTAATTAAAAAAAAATCTATTGGTCTAATGAAAGGAACAATGTTTAAGCTCTTCCCTTATTCCGTTTACAAGGGATAGTTTGCCTTACCCCATAGGATGACAGTGCACCTTTTCCAAATAAAATCACAGAAAAAAAAATTAAAAATAAGAAGAGCCTAAGCCTAGATTCCTGGGTGTGCTATGTGCCAGGTTTGAACTGAATCTGAGGTGCTCTTGTTCTCCAGAACACTAGATCATTTGAACCAGACTATGATTTCCTCTCTTCCAAGGAAAAATGGTTGCACGCAGGAATGCTGCATGTCTAGCCTTTATCCTGACATGGATTGAGAGTGTTTTTATGGTGTAGCACTGAGCATAAAAGGCACACATAAAAGTCTGGATATCATCAAGTTAATCCTGAAGATTTATGTTTTTGTTCTCTATGCCTCTTCTATTTCTCCTGTTAGAAGCCAAAACTACCTGTTCAGAAACACCAATCACCATTTTGTGCCCTTATTACACCTAAGGTCCAACACAATTTACAAAATGAGAGTTTTCCTATTTATCCTACCTATAACATCCTGTCTGATGAGTATGCTTAGAGTGCATCTCATAAAAAATGCAACAAGCAGACAATTTTTTCTCTTCTCATTTAATGACCAGGAATTCAGTTCCACAATATGGAACTGCTCCCTCCAAGTGGATTTCTCCCCTTTCAGCTCCCAGAATTTTTACTGAAATTTTGACTATTCTCAGACAAAAACTCTTGCTGGCAACTTGTACTTAGCATGAAATACATTATCATT
Source organism: Dendrocincla tyrannina (assembly GCA_035047865.1). NCBI lineage: Eukaryota > Metazoa > Chordata > Aves > Passeriformes > Dendrocolaptidae > Dendrocincla > Dendrocincla tyrannina. Next base: position 88,125,392 of record JAWWMP010000116.1, on the reverse strand, counting down.
ACCATTTGTTCTGTTGCTTAGTGATAATTTAACAATTTTATATTATGGCATGATACTAACTGAGAAAATACTGTTTCCTTTTGCACTTGTCCATCACAGCCACCTAGCACTGTAGAATGTGCTGTACCTAGACTATTTATCTGTAAAGGTCAATTGTTGTCTTCAAATTCTTACTTTAACAACATGTTTAAGAGGTTTGAGAATGGTGTCTTCAAATCTGTTTTAATTTAAGAGAATTCTTTTTTCATGTAGCGATTTCAGGAACTGCTCCTCTTTCTTCCTGAGAAAGAAAAAACATTGATATGTTCCAGGTAATGAATAAACCCATCTTATTCTAGGTGATGTCTCTGCACTCTTAACACACAGAAAAGATTGGAAACCTTCTCTAGAGTTGGATAGTGTTATTTAGATTTGATTTTGCACCTTATAAAATGCTGGTGGGTAAGTGGTTCACATCTGACTGAATGCTGTTCGGCTGAACTTGGCTGAACTTAAAATTTACATTCGTTTGCCACCATCTTTCATCTAAGCTCAGTTTCGCTTGGGGTGAATTCAGATGATTATCCGTTCAGTCACAGTCATTTCAAAACAGAAGAGCAAATGCTATTTTCCAAGTGGTTCCGTATTGCTTTGCACTTTCTCTACTTCTACAGGGCAAAATAGCCAACTTCTTCTGGTTAGAGTTATATTTTGTCTGTAAGGTTTTAATGTTAAAAAAAGAAGATTTTTTTTTTTGCTTGTTGATTTATAATTTTTCATCTAATTGCTTTATGGCTAGATAGAATAAAAGAAAAAATGCAAATTATGTGTTTATATTTGGATGGAAAGAAGATGTAAAATAAAATAAATTGTGAAATGTGTTCGTTAACGTTCATCAAGTACTATATTAGCAATATATGCTTGAACAACTACTTGAAAATATGAGGATAAAAACACAATAGAACACTATATATATAATTTAAATATATATAGTATATATAAAGCATTTAAAAAGTGACCCTGGTATCTTAAGAGGTTATTCTTTCTTTTCAAATCAAACCTCTGGATCTTACTCTAACTGGGAGGAGACTTGTGTGACTACCATTAATGATTTACATTTAAAGAGTACCCCACTGCTTTGGAAGGACAGGTGTATTTCTGCCTCATTTTTAGTTTTCCAGTTTTACCACTTGGAGACGTTATTCTGACCACTGGTATTAGGCTACATGCAAAGCTTGGTGAAATATAATAAAGTGTCAAAAAATTCATCTATTTATGGTTCAAAGAAAAAAGCATTAAGCTGGTGCAGGGACACAAATAGTTACAGTTTTTAATTTGACTTTTAACCCAGAGGAGAGAGCATTTTGTCTTAAGGATGTTTATTTATAAAGAGATATCAGGTTGTTGTAGACAGTAATATCAGATTCTGTTTTGGGGGGTTTTGGTTTTTTGTTTGTTTTGTTTTGTGGTTTTTTTTTGTGTTTTTGGGTTTTTTTAAAAGTAATTTCCCTTCAAGTTTACCCGTAGAATACTAAAACAATAAACTATTAAGAACTTTTATATGTGCTTCCTCATGTAACCAGTTGTATAAAATATATTATTTAAATTTATTTCCTGACATATTACTTCCATCTATACTTCAATTTCTGCTATTAAAAAAGCACTTATAAAACTTTGGTCTGTAATTTTGAAAGTTCATATTCTCTCATGTTGCCATTTTAATCCTTCTCTGATTAATTTTAATACTTTTAAATGCAGTAGGAACACTATAAGGCTTATATATCTTTTATTTTGACTTCTATCCCTCTTCCAACACTTCATAACTTTTCTGCTTTCATATCTGATGTTGTAAATGAAGTCTCTTTATATATACACATTAGTCCCATTAATATTAATAGTAAATGCATCTATGCAACCAGCAGAGAATACAAGCTAATTTTTTTATTTCTGTCTCTAATATGTCTGTGTATATTCAGAGTATATAAATGTCTGGTTGATGATCTTTTCATCTAAATTTTAAGTGAACTAGTACTATAGCATATGACTAAGTGTTAGTAGACTGAAGGTATTTTCCAAGGTCTCTTCTAGCTAGTGGAAGTTACTTCCTTCTCTTCCGATATTAGAGAAAAATTCTTCACCCAGAGGGTGGGTGGGCACTGGAACAGGCTCCCCAGGGAAGTGGTCACAGCACCAAGCCTGACAGAGTTCAAGAAGCATTTGTGTGATACTCTCTGGCACATAGTGTGAATCTTAGGGATGGTCCTGTGCAGGGCCAGGAGCTGGACTTGGTGATTTCTGTGGTTCCTTCCAACTCAGCATGTTCTGGGATTCTGCATGCTTCTTCTTACATATGCATATACAGCTCCTGAAGAAGGCAGCTCTGATTTCACCTGAATTTAGAAAGTCTAGCAGAAAAAAAAACAAAACCAAAACCAAACCAAACCAAACCAAACCAAACCAAACCAAAACCAAACCCAAAACAAACAAACACACCAAACCAAACCAAACCAAACTAAACCAAACCAAAACCAAACCCAAAACAAACAAACACACCAAACCAAACCAAACCAAAACCAAACCCAAAACAAACACACACACACATATAATATAAAAGTATTATATTTGTTGTGGTTATTAATATTCAGTAGTGAATATGAATACATAAATAAACAAAACTTGGAAAGTTGTGGGTTTAGTGACAGATAAAGCCAAAAGTGGTTATGACAGTAAAAAAAAAAAAATATGCAAGCTTGATCATGCCATGATTCTTGAGCATATTTTCTGGAGTCATTTCTTCATCATACTCATGTCTGGATTTGATCACTGTGAAGGGATGGAATATAAATGCGTATGCTCTAGTGATTGCTTTATCTCTTTTTTTTTTTTTTTTTGAAGCACAAGTGGAGTAAATACTATTTGATGGCAGCAAATGTCATTTGCATTTTCCCTCTGTGTGTGTCTGGAATAATAAGGGAGTATTCCTCTATAAATGCTGTTAAATTTCAAGACCTCAAAACTTCAGGAAGTTCTTCCATGTATTTTTCCAGAGAAACAAGTTTGTCTAGGAAAAAGAACTGGATGTTTTGAAAATGTTGTCTCAGAACTGTGGGTTTTTTTTTAATAGAAATCTGAGTTCTTGATCAAATATTTCATAAAAGATAAAAAGAAAACCTTTCACTTCAGGAGCAAGAGAAATGAAACACAAGAAAGAAGAACTTTTGTCCACAGTCCCTAAACATCTATTTGATTGTATTGCTGAACCTCTGAAGAATTCTAAATTCAATGCCTCGGATTGTCTTTCTCCTTCACGGATAATGTTCTCTAGACTAGCTGTTAGCCTATTCTCAACTGAATTTAATAGCAGGAAGTTTCATTTTTTTGGTAAGAAAGTTGCTTTATTTTTTTCTCCACACAGTTTGTAATTCCTTCCAACTACCAAAACCCAAAAGTTAAAGGCTATTTGTGTACGCATTTTGTTGATCAAAGTGGTTTTAGAGCTGCTATTTAAAATGATCAATTCACTGCCCATGCAAGCCAAAGGAAAGCACCCTTTATGGAGTGCTTTATCTTCAGGTGCGATATCTTCAGCCAAATAATAAAAAAAGGTGTTAAGGGTGAGTTTATCATTAGTTGTCTTTTCTGAGCTCCATGTACATGCCTGCTTTTACCTTAAAGGAATAGATGATAGTGGATGCAAGGGTGCAAGGAGATTTTAGCACAAACATGGAATTTTGTACCCAAGCACTTACCCTGCATCTCAGGACCTGGCCATCTCTCAGTTTGACAATCCATTCCACTTTCAGATGGGGAAAGTGGTTTGGTGAAATTAGTCATCTTGCAAATGACCTGAAAATATTCAAAGGCAAAGAGTTATTTCTAATAATAAGAAGGCAAAGATACTGCATAGGAATCTCACCTGACACAATCAAATGTTTAAAATAGTATTAATCTAATTTTGCAGTAATTTAACTTCCCCTCTTCTTCTTTGCTTCTTTGCCATTGTCACTCTCACTTTGCCTATGGTAGTGTATGAAAGAGATTTTGGGCTGTGGGAGGGTTGGCAGGATGAGGGTTCTTTATATAATATATTGAAAATGCCAAGGAACTTTATATGTTTCTGTGTATATAAAACACAGTAGTTAAGGAGTCTGGTTCAATTGCTGGGTTGCTTACAGTGCCATGAATTGTAAGGACAAAAACAGCCAAATGAGAACTTCATTGAAGATAGTGAAAATAGGTTCTGACCTGAAGCAAATCAACCAATATAGAAATACAGAAGTCTGGACTGCTTTTATAACTGCCTGTAATTCATTTTACCACATTATTTGAGATGGAGATAAATTTGTAACTTATTTTTCCAGCCACCAGCAACTGGGTGCTCTGTAGTTTCTCACAGGCTGACTCTGAATGCAATTCAGCCTGTGCAGATGGCCTGCACAGGGATGACACATCACTCAAGTCTCAATTAGCTCCTCACTGCAGAATTTTAATGGGATTATGTGCTACATAAAACCTTTCTGGCACTGTCTGAAAAGAAGTGATCTACAACCTCTGAAGTTAAAGGCTAAAATGCAATGAACGAGCAATTTAAATATTCAATAATATTTCTTTTTTTTTTTTTTTTTCAAAAATATAATACTGGAATATAGTAATTTTTTTTCAAATTTTATTCAGAGAGAATTCTAGTTCTCAAAGTCTAGCAAATGACCAGAAGTATCACATCCTTACTGACATGTTTTCATCAGTGCTGTCTGAGAAGCAAGCATTTGCTGTGCAGTTCTAGCTTGCAACACTTTAGATTTGGGGTTTTGTTTGTTTGTTTGTTTTTTTTGTTGGTTTGGTTTGGTTTTTTTTCCACAAAGAAAGATCAAAACTGAAACCATTAGGTTTTACTCAACTCAGATTAAAGGTCAATAATGATATTTGAAATATTTATTTCATGTTCTAGTTTGGATATACATCTACAGTCATGGACATATATCTACAATCATCAAGGTAGCTGATAGCCTTATTGTCTTTCTAGATTGCAGCACTTAGACTCAAAATAGTTGCAACAAAAGATGAAGACTAATTAGCAGAAAGGGTTTTTAGAGTGTTACATTAATAACCTGACAAGAGTTCTACAAAGACCCCAGTGAAAAAAAGAACATTTCTATTCATTGGAAGATGGACAATTCATTGATTTTTATCTTACTTTCCTTTCTTTCAATGCGCTTTACAGATGTATGTTATTGACTGGTTTTTTTCCTCATACAAATAACGAGCTCAAAAAAGAAAAGTCTTTTAGCATGTTCTTGTGTAGTAGAAATGTTGTCTGGAAGAATTAAACTACCACGAGAATATATACACCTGTTTAACACTACCCAACAAAATCTCTCTCTTTTCTTCCTTTGAGTCTGTGATGTTCTTAGTCTTTTCGTAGGTTCATTTTTTATGCAAAAATACCTAGTGGTAAACATGTTTTAAAGAAAGTTTCTAGAAGTACTAAGAGCTTGTGAAATGCGATGTAATAGAGTCATTCCTTATGGAGATTATCCCAGTTGGTGAAGGTCTTAGGAGCAGAAAATTCATTAGACTCTAAATGCTAGATGACCTTTAGTTCAAAATTTATTGACTATTTTCTTTGGGTATGTGAAGAAGAGTGTCATGACACTTCAGGAAAAAAAAAATATTGAGTTGACCTTTTGCAACTGCTTTTTTTTTCAATATAAGGAAATGGACAGTGAAAACATATAATTCTGGAAAAGAATTTAGGGGATCATTGTGGAAGGCCAACTACACAAAGTGTGATGCATTAACAATAAAGGATTAGAGGCATCCATAGAAATATGAACTGTTAAGCAGGAACAAAAAGGAGATGTTACTTGTATTTTCAGCATTAACAAGATACCTGTTGAAATTTCAGTCAGATATTCACTTTAAAAATTGTTTGAGTTTGGGAACAATTTGAAAAAGTAATACAAGAACTGAGACACAGTTTCACAAAAGTTTGAATTTAGCCCATGCAGATTGGCCTGCATTGGACACAGACATGTACACTGAGGTGTCTGTAGTGTAGATGTCTACAGGTTCACTAAATTATTTAGCTTACTTTATATTCAGTATGTATTTTAGGTTTTACTAAATTACCTATTTTTCTTGCCCTCTAGTTATCATTCTAGGTAATGATGTCTCTCCTACATTTCCCATGTTACATTTGCTATTCCAGCATGGATATCTCAGATGCTTGGGTGTCCAAAATGGCATGATATACTTATAATTGTGCAACTGATCTGGGGCTTTGATCAATATAATTGATGCATACAGAGAGACATTTAGGTCGTTCTAAATCAGACACATCTACATCAAGACTTCACTAGAAGCCTTTGACTGTTGAGTAGATCTCCGTGGACTGTAATGAAAACTTAGATATCTATCAAACTTACATGTAGATACTCATGTTGCAGATAGCTAGGTGCAAATGTCCAAGTCTAGAACTGGATTTCATCCACAATCTTCCTGGACATTTAGGAGAGAAAATGAAAGAATCATGGCCTATCTAAAAACATGTAAAAAGGAGAATGCATCTGAGAGAGGACTTTTCAGTATATAATATATGAGCAAAAAAAGTTGCAGAATGAATGTAGATAAAAATTAAACTTGGAATCAGACATATTAAAAAGTTAAAACAATTATTCTAAAGCCAGATAATAGACAATTCTATCAGAAGGGACGTGATACTGGATCTGATGGTCACCAATATAAGAGAGCTAATCAGAGATGTCAAGACTGGAGGCAATCTGGGCTGCAGTGATCATGACCTGGTAGGGTTTGCAGTCCTGAGGAATACAGGTCAGGTAGGGAATAAAGTTAGGCCCCTCAACTTTAAGAAAGCAAACTTGCTGCTGTCCTAGGAGATAATCAGTAGGGTCCTCTGGGAGACTGCCCTTAGAGACAAGCGAGTGAAACAGAGCTAACAGGTCTTTAAGCAGGTCTTCCATAGAGTGAAAGAGCTAACAATCTCCAGGAACAAATGCACAGTCATTTGGAAAAACAACAGGTAACCTGGGAAGAGTATAGAAACAAAGTTCAGTTGTTTAGGGAGAGGGTGAGGAAGGCTAAAGTTAGAACTGAATCTTGCAAGGGACATAAATAAGAAGGGTTTCCTCAGAGATGCTAAATAGAAGAAGAAGGTCAAAGGTGTACCCCCATTGATAAACAATGTTGGTAATAATGGATGAGGAGAAGGCTGAGGTGCTCAACAACTCTTTGGCCTCAGTCCTCAGTGGCAACCACTTTTATGACATCTCTCAAGTGGAAGGACAGCAGACTGGGGACTGGAGAAGCAAAGTGGTTCGTTTGTAAAGATCTAGTTCATGACCATCTGAACAACCTGAATGCAGACCCAATGAGATGCAACCCAGAGTCCTGAGGGAACTGGCTGATGTAGATGCCAAGCCACTACCCATGATATTTGAAAAGTCATGGCAGTCAGGTGAAGTCCCAGTGACTGTAGAAAGTGACACTGTGCCCATCTCTAAAAAGTGTAGAAAGGAACCACTGTGAACTACCAACCCAACAGCTTCACCTCTGTGTCTGGGAAGATCTTGGAACAGATCCTCCTGGAAACTGTGATAAGGCACATGGAGAACCAGGAGGTGATTGCAGACAGCCAACACAAGTCCTGCCTAGTCAATCCAGGGGCCTCCTACAATGGAGTCATTACTTCAGTGGACATGAGAAGGGTTGCAAAACTGATGTGGTCAACCACAACATCCTTATGAACTGAAGAGATGGATTCAATGGGTAGACTGTTACACGGATAAGATATTGGTTGGATGGTCACATCCAGAGGGTAGTGGTCACCAGCTCAGAGTCCTGATGGACATCCTGATGGACAAGTGGTGTCCCTCAGGGGTCTGTTTTGAGACAGTGTTATTTGATATCTTCATTAATGACAAAGACAAAAGGATCAAATGTACCCTCAGCAAATTTGCAGATGGCACTAAGCTGAGGGGTGTGGTTGATACCCCTGAAAGATGGGATGTCATCCAGAGGGATCTGGACAAACTTGAGAAGTGGGCCCATGGAAGTCTCATGAGATTTTACAAGACCAAGTGCAACGTCCTGCATCTTGGTTGCAGTAACCCCTGGTATCAATACAGGCTGGAGGATGAACACATTGTGATCAGCCCCAAGGAGAAGGACTTGGGCATTCTGGTGGATGAGAGATGGTGGATGGACATGAGCTGTCAATGTGCACATGCAGCTATCATTAGCTGCATCACAAGAAACATGGCCAGTAGGTTGAGGAGGTGATTTCTCCCATTACTCTGCTCTTATGAGACCCCACCTTAAGTACTACTTCCATCTCTGGGGTCCTGTGAGAGACTGAAATGTTATTAATGGGTTAACATTAATCATTAATCATTAATCATTGTCATTCTTAATCATTGTCAAAACCATTGAAAGATGTTTTCAAACTGAAAAGAAACAACTGTCTGCCTGCAGCCACCAAACTTCAAACCCCCTCCTTCTACACTCCCACCCCCAGTCTTTTGCCCTGAATATGCATCCTGACTGGAATTTGGACTGTAACAAGGAAAAGACTATTTACCTCATGTCTGAGGAGAGGCAAAAAAGGCTCAGCATGTGGTTAAGGAAAAGGGGTTTGTGTGTGTCATGGCAAAATCTCTCCACACAAAACAGAAGAAGCAAACACCCGGCTCTGGGAAGACCACATACATGCAGGACATTCACATTCACATGAGAGGCAGGTGAGAAGGGATCACAAACCAACAAAGACTCACAAAGTGCCCCCAAATCACTCCTGAGGCCTTCCACCACCAGAGGACACATGAACCAAGTGAGGTAAAAAATGCTGAGTCTGGGAGGTGCCTGAGCATGTCCTGAATCCACTGGACCCTAGGTTTTGTGGGACCCTCACCACTGAGAAGACTAGAACAAGAGGACCCATGGGACACTGTTGGATTCCATGGAGTGGTGATATATTTTATATTTAACCTCTCTCTGTCACCCTCTTTCTTCCACCCACTCCTTTTTCATATTTCTTTCTATGTCTCATCTGCTTCCTATTTATTGTTACATAAAATCTGTATTATTGACTTTGGTAGCTTATTTGCACCCTAATTCAGGCAGAGGCATCTCTAATAATTTTAATAACTGGGCCATAACAGATACCCAGGACAGGAAGGACATTGACTTGCTGGAGCAAGTGCAGAGGAGGGTCACCAAGGTGATCGGTGGAATGGAGTACCTCTCCCATGAGAAAATGCTGAAAGAATTGGGATTGTTCAGTCTGGAGAAGGGAAGGCTTCAGGGTGACCTAATTCCAGCCTTCCAGTACCTGAAGGGAGCCTAAAAGAAAGCTAGAGAGAGACAAAAAAACAGTTGTCTAGTGAAGGGGGAATGGCTTCCAACAGATAGACGGTAGATTTAAGTTAGATATTAGGAAAAATTCTTTACTGTGAGTGTGATGAGGCACTAGAAGGGGTTGCTCAGAGAAGATGTGGAAGCCCATCCCTGGAAATGTTCAAGACCAGACTGGGTGGGGCTTTGAGCAATCTGGTCTAGTTGGAGGTGTCCCTGTTCATGACAGGGACGCTGAAGCTAGATGGTCTTTAAGGTTCCTTCCAACCCAAGCCATTCTATGACTAAAGCACATAGCAAGGCTTTATGGCTCTGTCAGTCTTGGAAAGAACCTGAATCAAGATTCACTTGATAATTTTTTATGGGTCTCAGTGTTTTAGTAAGAAATATGTAATACACTACTAGCAAAAAATAGTGAACAACAGATTAATTACTTGTAACCTAAAGCCCAGCATTCGGCAAAATGACAGAGTGGATTATCATTATCAGGGATTTTGGCCATAAAGTCTATTGCTACTTCAATCCTAGTTAGTAAACAGGGCCATGAGATTGAGCTCTTGGCCATGACCATCCATATCTTTGGTAACATAATCTCTGGCAGGGCTTTGCTCCAGGCCAAATAATATTTTCCCAGACAATGTTGAGACATAGCTGAGGAAATAACACACGTGAAACCTCTGTTTCAAAGGCATATTTGCATGTAATAAACATAGGAAGTCTAAGTTCCTTTCCTCCCCCCCCCCCGCAGAAACTGAGTAATGATAGTATTTCACTTTATGTATCTGCCTTACTAATTTGTATTTTCCACATAACTATTAAACTGTTTTCCTCCAAAATGCAAACTATCTTCCAGCAGAACTTGCAATGCATCTTGTAGATGAGATGCAGCAGAAGAAATAATAGTGTGCTGTTGTTAACAAGTCAGGATTAAACACAGCTGTGTACTAATAGCAATAACAAAACAAGTCCTGCTGACCCATGACTCAGGTTATGATAGATGCAAGAAGACTAAGCCTAAGCAATGAAATTTAATGAATTTTCTAATTTCTAGTTGCCAGTTTTTATACAAAAAATATAGAAAGTGTTATATTTCTGTTAATTATTAGTATAACATACTGGGAACCTAACCGTATAACCTGAGAATTGTCCTCTTGGTGGATCCGTTATATTATAAAGAGACGCATTTTAGCATGCATTTTAAATTATATGTGTTACAGTTTCTCTGCAAAATATAACTATATCATCCTTTAACAAATGGTTTTCATTACATGGTGTGGATAACTTCTTTATGTATATCTGCTATATAATGTGATTTATGATCTTAATGTCATCTATTTTCATACTCTTCCTTTCATTAAATTAAATCAACTACTATCTGTTTATCTGTACCTGTTTTTTCTCATAAGCAATAATAATTGGAAGATGTCATGCAGCTCTGGCAAATCTCAGGCTGTGCTGCTCTCACGCATTACTGCATTTGGATCTCAGCGTTTTACATCTCTGTATTCCTATGCTTCCCACATTTTGAATGGACAGGAGCAGTGCTCCTTCTTGTCACCTTTCTGCCTATTAGTCCTTCTCAGAAGTGAGACCATAATCTCTCTTTGCTCTTGCCCCTCAAACTAACACTTGTGTGGAAGGAGATAATATGCTTTTGGCATGATTGAAAACGCCTCATGGTGTCCCACAGCTGCAGCTCCTCAAACATAATTAAGATAGGCTGGAAGTTGCCAGGAGCAGGAGATGTGGACTCACCTGAGGAGATATGTTGGAACATATGAAAGTAGAAACCAAATTAAAGATGGGAGCAGACATGAAAGAGAAATGTGAGGGGAGACATGAGCAGAAACACAGAAGAGGACATCAGATGAGAACTGTGAAGGGGCAGAGTTTTGGAGAAAATGAAGGAGGGAGCAGAAGAGGTATGTTGGAAAGGGCACTGTTGGACAAGCAGCTGGATGCATAATTTTGGAAGAAGTTCCATGCCATGAGGACAAATTCTTCTAGGAGGACATCAGTCATGGGTGACCTACACTGCAACACAGACATCCGTGATGGACTGTAGTCATGATACCTTCTGCCAGAACAGGAACACGTCTGAGGGGACTGAAGCCCATAAAGTAACCCACACCAGTACAGAGGAGCAGTAGAAAGCAAGGAACTATTGAAGTGATTAGTTTTTAGCAGCAAGCTTTTGGTAGTGGGTGGAGGCCACAGGAGTAGCTTCTGTGAGAAGCTGCTAGAAGTTTGCCCCAATGCCAGTCAGCTCCAAGACGGGCCCACTGCTGGCCAAGGTTGAGCCCAGAGGAGGCAGTGGTAGCACCTCCAAGCTAATGTATTTCAGATGAGAAAAAAAAACCAAAAAAACCAAAACAAAGAAACAAACAAAAAACCACAAAAAAACCCTATCCTAGGGCATCAAACCAGTGAGAGAGAGGAGAGACACACTGTGAAATGACTGATTCTGCAGACACCAAGGTCAGTGAAAAAGGAGGGGGACGAGATGCTCCAGGCACCAGAGAAGAGATTCCCCTGAAGCCCATGGTGAAGCCCATAGTGAGGCAGACTGTCCCCCTGCTGCCACAGTGGAGAAGATATCCACCTACAGCCCACAGAAGGCTCCATGCTGAAGTGTAAAGGGGATTAGCGTGAGGAGTGGCAGAGAAAATGTGTGATGAACTGACCATAACCTCTATTCCTTATCCTCCTGCACTTTTTGAGCGGGAGGAGGTAGAGAATTTGGGAGTGAATTTAAACCTAGAAAGAAGAAGCAGTGGGGGAAAGGTGTTAAGATTGAGTTTTAAGATTTTTTTAAGATTTAGTTTTATTATTCTGACTTGATTTGTAACAAATTGAATTAATCTTTTCCCAAGTCAAGTTTGTTTTGCCCATGATGGTAATGGATGAGTGATCTTTCCCTGTTCTTATCTTGATCTATGATTCCTTTGTTTTATTTTCCCTCCCCTTTCCAGCTGCTGAGGGGAGTGATAGACAACTTTGGTGGGTACCCATCAGGGTTGTCCAGCCAGGGTCAACTCAACACAGGAGGAAAATATGAGTCTTCAGTATTGCACATAATTCATAAACAGTTTCTCAGGAAGATATTTAACTCTTCAAAATAAAATAACTCTTCAAAATAAAACTATTCACTATAACAGCACTTTATGATTTTTTGCTTTGAAAGAAAAATACAATCCAGAGACTGAATATTTCTCTTAATTTTCACAAACCTGTAGTAAACAAAGCCTGCAGTATTTGACTTATTCTCAATTTTTTAATCACTGCATCATTTTTCTTCCAACATACAACTGTGAATATAGTCAGACTTTTTCCAGAGGTTTTGATAACAACTTGACACTTTTCATTCTTTAGAACAACGAAAAAAACAAGACGTCTGACTTCTTTTCCAATTAACAGTCTTTGTCTATAGTATTCTTTTTATTGAATGTAGATTAAAAGAATCTTGTGCCTAACTGCAGGGCTTTAATTTCAAAAAATGCTCTAGTCTGGAAGCTGCAAGTAGTCTTTTACATTCAGAACTACTACTACTAATAGTTTGAGAAATATTGTGAAATCATGTTGTAAGTTATTTGGTTCAAGTGATTGAATTCTGTAAAAAAAAATGCTTGTCAGCTCAACAATGATGTATAATTGATACTAATGTCATGGAAAAAATATGAAGGAAAACATTAATATGAAATTACAACCAAAATTTGTGAGTTCTGTCTCTTGTCTTCCCCATCAGTAACCAAAGAAGGGAAAGAGCCTGAGCTTATAAATCTACACATAATGTTTAAAACTCAACCTCCTAGCAGCTGGAGTGCTAAAGCTATTCTTGTCCACACTATAGCAAAGAAGACAAGGTAAAACTTTTGAGAAGAATGGGAGTGAATTTGGAGTATATTCACCATTTTCGAAAATGAGGTCATGCCATATTTTAAGTGTAGTTTAAATGCATTTCTGTACAGTTTAGAATATAAATTTAAAACACATTTCCTAGAAGTATAAATATCTTTACCATTCAATGAGATTTAAAACAGATTTTCAAGGACACATTTTAATTCCCAGGGCACTTGTTTCTTGCAATGCAGAGATCATGATATCCAAATTTTTGGAACATTTATTCTCTCCTAAGCCAGGTGTCTGCCCTTTCCTTAGTCAGTAGAAAAGAGAAGGCATTTCTAGAAATTTCTCCTTGATGGAAAATAAGGAGCGGGTTTCTATTTTTTACTTTCAAAGTAGCGAAAGTCACAAACAACACAATTATATTAGCTGCCTTGAAGAAGTTAAGATAGGGGCAATGATGAGCTAGATAAGAATAATTTAAAATAAAATCTACATGTCAAGTTTTTCTTTTACATTCTGATTTGTGTGTGTTTATAACTGCATAGTCTGTAAAATAGAAGACAAAGTAACTTTTTAAAAATATTTTTTAAAGAACACTGAGAGATTTATATAAAACATTTTAAAAGAATTTATTTTTGAAATCAAAATATCTGTCTGTTTTAACAATAACAGAAGGGTTAAATTGTGTTGTGACATTCAAGTGCCTTATAAAATAAATGAAAACTCTTTTGAATCACAGAAAAAACTGTACATGCGCACATATACACATGGAAAGGTTGTAGCTACTTTCGTTCAATACCTGATAGAACGTACCTGCTTATTGGCATATGAGCTTTTGTACTGTCAGTTCCTCCACTCAGTGAAAGCCGATTTTTATAAAAAAATTATATTCCATGGCACAATATTAACATACAATCTAGTTTTGATACTTAGAGCAGATTAATTTTCACAAATAATTTATATGAGTATATTAGTTTTCTGATTATATACACTGCTACAGCAGAAATATCAGTGAGAGGTTTGTTTTTGTTTTTGCCTGGACTTAAGTATTTGTGACTTCTTTTATTGGCAAAGTTCTCACTGCAGATTAATATTTTTCATTTACTGCTTCTCAGGCCTTTTTTCCAGTGTATAATGTGCTTCTTCCATAATAAGATTTTAGGATTGTATCTTAAGAGATCCTATTTACAGAGCTATCACTTCACATCAGAATAATGCAGGGCTGTGACTATATTAGAAATACTGCCCTGAATGGTTTGCTTGCTTCCTGCTCTCCCTAATGATTTTGCATCATATACCGACAGTGTTTTTTTGAGTTATGACCTTTAAAAGCATATACTTTCAATATTATATGTGCCTAATACCAAGAAAAAGGCTTACAGCCTTTCGTGGATCACAAAGCTTTCTGAAGACCTGACATTTCTTTTACTCTGCTAGTATAGATCATTGGTAACTACACAGCACAGTAAATGCTGTACTACCCTCAAACTAGATTAAAAGCAGACTCAAACACAAAGACCTTTCAAAGATTCTCATCACCTACTTTATATCAGACATCAAATCATGCTCCAGCCTCTACAATTTGAAGCCATTAAATAGCTAGTGGGATTTTCCGTAACAGTAGGAGCATTAACCCCAGTGTCCTGGACAAATTCCAACACAAGTAATTACACTGTGCCAGTAAATCCGCCTGCATTTTATTTGGACGCTGCATTTCTTTTTCTTCTAGTAAAATATTATGTGAGGTTTCCTATGTACTGTTAAACAGTTGCTGAGTTTTATCTTAAGGGGTTTTGTTTCAAGGGTGTGTGAAATGATCTCTATAAGATGCAGTAAAAGCTTTGCATATGAATTCAGAATGTAATTCAATACCCTCTAGATATTATGCATTATATGATGTAACCTTTAATCATTTTATTATTATATTAATGCAGCAGAGTACTGAAGAAACACAAGCATCTTAAACAACTTTAAGTAGAATGCATTAAAGTGTTCTTCAGTAGCCCTTTCACTCATTTTGAGTTGCATTGGGCTGACCATTTTCTTCCTCTGGATAACTTTTCAATATTTCAACAATATCCCTGTTTCATAGTGTCATAAAGATACCACCTGCAAAATTTTACTTAGAGAAAATAAGAGTGCATGCATGCTAGAGCAGCTAGTAGCTTACAAAGATGCTCATTTCTTTCTCATTCCAGAGACTGGCATTCAGCTTTCTGCTTATTTTGTACTATAGTAAAGGCTTAATCTCCTTTTTCACTGTATCTCTTAAGCTGCTCAGTTTGTTCAGTTATTTGAGTTTTGGGTATTAGTTGCTCAATTCTGAGTTTAAATTCCCCCCAAAAAAACAGTCTTGAGGGAGGAAAAGCCGAGGTCTACATATTCAGGGATTATTGATGTTTGTTTGGCGTTTTTTTGTTTTGTGGTGTGCTGTTTTTTTGTTGGTGGTTGGTTTTTGTTTTGTTTTGTTTTGTTTTGTTTTTCCTGTATCCAGCTTTATTCTCAGTACTGGAATTACTTAATTGAGCTAAATAGTCTTGAATGCTCTATAACTGTTCTGAAGTGTTAATAAAACAAATTCAAGGTTGTTCTAAGCTTTTGTAGATGCAAGGAATGAACTGCTCAAAATCTCTGACTAATTAGTTACTGTTCACACAGTGCTTTGAATATATATAATACTTCGTAAATGATAGGCGTTATCACATAGGGCACAGTCTGTTGCAGAGATATGAAGCGCTTTTACTGTGTGACCTGTGGTCACGCAGCTTTATATTATTGTGCAAGAACAAGAAAGTTTGCATGCTTTACAGAATTACTTCCTGAACACATTTCACCATATCAAAAGTCTTCAAATCTGTAATTTTATTCACTTAAAATAGAGTAAGTCTACAATATCAATTATATAGAAATTCATCTATGAATTTTACAATTCAAGAGAACTTTGATAGAAGTCTTTTTAAGGTGTAGATAGTTTCAGATTTCTAAAGGATCTTACTTGTTTGCTTATTTTCAGGCAGAATTGACAATAAGTTAGAATTTCAGAATTTTATGAACAATATCAGTTTCAGTGAAACTCTGACAAAAACAAAGCACTTCTAGTTTATGAACTACCAGCTTAGGTGGGCTAAGAAACTATCTCCATTAGTGCCTCTCCCACTGTTTATGAACTGAAACATATGGATTGCTGTCCACTAGATGCCTATTAAGGACACTGATGGGACCTAATGACACCGACATGATAAATTCCAGGACACCTTAAGTTAAGATAAACTAAGATAAATTCTTGTTCAATTTTGTGCTGGGGTTGGTTCATCACACATTGTTTTTGCTGCTTCTTCTTCCCTGGGGAGGATGCTGCTCACACTCTTACCTTGCTCCATTATCGCATCCATCCCATGGGAGACAGTCTTTCAGGAAGCGACTGCTCCAGTGTGAGTCCCCCTCAGGGTCACAAATTCTGACAGCAAACCTTCATCTGTGTGGACTCTTCTCTCCATGGGTGCACAGGTTCTGCCAGGAACCTGCTCCAGCTTCCCACAGGGTCACACACTTTTTTTCAGCATCCACCTGCATGGTTATCAAGGGGACAGCCTGTCTCACCAAGGTCATCACCATGGGCTGCAGAAGAATCTCTGCTCTGACACCTGGAGCACCTTCTCCATTGACCTTAGGGTCTGCAGAGTTGTTTGTCTCACAGATTTTCACTCTTCTCTTGGCTGCAACTGCTTCTGATTAGCAAATTTTTTCTCGCTTTTTAACTATGTTATCCCATAAGTGCTGTAACCATGGAGCCTGTTTTGGAGCCTGCTGGCATTGGCCCTGTTTAACAAGGGGAAAGTTTCTAGGACTTCCACCAGAAGCCACACCTATAGCTCCCCTATACCCCATGCCATCACCCCCTCACACGCTGTCTCCCCCTAGCCAAAAGCCCTTCATCACCCAAACCAAATACAAGTTTGAAGCTCCTCACATTCTAGCATGGAGGAAAGTGGATGGGGCAGGAGAGGTCATAGAAGTGAAGTAGTTCTGGGAGCATTTTTATGTCTTCCAAATGAGGCACAATTTTGCACTTTTTGATATAAAAAGGTCTACTTCAAACCTTCTTACTCATGCCATGTTTGAATCAGTTTTGTGAGTTCATTTTGTCTTATCTTACAGAACTGTAGTATTAAGCTCGAAGGAACTTCTAAATTCATTTGAATTTTATCTTAATTAAAACTAATCTTTAACAAAGAGTCATTAAGAAACATCTTCAGAGAAATGTGTTTTGGTTTTAAATATTTTTTAACTAGTACACACCTTCTGTTTTTGTTCCATTTTATACTCTGAATCATGTGTAGGAGATGCTTTGCTGCTTCCATCGAATAGTGTAAAGTAATAATTTTTCCTGAACACATTTGTGTAATACTCCTGGAAGCATTCTTTGCATCAACATCCTGCAGACAGAATGCCTGCAGCAAATATCACATGGCCAGGGCTTTGTTTAAACTGTTTGATATCATCATGCAGTTTACCCCACTCCTTTTACCATATACTCAAGAAATGTGATTCTGGAAAATGGAATTTTGTCCTCAGTGTCTGAATCCTGAGGCACATTTCTTCAAGCATTTTAGTAAAAATTCCATTTTAGTAAAACTACTACTAAGAATACTGTCATTACAGTTGTTATTACAGCTGCTATTACTGCAAGCAGAGCTGATTCAGTAAAATGCAAAGCATTACTAAATAATTTAGTGTTACAGTATTGTTCATTCTTGGAAATTAGTAAAGAATTCAGAATTTCTTATTTATTTTCCTTCTGCAGTATTTTAATTCACTTATACTGTGCAAGAAGACAACATCTTAAAAAACAGACTACCCATATATGTACAAGCAATTACACTTCCAAATATGAACATACAGAATTGTTTGTCATCAGCTGTAGAGCTGAACTAAAATTCAAATTTGTCAAAATTCGATAATTTTCTTATACAGATATGAGTTTCAAATCTGTAGAGCTGTCAGTCAAAATTATGTAAAAAGATGGACCTAATTTATGAAGTCAAAATATATAAAAAATAAATAACATTGGGAATTATTTATCAATCAAGGGAAAACATGTCAAGTAAAAATAATGGATGCTCCTTTTTTATTTCTTCCATACAACACAGACGAAGTGTGCCCATTAATTAAATCTATTGTTTGATGTAATTGCCTCTTTTTAAAGCATATTCTTCTGTCAAGGTAGGATTAAAGACTTTCCAAGTGAAATGCAATGGAAGAGTTAATTTAACTTCTGACAAACTTTTTCAAAGTCAAGCAGAAAAGTTTCCTATCATTTTGTTGCTGAGTATGGTTATGCTGCCTAACTACTTCTACTTAGAGGAACTCCTTTCTTACACTTAAAATGTATAACTTACTTAAAAGATTTTGTATGTGTAGCCTAGCCACAGAAATCAAAATCAAGCAGGAGTGACTCCAGTGTGGATTTGAGTCCAAGAGCCAGTTTATGAGGTTAGAGAAGTGTAGCTCACAAAATACAAGAAGTTTATGCCAAGTTACACCAGATGCAATTTTGAAAACCTAGGAATTTTCACAGTGAAGATTGAAAGTATTCCAAGTAAGCAAAAATAGCAGAGTAGAACATAAATAATTATCTAAACACAACTATGGAATTAAGTAGCATGTTTTTAAAAAACAAAGAAGGGCTCAAATATAACAATAAAATATGCTGTTTGTTGATGTGCTCAAAGTGATTCTATATTTTGAATGTCATGCTTTCACCCTAATACCTGTTTTTATTACATATTCAAATGATATAATTTCCTTCAGTGATTTTTCTTTTTCTTCCTTTGTTCCCTTTTTTAAAAATCCTGACTGTTTAAAAAATGTGTTATACATACCTGATAAAACATGAGCTTGAAAATATGAGTAGATAAATTTCTCTTGATGAGAAATAACTTTTTTCACCATTTAAAATTCTCTTGAAAAATAATTACAGGTGTGTATTTTTTAGCAGTAGGAAAAGTTTACATTATTTTCTTTCCATTTGTACTCAGGTAAATAAGTAAGAATTAAGTTAATTTAGTTTAAACATTTAGGAATGTTACTTCTCTTACTGTGTGAGTAAGGTCTTTAGTAGTTTAATATTCACATTTTCTAAGGTATTTGTTTAATTCATTCAAATTTTATCTTTTGATTCTGTTCTTCATACTATGGATGGCATGGCAATATCAGAAGAGATACATTCTAGGATAAATCTCAAAATATTGTGTTATATGTGAATCACTTGCTCAACAAACCTTAAAGTGAATTATGAATATTACATTTATGGCATGCTGTTGAACTGTGCACCAGAAACAAAGAAATGAAATAATATATTTCCAAGCTAAACACCCTGGAAATGCTTGAGCATGGTGAGAATGTTACCAATTACAAAGCTGAATATTGGTCTGGCTTTTCAAATTGTTGAACTTGAATAACTCTTTACAAAAAGAAAATGGTAGAGTGACAGAAGGTTAGGAAGCTCCTCCAGGGGATTGCTGTATCAGAGGCACCACTACAGTAATGAATCATTATGACAGCATTGTAAACATGCTGAATATTTGGATGATTTACTGAAGCGTGTTGCAAGTTTGAAAAATTCATAACCACGGGATACAGACATCTATGCATTTACTGGTCTACAGAGAAAAAATAAAAAGTCTAGTTGGTAAAGCTGTTGACATTTTTTTGTTACTATACATGCAGCAAACTAAAGGGAAAAGATCTTGTGGAAACAAAAATGTTAACGTTACCTCATAGAGACCCTAGGTCATTCACTTAGTCTTATCTGGTGCAAGAGGAATTTTACAACAAATAGCATTTGTAGTGACAACAAATATTAGACTGTGGTAAATAGAGTCAGATTTTAATTTTTAGACACCCACCCCTTCTCCACTCCGCTCTCTCATGAGCTTCTGTGTATTTTTTTTGTGGGGAGCTGCCCTTCCTGTCATCCATTTCCTTGCAGTGGTATTTGAGCCCCTGTCTGCAGGGATGGGGTGGGTGCTGTCATGGGCTCAGAAGCAAAGTACTGAAGTTGGTTAGCTGACTGATTACTCTAGCAGCCTGAAAAAAAGGGATGGATGAGTCATGTGATTCTCCTAAGGAGCACAACTGGGGATGGAAAGCCTGAGAAACAAGAAATGCTGCTTTCTGCATGGGAGAAGTAGAGGTAGTGCCCACTACTAGATCCAACAACTATTCAATGAACCACCTCCCTTTCTGAGAAAAAGAAAAAGGCAAACTAGAACCCCAATGACAGTGTGGACTTTTCTTGTGCTTGTGGGATAGTAAAAGATGGGTCTTTAATCACAGTGTATCTCAGAGGAATGCATAATACAATGAAAATGAGAAAAAAAATACTGCCTCTTTATATCTTAGAAAAAGCAAACCCAAACAAACCACCTTTCTTGTGATTTGTCCTACTGTTGCCAAGAGGCTTAAATGTTTGTATTCCATTACTTATGAAAATAAATTTGAATAACTTTAAATACTGCAGTCCAGATCAGTAAAGGTATGACCAAATCAATGTGAGTAGTACATAGGTAACAGGTGGGTAGATTTAGAAGTAGAATCAGATGTTTATTTTTAAAAAAATCCTTTCTACAACTTTTTATTCAAAAATTATGCAAAAGTTCAAAATAAGTAGGATCTTCAGTTCCCAATGAATAAAGAGAAGGGCACAAATATTCCTTCATGGGGTTTTTGTTACAAAGATATTGTAACATCTTAACCATGGTGCTTTCTGAGGGGAAGTTATTTCCTCTGGCATGAAATAGAAGAAAACTATGAATACATGCCTACTCAAAGAAACACTTTCTTTCACCATCTCAGAAATATTGTAGACAACATTTGCAAAAGTACTCAATTATTTTTGTTATTGTCATTATGAATAGCTAGTGATATGTCCAATTTTCCTTTGAGACTGAATACTTGGATTTTTTACTAAAAGAACTCAAAGTATACATAGACTGAAAAGTATTCCATTGTAAGTGATACTCCCTTGAAAACTCAAATTTCAAAATTAGAACAATGTGGAAGCACAGCTTTGTTTGGTGTTACACGTATGTT
>JAWWMP010000116.1:88065212-88092641 GCA_035047865.1 Dendrocincla tyrannina | reverse complement strand
GTATATAATTGTAATATATGTGAATATATATATATATATATACTTTTACTAAAATTGTCTTTTTGGGTACTTTTTTTTTTCCCTTCTCTCTTGGGGGGGGGGACCCGTGTGGCCAGCAGTTGGGCTTGGCAGGGAGCCAACCCAAACCTCCACAGGGGTACATGAGAGGTGGGAGGAAACACAGCCAGGACAGGTGACCCAAACTGACCAAAGGGTTATTCCATACCATATGACATATATAAAGTGAGGGTAATAAGGGGGAAAGGGAAGATGTTTGGAGTGATGCCATTTTTCTGCCCAAGTAACCATTACATGGGATAGAGACCTGCTCTCCTAGAGATGGACACTTGCTGGCCCATGGGAAGCAGTGAATGAATTCCTTGTTTTGCTCTGCCTGTGTACACAGCTTTTGCTTTCTGCATTAAATTTTCTTTATCTCAACCCACAAGTTTTCTAGATTTTACTCTTCCAGTTCTCTCCCTGATCCTACTGGGGAGGATGAGCAAGTAGCTGCATGGAGCTTGGCTGCTTACTGAGGTTAAACCATGACAATGGACCAGGCTGATTTTAGGTGCTAGTAGAGGGTGCTGAAACATGTGGACTCAGGTAAAACAGTTCATCTGTATTAGCTAGTTTACACTAACATGCAGCAGTTCCATAATTATGGAAAGGCTCTAGAAAGTCTTTCGCTGGACACCATTTGCTTGACCCATATCACCTGCAATGTCAATGAAGTGAGTCTCTTTGAGTGCAGAATAATACTGGGGTATATGGGCGTGACCAAAAGAGAGATTATGGTTATTTTCCCACAGAGATACGAGAGAAGAAATTAATTAAAGTGATCTTTCTGTTTTCCCTTTAGTGCGCAGTTTCAGACATTGGAAGTAATCTTCTCTTTCCATTGACAATAATTAATAACCTTAACAAGGATCCCTGGAGAGGGCATTTCTAATTGAAAAGACCACATTTATATGGAAAGAAAGAAAGATGGCCAGTTTGACTTTTTTGACTTTTTTTTTTTTTTTAATGAAAGCATACATATATGGAATTCACTTTGTGAGTCTTCACATGTCTTGTACTATGTCTTGTATGTCATATGCAGTATCACAAATCATGGTGTTATTTTTCTTCTAAAATGGATAAAATTATTGTTTAACTTAAATTTTTAACAAAAATCAAATTAGCTGTGTAGCATGGATTATCTGAAGATGATGATAAATCACCAATGCTGAAGAAAAGAAAGTGGAATAGTATGAAGGATGGACTCTTCATTTAGGCTCAGGAAAAAAAGAGACCAAATTAAATGATTTCCCTAGCATACTAAAATATGTGACAGGGTCTCTATGGAATGATACTGGTTTGGTTCCTAATCAATAGAGAGTGTTGGTTTCTGATTGATTTACTAATCTCATTCTTGTGAAATTGGTTTTAATTTGCTGAGACTCTAATTACATTTATTGTATGATTAATTGTGTCAGAGTGCTTTGAGCCCTGATCAGGCTTTTGTAATAATTTACATCTTATTAAGACAAAAAAGAAAATTATTTTAGGAACTCAAAACAATGCTTAAAATCTGGGGTGAAAATTATATCTCACTACAAGAAAGACATGCAGCTCCTGGACTGGTCCAGTGGAGGGCAACACAAATGTTTAGGGGACTGGGGCAAATCTCTTAAAAGGAAAGGCTGAGAGAGTTGGGCCCATTCACCCTTGAGAAGACATGACTGAGAGGAGACCTCATCAATGTCTATAAGCATCTGAAGGGTGGATGTCAAGACGACGGAGCCAGACTGTTCTTAATGGTACCAAGAAATAAGACAAGAGACAGTGGGCAGAAACTAATGCATAGGAAGTTCCATCTGTGTAAGAGGAAGAACTTCTTTACAGTTCCACACACTGGAACCGATTTCCCACAGGAGTTGTGGAGTCTCTCTCACTGGAGATATTCAAGAACCACCTGGACACAATCCTATGCCATGTGCTCTACAATGATCTTGCCTGAGCAGTGAGGTTGGACCAAGTAATCCATTGTGGTCCTTTCCAACCTTACCCATTCTGTGGTTTTGTGATACACATTGTTGAAAAAGGCTGGGATAGGATTAACTTTGTCCATAGACCATATAGTCCTGTGCTTTGTATTTGTAGCTGAGATGATGTTGATGACACACTGGTGTTTTAGCAGTTACTAAGCAGTGCTTGTACCACATCTAGGCTTTCACACACAGACAGCTGCACACACATGCACACACTCGTGGGCGAGTAGGTGGGGGCAGGGTTTGGTGGCAAAAGGCTGGGAGAGGATATCACAGGAATAGCTGAGCCAAACTGCCTGAAAGCATATTCCATAGATTATGATAACAATAAAAGCTAAGGGAAAGCTGGGGAAAGGAGGGTCACAAGGTATTTCATTATTAAGGTGTTGATCTTCTGAAGAAACTGTTACATGTACTGCTACCCTACTTACCAGAAGGTGGATGAATATCTCCTTCTGATGAGAAGAGGATAATAAATCTTTTTTGTTTTTCCTTTTGCTTTGCTTCTGTGTACAGCCTTTTTGTTTTTTCTTATATTAAACTGTCTTTATCTTGATTTATGAGTTTTTCTTATTTTCTCACCCTTTCCTGCTGAGGAGAGGGAGTTAGAGAGTGGCTTGGTGGGCATTTGGCTACCAGCCAAAGTTAATCCAATATATTGGTCAAAAAGAACAAACCAAAAATCCCAAACCACTGTCCACCTTTACTTTCCGTATGAAATTCACAGATTTATGATTACCCATAATATCAAAAATTGAGGCTTTTGAGGATATTAAAAGACTAGAGTGCATAGATTTCCCACCTACATTGATCTGTTCACTAAACACGTAATTTTTAAAGCATTAGAAGCAGGTATTTATGAAGGGAGAAATCCACAAAAAAACGCTCAAGATATAAAAATTAAACATGAGACTTTAAAATCCCTGTCCTTTCCATTCTCTTCTGTCATATTTAACCAGGCAGGCAGCTAAACACCACACAGCCACTCACTCATTCCCCCATCCCCACTGGGGTGGGGAAAAAATTAGAAGGAACAAAAAATGAAACTCATGAGTTGCGATGAAGATGGTTTAATAGGACAGAAAAGGGAAAGGGAAATAATTATAATGATAAAATAATTAGAACATATGAAACAAGTGAAACACAATTCAGTTGCCCACCACCCACCAACGGATGCCCAGCCTGATCCCAGGCCCTGGGTCAGCTTTTGTCCTAAGTTTATATGCTAAATATCCATACGGTATGGAATATACCCCCGGCCAGTTTGGGTCTGCTGTCCTGGCTGTGCCTCCTCTTCTTGTACTTCTTGTACTCCTGCAGCCTCCTCACTGGTGACGTGGTGTGAGAAGCTGAACAGTCCTCAACTTAGCGCAGGCCCTGCTCAGCAGCAACAGGAACATTGTGTTATCAACATTATTCTCATTTTAACCCCAAAACACAACACTGTACCAGTTAGTAGGAAGAAAATTAACTCTAACCCAGCTGAAGCCAGGGCATTTGGTCATACCGGAACTGCAATGTCTTCAGGGAAACCAACTGTGTCAGTCGGTTTCTCACCTCCAGATGAAACTGATTGCATAATTTCTTACCACAAGTATCAAATGAACTAACCAAAATATTCAACTATTTAATAATTTCCAGCCCAGTTAAATCTTATTTCCAATGAATATCAAGTCTGCATCAATGTATATAAAACATAGTATATTTTTTTTTAATTATTACAAAAGTAAACAGTACGTACTTCAGCACAAAAATATACAGAAAAGTCTATATGCATTCACAGAAATTATGATAACGAATACATTACTTTATATGTCACAACATGTAAAGTCTCTGTAGTGTTTGATTTTAGGCCCCAGGCACCCGAAGTTTAATCCCTTGAATGCCAGAGACAGAATGCATTTAGTACAATAAACATATCTAAAAATTTCTTGCTATGCGTACTCATTCACTCAATTATTCCTCTTGTTAACTTTTCATAATTTTTGACTCACATTCTTTAATAAATGAAAAATATACTCTGGCGTAGTGTAAGGCTACAACTTTTGCCTGGTCTTCCTTTTGTTTATAAGAATAGCACTGTCTGACATGTCCCTCCTACAAATCACGTTGCTATGGGTTGCACATTGTACTTGTCACTGAAATCACTCTTTCTATGTTCTAGCCTGGCGTTATAATATGTGTGGACATCAGATGTAGAGACCAACCAACAAGCAAAAAGAACCCTACAAAAAATATAAAAAAAAATTGCAGTAAAAACATTATCTCAAGAAACTATGAAGAAATTAATACAATAGAAAGTGAAAGTGGTTTTTGGTTTGTGGGGGTTTTTTTTCCCCCCAACTGTCTGCTCTCTTCCATGTATTTCATTTTAAAAACAGTTTTATTATCATTTTCTTTGGTTTGTTGAATTTTTGTTGTGTGATTTTTGGGGGGATTTTTTGCTTCACTTTTATCTAACCAGATTTTACTGTAAAATCTTCCTGCTTTTTAAAATGATCATCTCACATAGTATTATCATAAGTCTTTAACTGGATATTAGCTCAGGCATGGGCTCTTCTCTAGGTTCTAGCACACAACCTTTTCAGAGTTAGGTGGATTCTTTTGCATAATGGCTCAAAGACATCTTTTCTATGGGTCCACCTCCCTAGTAATCTTGTGCATCATTTCACATCTTGATCATCTAAAACATTGTTTCCACCTACCTTCATGAAACTCAATCATGTCATTCTGATAGGTAGCCAAAAAACGTAATGCAAAGCTTTTCTCCTAGTTTGTCACTTTAATTTAATAACTCTTCTTCTGTAGTGTTCTATTGACTGCTTTTCTGACAGAGGAATAGAAATAGACTTCTTACCTTCAAAGCCAAGGATCTTACAGATTATATCAGCTCCCAATTGCTATTCAATATCAAGTAAATAATGCTTTTCTATGACTAGCAGTATAGTCTATCTTCATGGGAAAAAAAAAAAAAAAGAATTGTTGTGGGACAGAAGCTGCATGAGCTCCAAGAGGAGGTGGGAAATTAACCTACTTTGCTGATGTTTTAACAAATGATTCCCATGAGCACCTGCCAACACATCACACAGAATAAGACAGTAACGGGTTTGGCTTTCCTTCTGACTAATTCAGTTTTCATGAAATGGGAATTAAGTCATAAGAAATATGCAAGCTCTTTGATAAGTAAAAATAGTTTAATATTCACCTACTTTTAAATTAACTGTGGCAGTACATGACCTATAAGATGTTTGCTGAAAAATGCTTCATTTTTCAAAATATACTCTGTGAAATGGAAGCTCTTCCTACTTACTGCCATCTTAGAGAAAAAGAGTTTCTTGAAAGATTGTTCTAGTTCTTTTTTTCTATCCACTATACCTTTTATATTAATATTATACATTTAATCACTTATTTAAAGAAATAACTTTGCTTTCTTTTTCCCATTACAGAGATAATAGCCTAGGATAAAGAGCTAATGCCCTTTTTCCACACAGGCAAAGTGCTAGTTGTACACCTTGAACATGTACTAGAAAATATTCAGGTGCTGAAAGTATTTTCCCCTTGAGATTAAACTGTCATCAAACTATACCATCTGTGTACCAAAAAGAAAAAACAGCCAAAAATCCCACTGCCCCGACCTAAGACCCATAAACTAGCCTGAAAACCTAAAAAAACGCTGGCATCAAATTTACCACAAGCACAAAATATAGACTTTTAAATCATTTGTCATCACTGTGACTGTACCAATAAGCCAATTTTAACAAAAGCAATTTAACAAAGAGTGGTTGTTAGTTTAGGGGAAATAATAATAATAATATTTATATATTGAAAGGTAATGGAGGAAAAAAACGTTCTTACTGATTTTTTTTGAATTTTTTTTTTTTTTTAACAGAAAGGAAAGACCCTCTGGCCTTTTTTTTATTTTGGAAATTATGGAATCTTAGAACCACAGAATATGTCAAGTTGGAAGGGACCTATAAGGATCAAGTTCAACCGCCTGCTCCTCACAGGTCTATCTAAAACTAAACCATCAGACTATAATTAGTGTAAAAAACCATGATGCTCAAATTATTTAAAAGTTGAGGTTGACAAAAATTTCTGAATTCACTTTAAATTCAATAAGCAGTTTTCATTCTATAAGTATTCCCTTAATAAATATACTACATTGAATTGTTATGAGAATTTTAAATATTAATGATTGATAAAAAGATAATTCCATCACACATTCTATACACTCCCTTTCTTATCACACATATTTTTCTTAAAATCAAAAACTCAGTGGTAAATTACTACAAACAACTAGTTTGTGTTGCATCTTGGGTATGTTGCAGCACTGAGACTAAACTGATTTTTAATAAAATATAGTAAACTTTGGAATAAGCATTAGGTTTACTGATAACATGTATATACAATAGAGCTCTAAGAGCCAGGGAAGTAACTGGAATTCTAATGTTTTGCTTTTCATTTGATAAATCATCAAAAGTTTTTTGAACCATCAGAGTTCTTCTGACTCCTAATGAATAAGTCATTATATTTTATCTGAATGAAGGGTTGTCATGACTGAACACCAGCCAGCAAACAAGTACCACTCTTCTGCTTTCTCGCTTCCCCACCAGGGAGGGTCAGGGAGAGAACTGGAAGAGTAAAATCTAGAAAACTTGTGGGTTGAGATAAAGAAAATTTAATGCAGAAAGCAAAAGCTGTGTACACAGGCAGAGCAAAACAAGGAATTCATTCACTGCTTCGCATGGGCTAGCAGGTGTTCAGCCAGCTCTAGGAGATCAGGTCTCCATCCTGTGTAATGGTTACTTGGGCAGAAAAATGCCATCACTCCAAACATCAAGCATGATGCTGTGTGGTATGGACTATCCCTTTGGTCATTTGGAGTTAGCTGTGTGTCCTCACAACTTCTCATGCACCTCCAACTTCCTCCCCAGCATGGCATGACAAAAATCGGAAAAGGCCTTGGCTCTGCAATAAGGCAAAAGCCCTGCTCAGCAATAACAGAACATTATCAACATTATAATAACATTATCAACTTGGTGTTCAGCATAAATCTAAAACACAGTCCCATACAAGCCAGTGTGAAATAAAATAGCTGTACCCCAGTCAAAATCAGCATATGGATTCACTGATCTCAGACAAGTAGTGACACATGATCATATACTAATGAAGCTTCACGAAATGTTAGATGATACTTCAACATAAACTTCAAGATGGGATGGGGGATGTTATGTATTGTTATGGCCCCCAGTTTCAAGAAGTGATAATTTCCATGATCAAGCTTGTTGTTCAGGTTATTCTACAGCTACCGTAGAATCATAGAATATTATGGGTTGGAAGAGATCCATGAGGATCATAAAGTGTTTTCCAGACACTTCTTAAACGCTAACAGTCTTGGGGCCATTACCACTTCCCTGAGGAACTTCTACCAGCGTTTGGCTACCTTCTTAGTTAAGAGCTTTTTCTTAGTATCCTATCTGAGCTTGCACTGATGATGCTTTAAGCCATTCCTTCACAACATATCACCTGATATCAGAGAGAGGAGATATGCACCTCCCTCTTCGCTGCCCAGCATGACATATTTTTAGACATTAGTCCTCACCCCTCAGTCTCCTTTTCTCAAAACTGAACTAATTTAGTAATCCCAGTCCCTCCCCATAAATCATGCCTTCTAATCCTAGTATGATAAAAAAGTAACAGAAAAGGCCAGTTACAGTTATTCTTTCAAGCACTCCATTTCTGGTGTCTCAGTCCTGTTTCTCAAAGGAGGACAAAAATCTGAAAGACCAGACTAAAATGCAGAAACACTTTAAGTGAATAGAATTCAATATATATCACGGCATATCATATTTTTCCACAGTCTCATTCCCTGCATTTAAAGAATTTTCTCTGTCCTCGTTTTCCCACAGCAAAGTCTTAGACATCTGATTTCAGGAAAAAATAGTTTCATAATTGAATGGCATAGCAATAGGGACAACTCAATCTGTGTGCCTCCAGAGAATCATAGAATCATCAAATAGTTTGGTTGGAAGGTATCTTAAATAGCATCTAGTTCCAACACACCTGCCATGGGCAGGGCCTGATCTTTCACTAGATCAGGTTGCTCAGAGATCCATCCGACCTGGTCTTGAACACTTCCAGGGATGGGCCATCCACAACTTCTCTGGGAAATCTGTTCCAGTGTCTCACCACCCTAAAGAATTTCTTCTTAATACCTAATCTAAATCTAACCTAAATCTACCCTCGTTCACTTTGAAATAATTCCTCCTTGACAAATTATTTTGAACTACAGTCAGAATCATGTATGTGTCTGAAAACATGAATAGTAGCTGGAATACAGGCTTGCTGTTTACATGAAGATTTTGTACTATATGTGAAGATCTAAAATCTGTGTGATTATCTTTACTTCAAGTAATCTCTGCAGCACTGGGGGCTAAAAAGTGAGCAGCTTTAGAATCTTTAGAGGAGTAGAGGAAAAAACATATTTCTCAATGGTGATCTATGTATAACAGAATGAATCATGAGGGATTTTGTTTAGGTAGAAATAAACAGAAGATGAAAAGAGGAAATAAATACAGGATAAACAAAAATGACAAAATGAGAAATATAGAAGCAGCTTGTTCCAAACATGGCCCGTCTTGTCAAATTCAAAAATGAATCAATTAACATAGATTGAAAACACAGTATAAGAGAAAAAAAGAAAAACACAAACCACAACAGATGACAAAAGAAATGCCTGGAAAAACTCTTTGCACAGGGGAGTGTGTGAAGTCATTATCAGAATCTGAGAGACAAAAACCAGAATTGTATTAACATTGGGCATTATCAATATCTATAACCAAGGAACTTCCTGATGCTGCAGAAATCTTAGAACTTAAATATTCAATTCTTAATAAAAAGCCCTGCTACACAAGGCACAGCAGAATCTGTTCACATTCATTATTTTATTTTTATTGCATCTTCTGTATTTCCTTCCGCTTTCTTTGGCTTCATTGATCTCAGCTCTGTTATACAGAAAATTGTATTAGCCAAGGAGGTGGACCTGAACATTTTACAGCTGGCATGTGGCCAGCATAGGTGAATGCCATAAGATGTAGAAACATGTTCTGTTTTCATTAAATAGCAAAACTGTCAGTGTTTTCAACAGAGCCAAGGCTTTGGTCACGGATAAGCTTACCTTATCAGCATTATTTCTCTGTATAAAAATCATCAGAGTGTGACATAACAATACCTGTAGCAATCAATGATACCTTACAATGACTGATTAAAGTATGGCACTATTTTCCTCTCCTTACCTATAATGTGGAGCTAATAAAAAATAAGTATCTTTGAAATTCATAGTTCATTGGGGAAATGATCTCAATTTTTTAAAAAAGTGCTTTTATTATCTGTTCTGGAAGTTTCCCTTAGAAACCACAAAATAAATGGTGGCTGCTCCATTAAAAAAAAAAATCTCCACTTGTATTCTGCAGGCATCAGTTTTGTTTTACTCTCAAATTCCTAATGGAGTTTAAAATTAAAATTAATGTTTCTGTTTACTTTCTGGTATATTCAAAAGCCTAATCAATGATGCCAACACATCTCAGTAATAATGTTTCTCTATTAATGTCTGATATAGGCAGTAAGGGAAGCATGGGGCACTGTTCAGTAGGCCAATCACTGGAGGATATTTTTTATGTTGTCAGTTGTGAACCAACTGAACTGTAATAAATAGTACAATTAGTGGAAATAAAATAGCACACTGACAAGACTGAAATGATATTAAGCAGGACACTTTGCAAATACATAATCTTTTATCCAAAATGATTAGAGTGTGAGTCAGAAGGGGAATACAGCAATTTACCCAGAAAATAAAGACATTCCTGGTCTCTCAATCCCATTTTAGCTTTATGTCTTCTAAAGCTCTTTATCTCACTAACAGTGAGTGCCCTGGTACTCATATATTCCTGCATGCCTGTTTCTGATGCATTGCAGCATTCACAAATGTCGATCAGTTATCCCTTAAAGTTTTTCTTAAGATAATATTTCATATGTACTTCTCCACCTGAAGTTGTCACTCCATCACTTAGTTTTAATAGCTTTATATATGGACCATTATGTCTCTTCCATTAACATTGTTTATGCAACAGCTGTTTTATACAAACCTCTTTTGTTCTCATAGTCATTGCTGGCACTGGCACAGCTGCCTTAGTTGTACACTGCCTTTGTTGATTTCAAGTTAGTGAGTCTATTTGCATCAGTTGATAATCTGAATCTAAACCTTTGTGACTAACAAAGGACAAATATTTCCCAGTGAGAAACAATTAACAGGCACTTAAACATAAGCCTTTCTTTTAAAATACAATATAAAACATAATTTATCAATAAATTTCATTCAGAAAACAGAAAAAAAGAAAATCTTCTACATCTTTTCTTCTACACAGCAAATTTAAAGTATGAATCCCTAAGGAACTTGACTATTTTTTATTATATGTACATAAAAATATTGCAAATTAAATTTTACTTCATTGTTTTATAAGCTATTCCCACCATCTGTAAAACACTAGACATTACAACCATACTCACCACTTCATAGTGTTAGTTTTCGGAGATGTGCTTTTTTCTCAAGTGAATCTTAAGTTTAGACATCTTTCAATTTACTGATACAAATCTCTTAGAAATTCTGCATGAATTCACACTGTACATTATACAGTTGTGGTTGTGGTTGTGGTATCATTTCCTGAGATGTATGAATATTGTGCAACAATCTCAGGACATTAAGAGAATTTACAAGGTCAGAATACTATTCAGCTGTCATGATGGTTAAGAAAAACAGCCCTCATCGATATACCCTTTAAAAGTAGCTAAGAGCCAAACAGAGAATTGAAGAAATGCAGCATGCTTTTGATCAATATACTTGCTGGCCACTAAGCCTTTAATACTGCCACTAGTACATTCATTTTCTACCCTATTAAGGAAGTCTTACAAAAATCATCTTGAACTTTAGTTCGCGGATTACAACCCAAAATTTAAAAAGAAATTAAGGTGTAGCAGAGAACTACTTTGCTTTTAATGCTGAAGCATATTGATATTCTAATCAAATTTCATGAAAAATTTAACCTCTCTCAAAGCACAGAACAGCACAAAGAATCTTATTACTCTTTTACACTAAGTAATTGATGAATATTTTATACTTTATAGTAAGAAAAATATTTATAAAGGTTTATATAAAGTTTAAAATGTATTCAACCAATATTAAGCTAATATTAAACTGATATCTACTAAGATCAGATATTTATTCTGAAAGAACACAGGGAAGTACAATACAAAATAAATCACTAATGTATTTAGCAAGGTATTCACTATAACTGGATTTGCAGTGTAACTTATTCCCATCAGATCAGAGCTGACAGAAGAAAATACCATAGTTCTCAGACCCCAGAAAAGAAAGTTAAGAAATGAATGTTGAGGAACATACATGCAGCATTCATGATACTTAATGAAATTTTATAACCCCCAACTTTAAATATTCCTATTTTCCATTTTCAAAGTACATCTCTTAAATTCAGTCAGAAATGAAACACATTACAGGAAGAGGAAATCAAGTTTAGGTTGTTATTGTGAAACCCTCTTTCAGGTCCAGTTTCCAAGCACGTATTTTTCTTATGAAAGCCACTTGTTGGATATCAATTCTAAAATTAGTTTGGTAGCAATTATTAAATCTGATCATGTTTTACTTGATTATTGCACAGAATAAGTGCAAGTGTTTTCAGTAAACAGAACTATTCCCTTGATTAATGTACAGTGTTTGTGATTTGTGACATGTTTTTCTTGGTGGCCATGTAAACAGAATGAAACAAAACAGTTCTGATTATTGCACACAGAAATCTTGATTTTTTTTTTTTACTATTTTATATTATTTTGCATCTAGATGAAATCTATTTCATCTGATCACAAACTGGAAAAAATAAAAATGTTCCTATTAGAAGAATGTTGTATCTTAGCAAAACAGGAATCAAATTGGCAGATGATGTAACCAAGAGAGAAAGAACTCCACCTATTCTTTTGTCACCTAAACTCATACAATGCGTATCTGGGAGACTAGTACACAGTCAGCTGTGATTAGTTGCATAATTGTGACCTCGGTCCTCCAGTTTAATGCTAGGATTACTTTACTTAGTGTATAAAAGCCATTACTTCATGAAGAAGAGAGTATCTCTCAATACCTTCTCCAGATATTACATGTGAACTCGGTAACGTTGAGCTCTACTCATTCATTTGGACAATAAAATGTGCAACTCATGATACATGCCTGGAGCTCAGTACCTTTCCTTCTTTTATTTAGATTGAGCTGAGTCAGTTTCTAACTTATGACCAAAAAGAAGAATGTAGTGGAAGGAGTTATATTTTATAAGTTATTAAATTCTCAGTCAATTTCATGGATCAGTGATTGACAAGACTTTAGGTAGATAACAAACTTGCAGTCTTACAGAAAAAAGCCACGGACTTGTCTGGTAACAGAATCCAACAGGGAAACATCTCAGAGGAATTAAGTAGTGACAGACGGTGACATGGCTGAGAGTCTGGTTTAGGTGCCTTTAAACTAATTCATGCAGCATGGGCAACAAGCAGGAGGAGCTGGAAGTCTCTGTGCTGATAGAAAGCTACAACCTTGTTGTCATTACTGAAACTTAATGGAATGAATCCCATGCCTGGATCGTGACTATTGATGGCTACAGTCTGTTTAGAAGAGATGGGAGGAACCTGGTCTAGTGAAAAGTGTCCCTGCTCAGGGCAGGGTGGTTGGAACCAGGTGTTCATTAGGGTTCCTTCCAACCCTAACCATTCCATGATTCTAAGGTAATGCTGGAAGGTCAGATACACCATGTTTTGTTTATTTTTCTCTATCTTCCAACTCTTGCCATTAAGGAAGTAACTATAAGAAATAACCTTGAAAAAATCTCTTGTCTTGTGCAGACAATGCTGTTCATTTACACTGGCGATAAGTTTTTATCTTAAAAAAAAAAAAAAAGAGGACGTTTATGCTATTTGCACTAAGTTTTCATGAGGGATAGTAAACATCTGCTTTTAAACTAATATGTGATTTAAAAATCACAATACGTTAAAGTATAAAATCTTAAATTAAGCTATTTTTTAATAATCTTTATTGAGGAAAGACTGAAAATCCACTTCCCTTGTATGCACACTTGGCAGAGATTTGGGGCTGAGCCAGTGGAAATCTGCTCCAATAGTCCTGAAAGAGGTAACATTGACTATGAAAATTTTTCTTTTTTGTTTTTTGTTTTGTTTTTTTTTGAGTTTGTAATAACAGTGCAGTGATCTGATTAAATACCTGAAAGATAAATTGGTCTTATAATAAAAAAAACAAAACAACTCTGGATGTCTAAATAGAGAAATTAATTATGTGAATTGCAGATTGCTTTGAATTCTCATATAAACAATTACTGTTTGTATGAGCAACTTAATTCTGCAATCATAATTCTACTCTTCACATATATTTATGCTTGATATTTCTGAATGATGACTGCTGCAAGATTTTTAGAATAGATCACTACTCGAAGCTAAGAAAATTATCATTTTAAATGCAGGATAAGGACAAATAGCAGTTTCATAAAATTGAATATGAGGAAATAATCAAGTTCCATGTAAATCAAACCTTTATTCCACTATCAAAGAAAGACAATCAATGTATTGACAAATAATTCTGAAAAAACAAACAAATAAAAATAAACAAAAATAAACGAAAAGGAAACAAACAAACAAACAAACAAAAAAAGCAAAACCAACTGTCCACAAGACATGGAAAGGGAATCTTCTGCTCTACCCTACATTCCTGGGATCTATACTGGGAAACTGCATCAAGATCTGGACTCTGCACTCCCCAAAAGAGCTCAGTTCATAGGTCAAAGTGAGAGTAATGTAAATTAGCAATTGTATAGAAAGAAAATGCAAGAGAGCAGGATTAGAAAGGAACTTGTTTAATTTCTAAAACAAGACAGTACAGAAATTTTGATGCTCTCCCAATTCATCAAAGGCTACAGCTAGGGGCATGGGAATAAAATGTGTTTTTTATGTCCATATTAAGCAAGTTTCAAACAGAACAAGGCAGATTCAAGTTACAGTCTAAAAATAGCTTTCTGATGGTAACAGTAATGAAACAATGGTATAGTTTCACATGAGCAGACTGTGGATGCTTTAAAAGAAAGGTTAAGTATTGGGAAGTTTGTACCTAGAGCTAATATTGCCTTAGGTCTGAAAGGCTGACTAGGTGACATTCCAGTCCTCTGCCTTTCTATGCAAGCCATACAGAAACCTACACAGAAGAACCGAAGTTTGCCTAAGAGTATTTAAGACAGACTGGAGGGCTGAGGGAGTGAAACTAAAATCAACCTAGAAGATGTATCAACATGTTCTATATGCCATGGCTCACATTTCCTTATCAGATTGTTACACTTCTGCCAGTGAAAGGTCTCAGTACTGGTGACTTGTTTGAAATGTAAGTATGTTTATATTTATACAATATGTACATTATGATAAAATGAGAAAAAACATAACTTTATGAGCTACACCAAAATAAACCAGCTTTCACTGGCAAAGGAATTAATGGTTAAATACTTTTTTATTTTTTGCTAGGTGTTCTTATATTCATGTAATATTTTTAAGCATTGTATTCCATCTAGATATGCCAGTCTTTATTTTCCATAGAAAATTGCCAGGAAACTACATTTTCCTTTTGCTTTATGCCTTTGAGGATTTGGCTGAATCTACAAGTACACATAACTCTTTCCTATGCAGTGGTTAACATAGCCTAAGCACAAGTCAGGGCCTATGCAACAGTAACTTTCAGATGTTTTTGAAATGTTTCAGCACTGAGCTAGAGTTTATTTCAGGTATAAAACAGATAGAACAGGTGCTATCAAACAGTTTTATTTCCTTTGTGACATAAAGTCTCCAACTCATGAACGAAAGCCTAGGTCTTTCCAAACAGTAAACTTGCTGAGAAATGGATTGAAGAGTTTTACAGTGATAACCTCAAGGCATAAAGGAGACAATTCTATAGAGAGAAATAGGAAAAATTCTAGCCAAACTTAATTGGGAAACAAAATAGGAAAATTCTATAGCAAGTCTTTTGCTATGTTTTCTCTCCACTGTCCAGCTGAAAAGGGGTATGATAGAGTGACTTTGGTGGGCACCTCACACCCAGTCAAGGTCAACACACTACACTAAGGCAGCTTTGGTTTTGATTAGCATTCTAGTCAAGGATCTAAACAACTTAAGAAAAGCCACCAAGTTTAACAAAGTAAGGAAATACTGTGACACTCCTTCAAAAATATTTAAGTGCCTATGATGTTTACTAAATAGCTAGATTTTGATTTTTTTTAAAGAAACCAAAACAACGAAACAAAAAATGAACGAAAGAAGTAAACAAACAAACAAACAAATCGTTTCAGTTATAAACATTTATTTGAAGAAAACAAAGCAAATAAAGTCCAAAACAGCTGGCAAATCCAGAAAACAGCTGCCTTTGAGAGGAAGGGAAGCACAGCCTTTTACAGTTTGTCAAGATTTTAATGCTATATTAGTTAAAATAGGGGGAAAAAAAAGATGGGGAAAGAATCAAACCTGGAAAAAAACCAAATTACTGAAGAATTATTGTTTATTTTGTAATTTTGAGCCAAACAATTGAAATAGTTAAGTAGTGCAAAACAGGCAAGACAATGAAAATGAATACAGGGATTCATATTCATCTTGTCTAATTTTGGGTGCATAAATAATGTATAAAGTTAAGAACTTCTATGCCTAAGGGTCTGTAGAAAGTCATTGTAAAAAAATAGATTCTTGTATATGATGCTTCACTTCATTCCAAATCTTAAAATACTTCATGAAAGTCCTGTCCCTTACACTCTGTAGTGAATAGATGGGACAACCAATATTATCTCAGAATAATCAAAAAAGGCCTGCATCAAAATCAATGAGAGACAAAGAGAAAGGCAAAGAATAGGGTATTTAAAACATCCTTATCAACAGGGATGAACAGAAATGATTTCCAAGGAAGGGAGAAAAAAAAATAAACTTTATTGAGATGAACAGCTGCTGTACATGACTTTCAGCTGTACAGGTATAAAAGATCTAAACACGCAGATTTACAGAGATGTGGCCCTATTTATTCAAGACAATTAAGCAATTAGTTTGAGTAGTCAAAGCTTTTTGAAGTTTTCTGGCATTTCTTTGAAGTGTTTAAGAAGTCTTACACCTTAATTAATGAAGTTTGAAAATGTAGGAAAAATGTGATCCAAAATAATATGGAAAACACTTGTCAATATTTTATATTCCAAATTTATGTTAGTTTATAATATAAAACTTATTCATTAATTTATCATCTTTGCAAAAAATGTAAAACTAGAACTGCAATATTGAAACCAAGACTTAATCTTCAGCTATTAATATTTTTAAGGGAATTGTTTATTTTGAGATGGGTTTTTTGTATTCTTCACATTTATAGTTGATAATAGTATTGGATCTGCTTTTTTATTCACTACAGTTTACAGCTACTCCAGCAGAGTAATTAGACTATTCCATAGATAGCTAAGACCCCGTAATTTCTTCTCCCTATTCTAGTTCTGGTAAAGAGTAGAATATTTTAGAGACTGTTCTACTGTCATAAGTTTCCAAAACAAAATCTTCATTGAATTTATTTTTTTTTAATTTATCCAAAATCTATGACAATTCATTTTTGAAACATATGAAAGGTTTCTTAAAGAAGAACAATCTTCTTTTCCACTTCCTTTGTACTATCGAAATATAAATACAAAGAATACTTTTGTAGTACCTATACTGGGTTTTTGTGACCAGGTTTTGGTAGTGGGGGGGCACTACAGAGGTGACTTCTCTGAGAACGTTGTAGGAAGCTTCCTCTGTGTCCATCAGAGGCAATGCCATCTGTCTCCAGGACAGACCTGTCATGAGCCAAGGCTGAGCCAGTCAGGAATGATACTGATGCCTCTGTGATAACATATTAAAGGACAAAAAAAGTAATTGGGTAAATGCAATTGTGGCCAAAGAAGAGCAAAGTGAGAATATGTGAGAGGAACAACTAAGCAGACACCAAGGTCAATGTGGAAGGAGGGTGAGGAGGTGGTTCACGTGCCCCCGATTGCCCTGCAATCCGTGGTGAAGATCCTGCAGTCCATGGAGGACCTTGGTGGAGCAGAGATCCACCTGTAGCCCATGGAGGAGACCCACACTGGAGCAGATGGATGCCCGAAAGAGGGTTTTGATCCTGTTGGAAACCCATGCTGAAGTAGACTCCTGGCAGGGACCTGCAGACCCATGGAGAGTGGAGCCCACACTGGAGCAGGTTTCCTGGTAGGACTTGTGACCCCATGGGGGACTCATGTTGGAGCAGCCTGTGCCTGAAGGACTGCAGCCTATGCCTGAAGGGCGGCACCCCGTGGAAGAGTGACCCACATTGCATTTCACTGTTCCCTGTGGGATGGACTAACATTAAAGGAATTCATGAAGGACTGTCTCTGGGGGCAGGGACCCCACACTGGAGCAGGTGAAGGACTTCTCTCCCTGAGCAGCAGCAAGAACGTGCGATGAACTGATCATAACCCCCATTCCCTGTCTCTCTGTGCCGCTGCAGTGGAGGTGGCAGAACAGGGAAGGAGGGAGGGATGGGGGGAAG
This sequence comes from Dendrocincla tyrannina, assembly GCA_035047865.1. NCBI lineage: Eukaryota > Metazoa > Chordata > Aves > Passeriformes > Dendrocolaptidae > Dendrocincla > Dendrocincla tyrannina. Next base: position 88,074,920 of record JAWWMP010000116.1, on the reverse strand, counting down.
GTGTTTTTAGGATTTATTTCACTTATTTTCCTGTTTTGATTTGTTAGGAATAAATTCAAGTCATATCCCCAAGCTGAATCTGTTCTTCCCAGGATGGTATTCAGAAAGGGATCTCTCCCGATCCTTATCTCAACTTATGAACTTTTCATTATATTTTTTTCTCTCCTGCCCACTTGAGAAGGGGAGTGATAGAGCAGCTTTTGTAGGTGTCTGGCATCCTGCCAGGGTCACCCTGCTATAGTACTTCTCATTGCAACCTGTCTATTAATATAGAAGCACATAGTAGATTGTTTTACACATTTACAGATGATGTTAGCAGTTCACCAGGTAAGAAAGAGTGTAAATTTAATTCCAGTCATATCAAATGCTATTTTTCAGTGAAACAGAAGTTTTCCCAAACAAAGGGAAACAAAAAAAGAAGATTTAGTGCTTAGTCTTAACTTGACAGAATAATTAGAAGAGTATAGGTCAATGTATGCTATATATGCTTTTCGCAGTCCTTTTTATTTTACCTTGTTTCGTAAAGAAGAGGATAAGACTATTTCCAAGTATACAAAATTATGACAAATAATATATTTCCAGTGACTTTGATTTAAGAAATTAGTTTTCTGCTGCATGGCTTTGACCTTTTTTTAAATATACATTCCTGATTTAATTTTACACTGATATGTTTTAAACATTTCTTACCAACACTGACAGCTTGACCACTGAGTTTTAAGGTGAGTGTGACTTAACTTATATGGCTCCCAATGCAGTAACATTTAAGTATGATGATAAGAATTTTTGATATATACTCTTTATGATGATACAAATAGCTCAGTACTCATATATATATAATATTTCAAATTTCATATTTCATACAAATAGTTACTATTTTTGGTATTTCTGACAGATGAAGAAAAAGGAATGTAGTGGAATCTGTGATAAGTTTTGGTAAATGCAGCAAAGTGCAAGGAAAAGAAAAAATGCACTGTTTTGTCTTGATTGTGCTGGGGTTTTATATAAGGAAGAATCCCAACAAAACAAGATAACTTTCTTTGATGGCACTGTTGAATATAAGAGACAGTGAACTAAACTTTATTCGTTACATGAGTACAACTGTCACCTAAGTCAGTAAGAATCCTATTTTGTATGGAAAGAGGATATTTGGCCCTTAGTGGCTGTAAGCTAAGTATTGTGTGGCAGTGATGCTCAACAAGCGTGGAAATGACAGCTAGAAGATGAATATAAGAACGGATTGGAAGTGACAGTGAGTGTGACTATGAGTACAACCATTTTATAGAAATGAGCTAAAAGCAACATCTCAAGTATTGTCACTCTCCTTGCCACTAGCAGCTATTTTTATAAATCCAGAATAATCTAAGTGGTCTGTAGGTCAAATGTTTCTATGGAGAATAAAAATAGAATTATTTCCTGAAGTTGAATATCATATCCAATTTATGGTACCAAAAACAAAAAAACAATTGATCTTAAGGCAGAAGTTTGGACACAGCTTCTCAGGGAATAATACTCATTGACACTATCCATAATTTCTTGCTAGCTGTGAGCAGACTCTTGATTTCATTTCGGAAGAAGAAAAAGGAAATACTTCAGCTATATATGTTCATAAGTAATGGAAGACAATCAGAATTTAAGTAGCTTTAGACTGTGCTACTCACATCATTCTGTCTGGAAGTAGAAATGTTTTTAACATTTGTTGTTCCTGAAAACGTCTGAAGGGTGAGTACATTTTGAGTAATTTAGATATCTTTGTTACTTTGTAATTCAGTTGTTGTGCAAACTTAAATTAGTACAGTTGAACTTCAAGTAACAATTTTACTCCTGTTTAAATCCACTGTCTTAATAGTTAAATTAATTTTCATTTAAGTTGTTTTGTTTTGTTTTGTTTTTTGTAATAAGGATTGCCTCTTTGGAAGTTAAATATACATAGTATGCCTATAAGTAGGCCAAGATACCTCATATTGTTGAGCATCTGTACCCATCATATCACTTCCAGTGCAGTTTGCAACCAAGAAAAACTAATTATTGCCAAGAGAAACAGCAATATAAATTTGGATGGGAATAACAGTTTCAGTTTCTAGGTCTGACACCTCTAAGGAGATCTATTAAATTAAAATTTGCCTGGAGCATTTTGAACGCTGGTCATAAATCTTAAAAAACAAGAGGCATTACCTACTTCATGGATAACTAAGGAAGTCTGCTTTGGAAAGGTTAATATTTCAGAGAGGGCCTTTGAGAATGAGTAGTTTTATTTTTTTTCCCCTAATTCTTGAAGTGTAGATTCCTTCTAGTAAGTTAGCTCTATTGAAATTGTAGGACAGATAAAAAACAAAACTCAGGCAATATGGGACAAGATTTCCTTGTGCGGAAGGGTAGACAATAAAGAGGACTTATCTGTTCCTTAAAGAGGAGGTACTTAAAGTTCTTTCTAAGGCTAACCAGAAGGCTAACACTTCATAAATATTCTTGTATTTATATATGTGCATTAATAAAACTGCTTTTACACTTTTTCTTTTTTTAGCATATCCTCTTATTTTCTTGTAATTACAGTATATGCTGAGAAAAATGTTTTCAAGTTTCAGATATACAGAACTGATTTAGGTACCTGCAAAAAGTGAACAGTATTTAGACTACTAACATCCATTACCAATACATGAGAAAGGAGGCAGAAAAACAAATTAAAAAGCCCAAAACAACCAACTAACCAAAAATCCCAAACAAGCAAACAAACCAACCAAAAATCCCCCAAAAAAACCAAAAAAACACCAGCAAAAAAAACCCCAACAAAACAAACATAGATACTGAGTTTGCAAAGTATTTTTAGGAAGTAATCTCAGCAGAAAAATAATTTCCTACATCAATTTTGAATGTTGAGTAGTTTTGCTTTTCTAATAAACATTGAAGAATTCTGGTAACTGTTATCGCTCTAGCTCTTTCCTAAAATACTGCAATGTGTGTGCTTTAATAAAAGAGCTCTGGAATAATATTCCACTAGGCAAATTTAATAAAGCTCTAGGGCGCATTCTGAAATCCTTCCTTCAGTATGCAAATAAATGCAAGCTGTTTCCATAAAATGCTAAAAACACAAACCTGGAGTCACACTGGATTTGAATGGTTTGCTAAGAACAGTATTTTACCTTAAAAATTATAATTCAATTTGTACAGTAGAGAACAACGTGGCTACTTATTTGCTAGTAAATGATCACTTTGCTTTGTAATATGCCACTTCAGAAAATATATCTCTGTTTCACTGGCACAGGTTCCACAAAATCATAAAAACAATGTTTTCAAATAGTAAATAAAATCATGAAACTCCAAATCTAACACAAAAACACAGTATCTTTTTTTTTGGATAATTTTTAAAAAGAGAATTAACATTAATGTTGGAAAAGACCACCAAGATCATCTTCTGACCAAACACCAACTTGTCAACAAGGCCGTAGCACTAAGTGCCATCTGTAGTCATATCTTGAACACCTCTAAAGATGATGACTCCACCTCCTCCTGGGCAGTCCTTTTCCACGCTTAACAACCCTTTCTGTGAAAAAAAAACTCTTCCTGCTGTTCAACCTGAACCTTCCCTCGTGTAGCTTAAGCCTGTATCTTCTTTTCCTGCCTCTAATTTCTTGGGAGAAGAGCCTGACCCCTACCTGGCTATAACCTCCCTTCAGGTAGTTGTAGAGAGCAATAGTCTCCCCTGAGTCTCCTTTTCTTCAGGCTAAACAACCCCAGCTCCCTCAGCCGCTCCTCATAGGACTTACCCTCTAGACCCTTCCCCAACTTCACTGTCCTCCTTTGAACATGCTCCAGGATGAAAATGCCCTTCTTGCAGTGAGGAGCCCAGAACTGGACACAGGATATGAGGTCTGGCCTCACCAGTGCTGAGTCCAGAGGGACAATCACTGCCCTGGTCCTGCTGACTATGCTGTTTCTGATACAAGCCAGCATGCTTGATGTATGATGGATGAATCAACCCATTGATTCCAGCCTGTCCAGATCCTTCTGCAGAGTGTTTCTACCCTTCACAAGATCAACATTCTCATCCAGAACATCCATCTGCAAAATGACTTAGGGTGCACTCGATCCCCACTGAGCTTGTGGGGAACCCCACTAGTGGCCGGTCACCAACTGGATGTGACTCCATCCACCACCACCCTCTGGGCCTGATCATCCAGCCAGTTTTTAACCCAACGGAGTGCACCCATCCAAGCTGTGGGCTGCCATTGTCAAAGGCTTTACTGAAGTCCAGGTAGACATCCACTCACAAGTCTAAGGCATTGGATGGGATTCACCTGAGGGTAGCGAGTCTCCCTGGAGCTGTTTAAATCTCCTGCAACTGGTCTGGATGCCAGCCTTTCACAACAAGAGCTGCCGGGTCCTGCCAGGTCTCTCCCCTCTCTCCTGGCTTGCCTGGACTCCAGGAACCCACTGCCTAATATCTTCAGGTGTTTTATGCCAGAACTCACCATAGTCACTGCTGCTGTTGCCAACTTTTAATGAATTTATATGCATTTAATATATGCACTAATATGCATTTAATGCATCTTAGCTTTTAAATGATTGAATTTGTAACTTTTGCAGCATTTTGATCCATTTTGAATTTATGAATATTTAATTTTAAAATAGATTTATGGTAATAGCTTTGAAATCTTCAATTGAACAGTACTTTTTTATTATACACTTAAAATGCATCATTTTTTCCCCAGCATTGATATTTCATCCATTATTGACAGTTATTATTTATAAGAGAAAAGGTAGTGACACATACTTTAAAAACATCAAATTAATCTGAATTTATAGGAAAATTAATTTAAATCTGTGTGACAAAATGTATAGATGATTTGATGAGAATTAAAATAAGTGATTTTTAAAATGTCTGCATCATACTGCAGATTTTTATACAGAAGTTTATAAAGGGGAAAAACATATTTTAGAAATTCATACCGGCCCCTATGACAGATTTCCAATTGAAAATACGACATCAGAAAAACAGAAACTTAATATAGACTACAAACATTCCACTCACTCAAGTATTCCTTTATTTTAGATATGAAGATGCACTTTTAGGATGCAGTTTATCTAACTTCTTCTGTTTAGAGTGAAATGAATCACATCACAAAATTGTTTAATTCTCTCTCTGACTAAAAAGTCAGTCTGTATGTTTAAATTCCAGCCATGGGAATCTGAAACAGAGATTAGTGATTTTATGAGCAAAGTTAGTTCTCTGATTTTTTTATCAGAAAAGCATATTTTCCACATTCTGTATATATAGCTAAAATAGTTTTTTTCTTTTCTTTCCAGTCAGCAAAAGAGGTATTTAACACAACCTCCTAAGATTATGTCTAATACGAAAAGAATTAAGTGCTCCTAACTTTATGAAATATGGAGGAGCAAGTTAGCACTATAATTACATTCAAAAGGTAAAGTCTGTGCACTAAAAAATCTCAATAATACTTTCTGTTGCAGCTACAGTAAAAGTAGTAAACTCACAGTATGCAATTATCTTTCCTATTTTCAGTAATAAACAGGAAAAACAAGGACAAGTTTGGAAAGACTAAATTAGAGTCAGGACACAGCTTCTAGAAAGTACCGGAAGAATGAGAACATAACCACATCACCACTTTGGAGACAAGAACAGTTTAGGATCTTAACATACCCCAATGGTTCAGTAGCAGAAGTTTTAGAACACCTAGAACAGAATATATTTTAGATGAAGATAGCCAAGTTGCCATGAGCCATTTCATGTGTTGGGACTACTCTAACTTAAATGATATGAGCTTACACTTTCATTGGTTAGGAATGCTCGGTTTCTCTCTTGGCTTTACTGTCAAAGTTGCAAACTCCACATGACATTCATCAATAGCTATCAAGAGTAATGTCTTCCATTACAATTGTAGCATGCCTAAGTAGATATATATATATTTTTCTATAAAATACTTGTTTTTTCTATAAACAAGTTACTTTTTTTTCTACCTTTGTTAAAAAGCATAGTATAAGTTGCTACTCAGTAGTTCAGTAAAGACAGCATATATAATTCTGCGGCAAAACTTACAATGATTTGATAGCGTATTTAGCTCTGTGTTAAATAGAAATACTTTTTCATCAATGCTCTGTGAATAGTGAATTTGCTGATAGCACATGACATCCTTAAAATCCAGTATTGAAATGGATCTTAACATAATGTAAGGATTGTTATTGCAAAATGAAGAAAAGAATAGCAACCTAACTAGCCATAATTGTTAAGTACATTTTTCTTTGATGTTGAACACCTGAGGAAAAACAAAACCAGACTTTAAATAGTTGTAGTAGAGCAATTCAAACACTAGTGATTAAATCTGATTTTGCAATAAAACTGTAAGAGCTTCAAGTTACAAAGATAATTCTCATTGGAAGGCAATGTAGAAACTATTGAAATATGCAGTGTTAGTCTTTCTAAGTGTTTTGTTCTCATTACAATTTTTAGTAATGCTCCATTACTTTGAACAAGCATTTGGAAATATATCGGAATAAAATTGACTATAACTTCCACTGTCTGTCCCTCCCCTTCTATTTTTATGAATTTGTATGGTTTCGTAAATAGGTCAGAAGTGCAAACTGCATTATTAGCACACAGCATAGACTTTGTTTGTTGAAGTAGTAAGTACTGTCAAAACTATATAAGCTTGTATGCATATATGTATGAGTAGATATGTATGTCCAGTATCTGGACACAACTCTGATGAGAAATTTCAGACATTAAAAAATAATGAATTTTACTAAAATTATTCATTAACACATTATGCTGAAGCTGTTTAGTTATCATGGATTTCAACTGTCCTTGGTGACTCATAGTTGCTGAGGCCCAGGAGATTGGTCTAGTGATCTCACTGCTGAGAGAGGTCAGAACTGAAGTGAGCTTGTCTTCTTTCTTCTCTGATTCTCCTGGCTTATACCTGATGTTTTTGTACTTTTTGCCTCTCACAAAGGGTCTATGAGAGGGTTTTATCTGCTCCTGATAATGCTTTTACCATGTTTAAATGAAGTATGTATTTTTGGATACATCATTCTTATGTATTTGAATACAAGACGTATGCAGAATGGCGTGTCTATTTGTAATCTCTTCTTTTTCTTATCCTATCCTTTTACTAATTTCTATTGCTAGAATCCATACTATGTGTCATTACTTTACTTTCATTGCCTCTTTGGTGGTCACACAGATCATATACTTATCCAAAATATTCATATATTTGTCCTGTGAGGCTACATCTACCTTTTGCAATTGTGTACTGTGGAGACATCTTCATAATTTTTTGACCTTTCAGCCTCCAGGATAAGAAGGGGCTCATGAATGTGATTTTTTTCTGATTCAGAATGAAACTCTATAGCCAGTGTGAAAAAAATTACATCAATGGTTGCACTGCATTTGCAAGCCTGATTTCAATCTCTGCATGGATCGGAGATGGTTAAATGTGCCATCTGCTGTCTCAAAACTGAGATGGAGTGTATTCTTTCTCTTGAAATAATTTTATCTATCTGCTTGGTTTTGTTTTCAGTTACCTGCAGTAAGTTTCACCAGAAACATAACACAGGTTTCCAGCACAACAAAATCCCTGGCTATGCTAAGGCAACAGGCCTTTTCCTGGCCAAGTGGAGCAAGAAGAGCTTCAACAAGCAAGTGTGATAAAATGGAACACCAGGTCAGACATCTTAAAATCTATCTGAACTAGCTGTACTTTACAATCAGTTAAAACTGAGTCTTTGTTTCCCATAGCTCTAATACTGTGGACACTAAAAGGAGCAAGTCTGAAAAAGAGAAGGAAAAATGACAGACAAATATTTTATGCTCTAAAATGTGTTCAGAGTGTGGGAGATGGTAGCTGTATGAGTCTAACTTATTTTTTCTGCAAAGCTTGGAAACAGTTAGGATTATTTTTATTAATATTTATTTATTCTTCTTGTCCATTGCATGGATTAGCAATTATCATTAAAGACGAGAATCAATGAAGTATGAGAATCCCACAGAAGATGTATCTAGAATGTATAGGAATAGCCACAGCTTTCTATTACCATCTTTCTCTCTGACAATAATTTAAGTCTTGCAAAGAACTAAAACAACAAAAAGTTCATCCTCATTTATTTGTGCATTAACTTAATAGTTTAGTAAAGCTGTGTGTTTACTCAGTTGAAAGACTAACTGCTTAGAGATTGCTTTTACAATGTAAAACTAAACATTTGTGTATGTCTCTTCACATTCAGTTCTGTTGTGGGCTAGGGTCCTAAGAATAATGAAGAATGTTATTTTCTATCAAATTTTCATCTATAATAAAAGCGTGTTTATCACAACATATATGATGACATTTTCATACCATGTTATTCCTCCAGCTTTATCGTGAAAACTTGAGGAACTCAATGAGAAACATTCCTTTCTTTGCTTGCTTATTTCCAGTAGAGAATAAATTGCAAATACTAAGGTAAAGGTTGTGCTGATATGTTTTGAAGACAATTATATCTTGCTGTGCAATTCTATCTGGTACAGATATTTCAACTTCTCAGACCTGAAGTCTTAATAAGTTCTAAGAGAGCTAAAGAAATGGATTGAATATCTGCAAGGGCAGAATCTAAAAGAACTATTACAGGATATGTAATAGAAAGTAGACTTTATTTCCATATCATAAATATCTCTAAGTAACTGAAGATTACAAAAATATGGATGAAAAGGAAGCTTGAGTAGTGCGGCCAAATTTTAAAATACAAATAATTGGATTTTTTAATACACCAAATGTAACTGTAAACTGATAGTGAGATTTCCATGGAATGTCTGAGAGTCTACAATTATCTTCAACAGTTATTTTGTTAGATTTTTTTCTGCTGAAGGATTTCTTTCTCCTTTGCTTGTTTAGTGTCCAGCTAAACTTACTGTTACTTGTTGTTGTTATTTCAATGACCTATTTGTTAGCTCTTTATTAACATTGTCATATACCATTTATGTCACAGGTTTATTATTCCTAAAGCAGAAATAAATTAAATATTCTTCAACTTAGAGCTAGGAAAAGATAGTTAACAAAGGATAGTCAAAACTTAACTACCTTTATACAGCATGAGCTTTTAACATTGCATAAAATTAGTTATGTTTATATCTTGTTTTGCATGATAATTTTTTTTTTGAGTATATAAAACCACACAACGTAAAAATATATTAAAATATGCCCACATTTTTTAATAGGCTGAGATAGTGAGGGAGATCAGCAGAAATGAAAGTAAACATATGAGAGAAGAGAAAGAAAATGGGAAAAGGAAAAAATATATAGAGGTATTGCAATGATGCAGAGAAGAAATAAAAAGAGAGGAAAGCAGAAACCATTAGCAAGTTCCATCCTGAATTATTCAGAGCTGTACCTTTAGCTGTACCTTATTATTATGATAGCAATGAATACAGGAAGTCTGAAATGGATCTGCAAATGGTTGTGATTTTAATAAACTAAAATAGTTGGTCTGAATCATCTAACTCATTTACCTCATGCACAAATCTAATAACCAATCATCACTGAGAAAACATCACTTAGGAAAAAAACCTGGAGATTTTTTTTCATCACAAATCTGCTGACTGTAAGAAGATGAGATTATTACTGAAGATACAGATTTAGGTTCATGCTTAGAATAGACTTTGGCCCATTGGAGCACCTTTGGTCCTCAAATAAGTATTTTTATTCATAATTTCATGTAGTTTAA
>JAWWMP010000116.1:88045425-88063895 GCA_035047865.1 Dendrocincla tyrannina | reverse complement strand
CTTATTTTCTTGACATGTTTCCTGATTTATCTTCAGTTGCATATGGTGTCCATTCTAATTTAGACACCTCAAGGCCGAGCACTGATACTTTTATGTTTGTAGCCAATCAGGGCCTCAGCCATGCAGTCTGTCTTTGCAAACCTCAGCAAAGGCCTTTACAATTATTTCTATTAACCTGTTCAGTGTTAGTTCTCTATTGATACCTTACATTAGTTCCCTCTAAGTGTTAGTTCTTTAGATCAGTTATTGATACATTATATCAGTTATTGATACCTTATATTAGTCCCCTTTAAGTGTTAGTTCCCTAAATCAAGCATATTTAATGGGTTTGATATATTAGTTTAGAAAACTTCATTATTTTGATGCAGTGAAAGTATATATATGAATTAACAATAACTTAGCTCTAGAAATTCTGCACATAGTAGCACTAAACCTTTTCCAAAACAAGGAAAGGGGAAGCAGCAGTAAAATAATCTCATGGAGGCTTTAGTCTATCATGAATAACAGCTGCAAGTATAATATTGCTTACAATAAAAATATATATTCTGGGAGATTAATAGGGAGGAAAACACATCAGAAGTATGCTTTCATCTTGGAGTATTACAGTCATGAAAGTTATGGATATGCAACACATGCATTATAATTTGCGCAGTGGTAAATACTGTCATACCTGAAACTTTAAAACCTGCCAGGTTTCAGATGAACTTGTCTACCTGAGGACATCTGCTAAATATGTATGGTTCTTCCTCCAATGAAATCTACAGTGCAATAAACTGAATACTGCTATTGAACTGTATTTACTTTTACCTAGTTTGATTAATTTTTACATTTTGAGAAGACTCACAGGCTGGCAATTTACCTCTTAAAGAGGCATAGACAGAACCAAGCCATATACCACTAGAGTAGAGAATGAAGAGTATTATATAATTTATTTAATTTTATACAGTCACCTCTGTACTAATTTGACAGAAATAGAAACTATGCAGACTGCAAAAATAGTCTAATAAAGCTTTCAAACAATGAAGTTCTAAACATCACTTGTTCAATGGCAATTTATAATTTCATAAATGAAATTCAGGTCCCATAAAACAATATATTACCCAACTGTCTATGTATTCTAGTACCATTTAAAGGCTCTATTTATCTTTGTTGTCGTTGTTTAGTTTTATTTAACTTCAAATATAGTTTATCAGTGACTGTAACAAAGACACAAAGTTAATGTGGAATGTGGTGAAAAAAAACCAGTTATATTAGATGCTGGGACCCGATTAATCTGAGGAATTCTCCATATTTAGCATGGGAAAATAAACCAAACAAAAATCAAACAAAGAAAACCTGCACATCCCTGAAAAAGAAAATTATTCAAAATAGCGATTTCTGGACCTGGATAATGGTATACACTAATATACTCACTAACATAATCTGTCTAGTACCACACATTTATCTTGAAAATGAAGATGCCCAGTCTTTACACAATAGTTTCCATGAATCTATATGCCCTATATGCTATATGCTCATCTATGATGAGGCACATCTAAACTTTCTAGCTACAAATGATTTTAGATGGAAGCAAATTGTCAGAAATTAGTTGCTGACTTTTTTGGGACTTCATTTTCAACACTTATTAAAAATAAAAAGTTTGTTTTGCAAATTACTTTTGTTTTCACCAAGTCATGTAATAACTTCTTCTCAAAGTTTGGTTATTTTTGCTGCTGTGTTTGCTGTACAGAGAGGTTTTGTATGTTGATATTATTTGACAATGATTGACGAATGAAAGCAGGCATACACAAACACATGCAATTGCATGTTTAAATTTATTTAAATACCTGCCTGTGACAGCAGTAAAGCTCATTATTGTTGGAACATATATTTTCCAACAGTGACTCTCATGTTAGGCTTGTACTTTACAGTGTGCTGTTACAAAACAAGTAACAAGAATGATTCTTTCATTTCGCTGACTTTTCCAAAAAAGATAAAATCCTTGAAAATGAACTTAGCAAAAGAAAAAAAAGACCCCTCTATATTGCTACATGTACACAAAATATCTGTCACTTTTTCAGTCCTTTGTACAAATTGCTGTGTAGTAGCAGTGATAAAAGCACTTATTTCAATGGAAGAAAAACCCACTAACTTATTAATTTTCTTCTATGATTATTATTCAAAAGTCATAAAAAATCTGTCTAATACAAGTTGTGAACATTCAGCTATATTTGACTTTCAAAAAGTGAAATACTAAAAAATTTAACATTGCAAGATGAAGTGCACATTTCAACCAATGTATTTGATTATTAATTTGGTCAGGTCTTAATGTTTATATGTGTGATTCCAAGAACTGCTTGTCTCACAGATACTCTCTTTCAGCATACATACTCAAGGCCATTTCCCTAATATTTAAGCCTAATGAATATGTTAGCTTCAATTTTTAAATTTTACCCTAACTTGAAATGCTATTAGCTTTTTGGCATCATATAATACATATATCAAGTGATGGAAGAGGCCAGACTAATTCTAAAACAAAGTTATTGAATTTTTCCTCAGTAATAAGGATAGTAAATTTTTAAATACTATCTAATTTTGAGACATATGTGGAAAAGGATTTTACAAAAGGATTTCTTCCTTCAGGTTATGGAATTATGCATAGTGCAAAATATTGCTCCTCATAAAGAGGTAATTCTAATAATTTATTTATGGAAGGAATAAAAGTTGTTGGAATATAGTGAAATTACTAGTACTATGAATCTTGCTTCAGTGTTTTTCAATAGTAATGATGCTTTAGACGAACAAGAAGCTTTTCTGAAACAGTGAAAATTTACTTGGACATTTGTAGTATGAGTGTGAGAAGTTTCTTCTCTCAGCCTTTTTTATTGCAGACTAAATTTTAATACTCATAGTATACTTTATATAAGCTGGTTTATAATGGCCTTAGCAGCCAGCAAGCAGAGAGCTATTTCCAAATTTCAGGAGAAATCTCTTATGTCCTTGAAGTCATCACAAAGATCTAACTGCAGAGAAATTGATATCTCATCCAGCGTTTATATGTCAAGCCACTCCTGTATATTGTAAACATCCTAAAGTCACGCTAACAGAGTATCAGATCATTTGGAGTGCCATGTGATATAAGGAAAATGGGAAAATCATGCACAGATAAAACAATGCTGACTTTCACTCACAATAGTTGTTCATTGCTTGCCACATTATTTTGTCAAGCTTTCATCTCCCCTGTGTCACACTTCATGGTTATTGAATAACAAAACAAAGCCAATCAAGTGTTCTACTATTATTATACTATGCCATTAAAAGCAACTTTTGCCCAGAAAAAAAAATAAGATAAACAAACCCATTGATTAAGCAGTCTAAGTGATGTTACTTATGATCATTCAGTAGTGTATCTATCCATTAATAAGATTAACTTCAGCAAGTCCAAGTAACCACAAACATCAAACTCACAAAATTACTATTTTTTCACTAAATTAAAAGTATTGGGTAATATCAGTCTTGAGTACAATTTTTCTTTGCAAAAAGCACGTCCTAACTGCTGATGCTGTAGCTGCATTAGCCAACTGACTGCGGTTGCTCACAGCAGCTGCTTTCAATTATTTTCTTCCAAAGGTGGTTAGGCAGATTCCAGCTGTAATTGAATACTTGTCCAGAAATACTAGATTTTGAGTATGTCTTGTTTTTCCTTCTCTTGAGCTTGAAAAGTCCCTCTTTGCATTGTGAAATGTAAGTTGCCAATATTTATTAGAAGTGATTTAATAAAGATGAATGATATTCCTGCCCACAGCAAGGGAGTTGGACTGGATGATCTTTAAAGGCCCCTTCTAACCAAAACCGTTCTATGATTCTAGGACTTCAACAAGCTTTGGATACTTATGACTCTTTCTAATAACTGTGTATTTTTACCAGGTATTTTCATATAGATATTTAATGGTTTCTTTAAATGGTTAGGTTCATCTTCAAAGGCAGAGACTTCCTCCTGGGTGAGCTCATCTCCATGCTTTTGTACATTCTTTTTCTTCTTCCTTATGCTACTCCAATTTTACAGTCTCCTCAGTCAGAAAGGAAAACTTTCTTACGGAAGAAGTACTTTTAATAAACTCTGCACTGTAGACAGAGATATAACTTCAAAATAAGCTGAAAAAAGTAGTGCAAAAAAGCAGTACTCTGGTTCTTACTAATAGCAATTTTCCCTTTATCAGCCTGATTGCAATCTCTTGACAGTGTTTGGAAAATGCAAAAAAAAAACCTGCTACTCAGTAGGCAATATGCCCAATCATGTGGAGTAAATGCATTCCTAAAACTACCCACTTTATTGTTGGATTTAATGCATTATTGATTGAAGCACCGTATTTTGACAAGCTCTCATGATGGTATATTTAAAGCAAAGATCTGCCAACTGCTACAGCACATTTATTTTAGGGCCAACACAAAGCAGTTTATTTTAATGTCTCCAGCTATAGCTTCTGAAGTGGGAGAAAAAAATTATCCAAGTACTCAGGACTCTTCCTAAAGATCATACAGAGGCTCAGGCACTTGCCCATGACAGGCACAGTAAAATGCAAGTGCACCAGCCCACTTCATTATTCTGCAGGGAAGTGCTATGATCGCCTTAAGTTCTGGGCACGGCAAAAGGAAACCTCGTGTCTAACCTCATGTCCTTCTCCCACACAGCATATAAGGCAGGTTCAACTACTATGTGATAAAAGCAGATGGCTGAAAATAATTGTTCTTTGGGCTGAACTGATAATGAAACTGCTAATTGGATTAAGCTGGTGAAGGAACTAAATATGGCTCTTAAGTCAAGAGGTCAAAAAATCCGCATTGTGACCTCAGGAAAGTCACTTAACCTTTCTGAACCTCAGATTTTCCAATTACTTCCACTGTCATTTGTTCTGTACATTTAATATAATAGCAAAAGATGATAGTAGTTCATGGAGTACATCAGAGCTTCAAATAATTAATGTTATCCAACTTTTGAACTCATCAAGGAGGAAAAAGGTCAATCAATCAGAATGATACAGGATGATATTCCTAGCACATTGCAAAGTCTGGGGTTTTTTCTTTGTTTGTTTTTTTTTTTCCACAGAAGGAGGTTACCAAATAGCACCTTGTTATTGGAAAAGTATATTATTGTTAGAGGATCCTGTTGGAAATGCTTCCTGTGCAAACCCCATGGGTTTTAAATGTACCGCCGAAAGTTTTACATTGAAATAATTGCAATTTTTTCACTGTATCCACAACACTATTTTATTCAAGTGGTAAAAAGGATAGTTAGTCTACACATATGTTCATCTGCATTTTTATAGTTGGCTTGTGCTTTGTTTTATTATAATGTGTTATACACAAAACAAACCCACCCTGTGTAAATGGCAAGAGGAAAATTATGATAGAGAATTAAATACTTTTGGTAATTGTGTTCATTTGTAATCTTTGAAAAATAGCCTCACTGCATTTTGTGTGTAGAGTTTCCTATTTTGAGTGCTATACTTCCTCAGTTCTGTCACTCAAACGGTAAATGTACAATTTTATTATTTAAATATAATTTTTCAAGGAAAATATTTGTGTCAATTGTGCTGCTTTTTCTTAGTTGAGGGGGTAAACATGAAAGATATTGAATGAACCTGGATGATCAATTCTGAATGCTTTTCCAGAAGACATATTGAATGTATTTCTGATTCAAGGGAAAAAGAGAAAAAAGAGAAAATCAGTAAATGGAAACAGAAAGAAAATAAACATCTTTTAATTATATTTTTAGATTTGCTTAGGTTTTTGGTTTTAAAGTCTCTTCATTATAGTCTTTGAGAAAAACATTAAACAAAAAGGAAGGAAAATAGGAATACAGAACAGAAATGGGGGAGAAAATATTATTTTACTATTTTTTTGTTTACCATTTTCTTTTTTTCTTCCCCCTAACAGCTATGTAAAGAATGATCCCATTCCATTAAAAAAGAAAGGCTCAAAAGCAACATAATTATAGTAATACTCTTTTGGTAAGTACACTACTTATAATATCCCTAATAGAACTAATAATCAAGAAACATGTATATTCTTAAATCCTATATTATTATATACCATCTGATCCAAAAGAATGAAAACCCCCTAAACTACTAATATTTGGGATTTTTGTTTTGTTTTATTTTGAAATTTAAGCAGTGGATGGTCTGTGACTGCACGCAGAAGCTCAAAGTAACATTAACTCTTATAAACATTTATTATGTTATTTTGGAAGGATATGAGTCACCCATCATTAAGTCAGATATCTTTGTATAGAAAATAATTCTTGCCATTTTATTCCTTGAAGTTATAAGAGGAATCTGATGTCTGTGCTTTGAGAACAAGGATTATTCCTTTCTGCATTTGAAAGAGCACGAATATTAAAGCAATTAAATAATCATAAAATATTTTCAAAACTATTTCAGAGCTCGAAAGCCGTTATAGACTGAGATTTCTGACCCACATATATTCCCATGAAACTGAATAGTATCAGACTCTCAAGGCTAAAAGCAAAATAGTTATGTCAAGAGCAAGCAGTCAAACACTTCTGAAATCCTTCTTTAAGTGTCCATCTATGACCTGATTTGAGGTAAATGGAAAACTCTTCCAGACAAAATTGTTTCCTCAAGGCAAGTCACACATCAATTTGCACTAGTTGCATCAACTTTGCATTTGTACTTTAGGGAAAAAAAAATAAAAAAAAAATCAGTAAAATCAAATGAACACCAACAATTATACTACCTCCTCACAAAACGACTGATGTTACTCAGCCAAGAAAACTGTCTATAAAATATGAAATACTCTTCAAAAAAGTTATAGCCTACTAAAAATAAATTTACTGGAATTGAACAGCTGCTTTCCAAATTAAAGTAACAGGAATAGCTGACATGCATTGGTTAACCTCTCTAGTTTTTCCGTATTAGGGTTAGAAAATAGGCAAAATAATTGTACATATACGTCTACACTTCTGCGTATATGACTTAACTGAATCTTTCCAAAAAGCTTGTGCTTGGAAGGAAAACACTTCATGGGAAAAGACTGTTGAAAGGACCATTAGGACATGCAGACATGTAGCATTGGCCTTTTTCTCCCCAGCCGAGCAGAAGACAGCAATGCCTCTGATCTGCTTACAAAATATCAGAGACGGGCAACCACTAATGATTTCTTAGATCCGTTTTTGCACCAGAGATAGTGGAGGTCTTGCTGCAAAGTTCAGTTTCATTAGTACTCTTTATTCTGGCTTTAAGGGATGAAATGGGGTAGTTGAGGGACATCAGGTGTTCATTAACAGCCAAAGTAGGATTATATAACCCAGGGAGAAAGTTTTCAATTTTAAAACAAAGCCAGTAATTACTTTGTTGCTTTTGAATAGTTGGTGGTGTAGTTAGCAGAGTAATTTGCAATCAACCATTCTCTTCTATTAAAGAATATTAATTCTGAATAGGTTAATAATTTTCAAGTAAAGTCCTTAATGTGGGAGCTGTACTAAACCCCAAAAGCCTCAAAACAAATAATTGATTTTCCCCATATTTCTTAAAAATATGCTTTTTAGCTTTGCTATTACACCTTTCAGTCCCATCAATCCTCAGAAATCCATTATCTTCAAAAAGATACAAACAACTGGAAAGTGGCTGATAAACAAAACCATTAGCCAAATTTTTCCATTTACTTTGAGTAACTACAGGTGCTGCAAGACAAACGTTCATTAAACAGCTGTTTGTTTCATTTCCAGTACCAGTATACATCACACTCCTTCATCTCAGAATTGAGTATGCCACTGTTATGCAATTTACTATAATTTAGGGAAAAAATGACCATTTCCTTTGAAAAACTTCAATCTGAACTGGAAGGCACATTCAGTGTGAACATGACAACTCAGATCCTAGTCAGTTTCTGATGTATTTGCATAGTGAGTTGTTTACAAATTCCAAGTAGTATCTATTTATATTAGTGAGGTTGCTTCATCTCTTTTTTGAAAGTTAGAACTAAAACATATTTTGAAATGTTTTTTGTTGAGTATATTTTTTCGTCCTCTATAAGGTATACTATAACATGTAATAAAGTCTTTTTATATTTTTATATATTTGATATTTTATATATTTTTAGACTGGTCTGTAGATGCAGGCAACTACCACTTTACTTACATTTAAAATTTTGAATCAATGTAGTTGTTTATGTTGAAATTAATTCAATAGTAAACCAAAAATCCTCAGGTTTTTGAGGTAACAAAGAAGCCTATAGTGTCATCCAACAACTACCTCAGTAAAAACTCATAAACTTGGGGGGTTGAGTCATATAACTTATTAAAATAAACCTATTGTGTAAATTTTCATGTGTATTGTCTGATACACAAAAGAATGTGAAAATAATAGGTAATTTAACCTAATGCAAAGTAATTCAGTAAAACATAACTCCAATTTTACTAGGCCCATGTTGAATTAAATATTTGATCCGACCACGAATAAATATTATACTAAATAGATGTTGGATAACTCCAACAATAATCTCCTACTAACACACTACATCTAGGGAGCATTGTTATTATAAAGAATTTTAACCATACTTTTACTCTGGATTTTCTTATTTTCTCTAAAGATATGTTGACAATAGCTAGAATGATATCAACAACATAATAATGACAAAAATGATTTTTTTTTTCTTTCATGGTTTCCAGTTTTATTGGGTGGATCACACTCAGAAACTTATTTTGTGCAAAAGTGAAGCTAAGAATTTTTTGCTAGTCAAATCAATGTTCTAGTACTTTCATTAAAATATTGTACATGGATATTGATGGTCCACTTAGTGACATTAACATTCGCAGTCCAAATTACTGCAAACGAACCTCAAGAACACAAAAGTTGAAAATTGTACACCAAAACCAAACTAAACCAAAGAACAAAATTTCTTCCTTGCAGCTACTCATTTGCTCAGATGTGACACTCCCCAGCACCCCCAGCCCCAGACACACAGGGTTATGGTTTGTTAGCAGTGATGGTGGTGGGGAGGGGTACCACCTCTCTGTTATCCCTAGAGATGAAGCCAGAGCAGGGAGGCAGCAGTGCTAGGATGAAAACAACAACACCCAGTTCAGGCCATGGAGAGGTCGAGCTCCTGCACTGCAGGGTCAGTGCACAGCCAGAGGCCTTCTAATAGCAAAGTCATATTTACTTAAAAAAAACCAAAAAAAGCACTGCACTCTTTTGTTACAAAATACGAGATGAAAAAGATAAACTTGTATCTTATCTGAATAGCAATATTAATCTGCCTCCTTTCTACAAAGTAAAATTTGTACCTCTAATATTTATGAATTGTAATTTTCTCCTAGTCTTGCTTCCTGACAAAGTTTTCATCATTCAGTGACACATAGATCTTTGAATTTACTTATAACCTAGGTATAAAAATGACATGAAAAACTGAAACTTTTTTTAATTGAATTAATACGATAATTGTCTAGTGACAATTTGTTTGCTATTGTTAAACATTTTCTCTAGCTTTAGTTAAAGAAAGGTAGGAAAAAATGTGAGCTTGTTTTTAAAAGCAACTGCCATATTCCCATGGTGTTGCTAGGGAAATTTTTTTTATAAATTCTTTTCCAGGTTTCATTTCCTGGAGGACTGGACCCACAGGAGATAATGGAAATCTGGAGAAGGCTGTACTATTCCATGATCATTGTGCACAAATCCAGGCTCACATGGCCAGAAACAGAGGCTGTGGAGAAGAAGCCATAAGACCTTCTTCATGTGACCTGCCTCTTAAAGACCCCATAAAAGACTATTGGTACAAAATTTACCTCTGTCAGCTTTGACCAGTTCTGATAGTTAGAACGTGATGTGTGCTTCTCCTCTCATGCTCCTATGACACCAGTAGCTTGTGTAAAATCTGTGGGATTACCCCCATTTAACAATGGCATTCAGCTTATTGATGGTTACTGTATTTTATGAAGCAGGCTTTACAGTACTGTGATAAAAGAGAGTGGTAGTTACCTCTCTATTGCCATTGAATCTGGTATATAGATGCAAAAATATAGTGGGGAAAAAAAATAAAGAAATGTCTTACTTTTTTGTAAAGAAAAGACTACTCCTTTCTTAGAAGCCAAATGATAGCTTCGTTTTAATTTGCCTGATCTACATAAGGAAACCATTTAATATAATAACCCCCTTCTGATTTTCTAATGAAGTAAAACTCTCTTGCCCTCATTATCACACAGTTTCAAACCATGTCTATTTTAGGTTACTATACTGTGTCATTGATGATGATAATGACTAAACAGATAATCTCTATAATTCATTAATCTAAATGCCTGACAATGAGATATATATTCAAACACTATAAATATCTTGGTGACTACTCTACTAGTATCCCAAAAGCCAGTGGACTCAGTTGTCTTCAGTAGTTAAGACCTAGTGCAGCTACTTTTCATGTCTTTTTCCTGTGCTATTATACTGAACACTGATAAAAAAATCACATTCTGCATTCACCGAGAAAAGGCTAAAAGCCTTCTGCAATGCAGATCACAATTATTACTAGCAGCATACTCATTCTGCCTAATAAGAAGTGTCTCATTTATTCACACATGGCTAGCAATGGTAGTTGACATAAATAGGAATTGCCTCTACTTTAACTGTCAGCTGAAGGGGGGCTTAGAAGAGCATAGATATCCATTACTGTACTAAGAGTATCAACAAAAAACAAGTATCTGATGCTGGGAAAAAAGGCTAAATTTTAATTAGTGCCTCATGAAAGCAATGAGAATGCCTACTGGGGGAAAATGTGGAAAAGCTCAGTTTTGTTATTTTTTTCATGCATTTATTTTTTGTAGAAAAATTATGCAAAACATCTGTTGCATTGTGACACACAACAGAAAGAGTAGTATAAGAGAAGGAAATATGATACATTTCCATTTATATATTTTTAGGTGTTATTTAATTTAACAGTCCTTTTCCAAAAGTGCTATTCTTCCTAATATTTTCACCAATGATCTCTTAATTTGCAAATGGTGGTCAACCAGCAGCAAAAAGTATTGATGCAAATTTAATGAATGAAATCTCTTGGCCTACAAATTAATGTAGAAGGAAAACATCTCTTCAACCTCTTTTCCCTGGGACATAGTTTGTATTCCCTTAATATCTTTGAATAAAGATTTATGGCATGACAGCTGACACTATGGGACAGATCTCTTTTTTTAGGTATAGATCACAACAACATAAGGATAATTTCTGTAGTGTTTATTTGGTTGGGTAAGAGGACTTTGATATTGACTTGTTCAGTTTACCTCTGTGTAACAAAACTTTTTGTTTTAAGAATAAGATTATTCAATTTACAGTATTAAAAAAATAAAAAAATGTGTTAGTCCTCAGAAATAAATCCAAAGGAAAAAAGCGAAGTTTTTCATGGATTCCTTGTTAAACAGCAGCATTAAGCTGTAAGCTTTACACATTACAGTTTTTGGCTGTATTCTCTAGTCTACTGCTCTTCCAAACATTTCAAAGAAGGGAAAACTAAACAGAAAATACTACTGTATTGATTTTGGAAGTCTTTTGCATTTATTTTGAGACTATGGAAATGCCTTTATGAAATGAAGGAAATAACAAAAAATCAAGCCTTCTATTTCCTGTGTTCTGTACAATTTCTAAACTAATGTTTCCTTGGTGGTGACAGGCCAAGAGCTTTTTGTGCTTTTATGAAAGAATTTTAAAGATGCAAACAATTAATCTCAATACTACAGAGTTAAAACATTATATTCCATTACCGTATCTCAGACACACTCTGAGACACTGCTCTAAATGTAGTAGATTTAATGGACAACTATAAAATATGAAGTATGTAGAATTCAGAAGAAAAAATAGTGAAAATGATAAACACTGGTTTCTATCTATTAAATGCAAAAAGATACAGTAGGTAAATGAAACAATAAGACACGAAATATTTACATGTGTGCATAAAGTAGATATTTCTGAAAGCCTATTTAGAGAGGTGTTAACATGAGTTTACACAATGGGGCTGTCAAAAAGAAAATTAAAGTAAAACAAAAAATCAAACTAAAAATAGCATTATGAAACACAGATTTTAGCCCTAAATGTCTGGACTCATTTCTAGTGTCTTCTTATGTTATTACACCAAGAGATTCATATAGAAGCACTGATTTTTGAGGGCAGATATTTGCAAAATCATCTAGAATAGGTGGCATGACTGGAATTACACATTGGAAAATAAGGTTTTTTGGATTTCACTTTGATAGTTCTAACATTTGTGATGAATCAAGGATTCATATGAATTGCAAGATCTGTTCATTGGAAAACTCAGAGATTTTTATTTTACTGAATATTCTAGTTGCGCACTTATCTAATAACAACACAAAAAGTAGCCAGACAATTATATGTTTTCTTCTGCTTTCACAAATAAAGGAAAATATTTTTACAAAAAACCATAGCAAATCATAGGTCAGAGTAAATAGCCATACTGAATTGACCAGAAAGTTATCTCTAAATCTCTCACATGAGAAACATTTAAAAGAAGAAGCTACTACTTTTTATTTACCAACACATTGTGGTTTTGAAAGTGATATAAGAGTTCTGGGCAGCTGTATAATTTACTTTTAATACTACTCATCTTCCAACAACTTCTACTGTTTGTGTTCCAACTCATTTCCAGGTGAGACAGAAAAATGGTTTTCCCATTTTACTAGCAAAATTTGTTATCACAAGAAACTTTTTAACAACCACAGTTAAGATGAATACATATATGTATATAACCTTGGTAAGCACATGAAGATGTCTTACGTAGGAAAAAAAAAAAAGGCTTGTAGAAGCAAAATTATGTTTAGGGATTTGGTCTAGAGTCTTCTGGATCAAAACCTAAACAAAGAAATAGAGAAAAAATGACGTTACCTTTAAGTATAATCGTATGGTTGGATCATAGAATAGTTCAGGCTGGATGGGACGTCAGGAAGTCTCTACTTCAACCTCCTGCTCAAAGTGAGGTCAGCTATGAGGTCAGACCAGATTGTTCAAGGCTTTATGCTGTTTGGTGTTGCAAATCAGGGATGGAGCCTGCACAGTCTGTAGGGGCAACCTGCTCTAGTGCCGAGCTGCCTTCATAAAGGAAAACTGTTCCTTCATAGTCAATCTGAACATCTCCCTTTTCAATTTATGCCCACTGTCTGTCATCTTCCTGTCAAATTCTGGCTCTGTCTTCTTGTTATTGTGTAAATCCATCTCTTTTCCAGGTTAAATGAATCTGACATTTAGATTGAACATCAGTAGAGTGGCTATAAAAAATATCCAATTAGTTCATTATACAGACACATATGGCATATATATAGGCATAAGTCCAGGTCTATATCCCTCTTGCCTCCTAATTCTAAGCTTTATTTTCTCAGTTAACAAACAGGCAACAAATGGAATCTAGCCATCCTTTCAGTAATACATGAATGTTGCCAAAAAAAAAAAAAAAAGCCCCTAAACCAACAAAGCCAAATAAAAATACCTAAATAGAAAAGTGTAAGGAAGCTTACAACTGTTCACTGAGGGATAAAAACCATATCTGCTGGCTTTTAAAATGAGACAAGAGACCATCTCTTTCTATCAACTCAGTCTTTTTCACAGCCCTGTGAAGGAATTAAACATGTGACAGGATTCATACATTCTTTCATAGCATCATACCTTTGATGTCTAGAGTGCAGACATCTACAAAGAGCAAGTATTTCTGTGTACTCTTTACAAAGAAATAGGCACCTGTAAGGCATAATTCATACAAGCTGTCTCAGAGATCTGCCTTACAGAGGTCAGGCGAAACGCAGATAGGGAGTATACAACATATATAGGGGGCAGTAAGACAACTTATCCACATGTAGAAATAGGAGCCTATGGAATGGCATATGCAATCAGAGGCAGATTTCAAGACCAAATATAAAGTGTACCACCTTGTTTTACATCTACTAACACCTTGTTTTACATCGACTAACATATTGTTAATAAGTCACAAATTACATTCATTTTTCCCAAGCTGAGTCTATTTTGTCTGTGATGGTAATTAGTAAGGGATCTCCCTGTCTTTATCTTGGTCCACAAGCTTTTCAATCTTATTCTTTCAAAAGGTCCTGCTGAGGAGGCTGAGCAAATAAGTGTCTGGTCAGGGTCTTGCATGCAACCAAGGTCAACCTCTCATACCTCAACAAGGAGACCAAGACAGTTCCCTTCCTTCTCGCAGCTGCAGTCTGGTAGTGCCTCCCAGAATATGTTGAGTTGGAAGGGACCCAAAGGATCATTAAAGTCCAGTTCTTAACCCTGCACAGGACCATCCCCAAGAGTCACAGCACATGCCTGAGAGTATCATCCAAACACTTCTTGAACTCTGGCAGGTTTGGTGCTGTGACCACTTCCCTGGGGATCTTGTTCCAGTGCCCAACCACCCTCTGGGTGAAGAACCTTTTTTCTAATGTCTAATCTAAACCTCTCCTGACACAACTTCAGGCCAGAATTCCTTCGGGTTCTGTCACTGGCCACCAGAAAGAAGAGATCAGTGCTACTCCTCCTCTTCACCTCACAAGGAATTTTGTAGACTGCAGTGGTATCTGCCCTCAGTCTCCTCTTCTCCAGGCTGAACAGACCAAGTGACCTCAGCTGCTCCTCATACAACTTCCTCTCAAGGCCCTTCACCATCTTCATTGCCCTCCTTTGGACACTCTAAATAGTCACAAAATATTCAAAGTGAGGCCACTGCAGAGCAGAGCGGGACAATCCCCTCCCTCGACCGGCTGGAGATACTTTGCCTGATGCCCCCCAGGACACGGTTGGCCCTCCTGGCTGCCAGGGCACTGCTGACTCATGTTTAACTTGACATCCACCAGGTCCCCCAGGCCCCTTTCCCTGGCACTGATTTCCATCATCTCATTCCACACTCTGTAAGAACATCCAGGGTTGCCCCATCTTGGGTGCAGAATCCAGCACTTCCCCTTGTTGAACTTCATATTGTTGGTGATTTCCCAGTCTTCTAGTTTGTCAAAGTCTTTCTGCAGGGCCCTTCTGCCCTTAAAGGAGTCAACAGCTTCTCCCAGTTTTGTGCCATCTGCAAACTTGCTTAGTATCTCTTCCAATCCTGTGTCCAAGTCAGTTATGAAGATGTTGAAGAGCACTGAGTCTCAGACGGATGCCTGAGAAACCCCACTAGTGACAAGTCACCAGACTGATGTCACCCCATTCACTATTACCCTCTGTGCTCAACCTGTCAGCTAATTTCTCGCCACTGCATGATGTGCTTATCCAGCTGTGTGCTGGACATTTTGTCCAGGAGGATCCTGTGAGAGGCAGTATCGAAAGTTTTACTGAAATCAAAAAGATTTCAATTGGCTTCCCTTGATCTATCATGTCACAAAGGATAATCAGGCTTCCAGTCAACTGGCACCTCTCTAGATTCCCAAGACCACACAAAAATCATTGAGAGAGGTTTTGCAATGACATTAACCAGCTCTTTGAGGATTCTGTGATGAATCCCATCAGGCCCTATAGATTTGTAGTGATCCAGCTGGAACAGCAGATACCCCACAATTTCAGTATCTACTGGGATTTGATCATTCTTGCAGTCATGGTCCTCCAGCTCAGGGCACTGAGACCACCTCAGTCCATCTTCCCTTTTGAAGACACAGGAAAAAAATCTTGAACACCTCTACCTTAATTCTGACCCTGTTTGTGAGGTGACTAACCTCATCCTGTAATAGGCCAATTATATTTCTACACTGCCTATTGACACTAGCATATTTGAAAAAAAATTCCTTTTTTCTGTCCCCCATATTTCTGGTCAGTTTCAACTTCAGGTAATCTTTGGCTGCACAGATTTACTCCCTACAGCAGCAAGCAACATCTCTGAATTATTCCCATATCATTTGATCTTGCTTCCACTGGGCATACACCTTGTTCTTTTTGCTTTATCTCCAAGAGAAGATCCCTGCTAAGCAAGCAAGCCTCACCTACTTGACTTCCAACATTTAGAAATTGCCTACTCCTGTGCCCTTAGGAGATGATATTTGAAAAGTGACCAGAACTGATAGATCCCAGCAGCTGCAAAAACATTTTCCCAGGGGACCTTACTTGCCAATTCCCTGAGCAGCCTTAAGTCTGCTCTCCTTATGTCCAGAGGTGAGGTTTTGCTGGCACTTTTCCTCCTGTCAGCAAAGATTTTAAACTCGATCATTTTGTGGTTGTTGTGGTCAAGACAGCCATGAATCTTCAGTTTGTTCACAAGATCCCCTCTGCTGACAAGCAGCAGATCAATGAGAACATCTTTCTGAGTCAGCTTCCTTAGGACCTGTTTCATAAAATTGTCATCCAGGTATTTTAGAAATCTTCTGCCCCAGGATTGTACCAGGTGTGTGATGCTTACATTTGATTTCTGGCAAGTTGAAGTCCCCCATGTGGACAAGGGCCCTTGACTTGAAAATGTCCTTTAGTTCCTCAAAGAATAATTTATCAGTGTTGTCATCCTGTATGAGAGGTCTAGAGCAGATTCCCACAATGACATCTGCATTATTTGTTTGCCCCTCAATTCTTGCCCAGAGGCTCCCAACTATGCCATTGCCAACATGTGAGCTCCATACATTCTAACATTTTCATTATATAGAGTGACACGCCTCTGCCTCTTGTGCCCTGTCTATCTCTCCTGAAAAACCTGTAAACATCCAGTAGGACACTCCAGTCACAGGTCTCGGGCCATCAGGTTTCGCTTTTGCTGACGATGCCAAATCTCTGAGACTGTGCCAAAGCTTGGAGTTGCTTTTGTTTGTTTCTCATGCTGTATGCATTGGTGTAGAAACATTTCAGGTGTGGTACACTGTAGCTTATACCTCATGAAACAGATTAAGGAATCCCATTAGTGCTCATTTCCTCAAGGTTTGACACACCATCCCATTGCCCATCACTGACCAGCCTGATTTTGCCCCTTTCCCTCTTCC
The DNA here is from genome assembly GCA_035047865.1 of Dendrocincla tyrannina. Lineage (NCBI taxonomy): Eukaryota > Metazoa > Chordata > Aves > Passeriformes > Dendrocolaptidae > Dendrocincla > Dendrocincla tyrannina. Next base: position 88,046,956 of record JAWWMP010000116.1, on the reverse strand, counting down.
AAGCTAGTTTAAATTTCTGTCAACAATCCCCTCTATCTCCTGTGCTAGAACTCTCTTTCCCCTTTGAGAAAGGTGCATCCCACCAGGAAACCAGGTCAGTAGACCAGGTGTTGAGTAGGTCATCCTATGGTCAACAAACCCAAAATTCATCTGATTACACCATCTTCAATGCTACTTATTGACCTGATGGATCTGCCTATCAATATTATGTCCTGTTACCAGAAGGATTGAGGAAATCACCACCTTTGCTCCTGATCCCTCTACCAATCGTCTCAGGGCCCTGAAGTCTCATGATTGCTTTCAGACTTCTCTTTGCTATTTTGTCACTGCCAGTTTAAACAACCAATGGTGGATAGTAGTTAGAGGGCCTTATGGGACTGGAGAGTTTTCCAGTAATGTCTGTTACCTGAGCCCTGGGGAGACAGCAGAATTCCCTCTGACTTGGATCCAATCTGCATATTGGGCCCTCCATTCCCTTTATAAAGGAGCGTCCTTTTACAACTAGCTTTCTTTTGCTATTAACAGAGGACATCTTGATGTGGGGTACACGTGGTGTTGTTTAAGAAGACCCCAATACCCTAGAAGGATCTTTGCCCACTTCATCAGTTATCTGACCTTCTAGTTCCAGAGGCTCGTACCTGTTGCAAAAGGTATCAGTCCTACTTGTCAGATTTTGAGTAGATGGAGGAACCTTCCTCCTGGTATCTACATGCAGTGACCCACTTCCAGTCTTCATCTTTAGCAGATTCTTGACTGACACAAAGGGCTATGGTTGGTCGGGCAGTGACAGGCAGGGAATGTCACTCCACTCCCCAGTGGGCTACTCCCAGAGCTGAAACTGGATCAGGGAGGCAGCAGCCACTGGCCACAATACAGGGGTTACACTAGTAACGTCCAACTCTGTCTATGGGCAAGTGGATTCCCTGCACTCCTGAGTCAGCCAGGACATCCCCCAGCTAAGTGCAGAAAATGTGTTTACTGGATTACAGCCTATTTTGTCACATGCAAACAATTCCTTTTTTCACAATCTTTGCCTTTTTCTCCTTACGTCTTCTATTTCTATTGCATCCTTTCTGAGAGGCTGTAACATAAACTGTATGCCATACAAAGATGTGGACCACAGCATCAAACTACGCAGTTATATAATGATACACTACATTGCAATTTCTATTCCTTTTGAAGTATTTTCTGAACATCTGCTTGCTTTCTGACCTACTTTTAAATTTTGACCCTGAGAGACATATTCATAATAGACAGAGGAAGCCATGTCTGAATGTTACTAAGACATTTAGCACATTTTCAGTTCATGTATGCATAATTGGAATTGTTTTTTCTCATATGAATGGATTTATGCCAACTCTAAATATCACTAGTGATGCTGTAAGGAAAGGGAAAAAAACTTTCCAAGACAACTTTATGTGGGTAAAGCAGAGAAGAGTTCTTTTACTTATAGTGTTTTGGGGTACAGAATATAAAGGAGTATAAAAGAGTATATAAAGTATAAAAAGTGTAAAAGAGTACAACACGTGTT
>JAWWMP010000116.1:88029689-88045325 GCA_035047865.1 Dendrocincla tyrannina | reverse complement strand
ACAAGCTATGCTATATGTGAGAAACTACCTAGAAGTATAAAAATCTACAAATTCATGAAAACCCTACGGCAACACTAGATATGTTATTACTCAGTTACTCAACTGTCAGAGGATCAGTCTAGACCTCTTCATAGCTACCTATAGTTTTTTCTACACTGAACAGTCTTGGTTCAGTTGCAAACTTTTATTTTCTACATAATTTTCAAATCATTCCTTCATGAGTCATAACTTTTCATGACTGTGCAACCATTTGTCTATTCAACCCTCTATATTCCTTTTAGCCAACTATGAACCTATTCAATAATTATTCCTTATGTAGTTAATCCTCTTTAATGAGGCAATTTTTCTTTCTTTTTTTACTTTTAATTATTAAATATTGATTGATCTATATTATCATTTACTTCTACAAGAACACTAATAGATTTGTGAAGCATGATTTTCCTTCATGAAAGCTGTATGGATCTTCTCATTAGATCATGTTTATTCATGCATCTACTCATATTATTCTTTAGTATAACGTCTATTATCTTGCCTTTAAGTAAAGTTAGATTTATTCTTCTACACTTCCTAGAATCATTGCTAGAGGCCTTCCTAAAAGCTGCTGTCAGTTTACATTTTCAGCTTATGTTCCTTTGGCACTGAGATTGATTTAGCCAGAAAGTTACAAACAGTAATCAATCTTTCAGCAGTTTCATAAGTGAGTTTCTCTCCTAGTCCTAGATGAATATAAGATGTCCCTACTGATTTGTTGTTTGGCATAGCAATTTTTCCTAAAACCTCTTCTCTTGACAATTTAGTTTGAGACCATTTCACAATTTATCCACCAAAACAAAAACAAAAGCACACCAAAAAACCCTTGGTTTGGAATTTTTCCTATCCAAGGTAAGTGATAATGCCAAAGATACAATTAATATTTTCTGAAATAACCTTATGTTTTTCAAGTAGTCCTCTTAGGCTTGTGCCAAGGTTTAACCCTGGCTCACAGCTAAACCCCACAAAGCTGCTTGCTCTCTCTTCCTCAGAGGGGTGAAGGAAGGAGCCAGAAAGGAAGAAGTGAGAAAACTCATGAATTGAGAATTTAATAGGAAAGGAAAATTTGCACTCACAAACAAAGCAAGATAAGGAATTAGTCCACTGCTTCCCATAGGCAGGTGGGCAGACATTTAGCCATTTCCAGAAAAGTTTCATCATGTACAATGGTGACTGGGAAAGACAAACACCTTAATACTAAACATCCCCTCCACCCTCTTTTTTCCCTGTCGTTTTATTGCTGAGCAATAAAGGTATATACCGCATGGTATATACCTTTGGTCAGCTGGGGTCACCTGTCCCAGCTGTACCCTACTTGCTGGTGGGGCAGTGTGAGAAGAAGAAAATGCCTTCATATTTTGTAAGACTGCTCCACAACAGCTAAAACACCTCTGTGTTATCAACAGTGCTTTCAGCACAAATCCAAAACACAATATGATACAAGTTACTATGAAAAAAATTAATTCTCTTATCCAAAACCAATATAGCTTTGAATCTTTACCAGATGTCCTAACAATCTGCAAGGTCCCTGCTTGTTTGCTCATGTTTGCCTAATGGCCCACTGCCCTGTGTTGACCTATCTAATGACAAGCTTAGTGTTCTGAAGTTTGTTATTGCTTTCCAAGCAGTATGTGTCTGCTCCTGGTCAACCTGTTTTTCCAAAAGATATCTCATCCCTACTGATCTTCAACTGTGGATCAGTAGTTTCGATTTTTAGTTAATAATTTATTTTAAAGAAATATTTTGCCTTTTCTTACTGTTGTTGTCATTTTGTCATTGTTTCTGTCTTACACTAAAAGGTAATTGTGTTTGAATATGATATAGAAGACGACACTGTAACTTTGCAAAAATTTGGCATGTTCTGATGTTAAGTGTTACAGAATCAGAAAGCTATAATGGAATTATTTTTATTGGATGACTTTTGCTGTTGAGATTATATTTTCAATACCTTTACAGTATGATGAGCTTAAACAAGCTGTATGTCGTGTACAGTATATGGTATAGAACTTCTTTACTAGAACACTATTTTCAGTCCCAAGTACTTAGACTACTCAGAGGTTTCCCTAGGCATGATGATGCAAAAACTCTACAGTGCAGGATTTTCCAAAGCCAAGAACCATCATAGCGACTTTTTAGCCTGTAGATTAGTTTCTTTCTTTAATGATACACTGCATATCTTTGCCAGTAACTTCTCTATTTCACACTTAATTTCCTTCACATCCCTCAAATGAATAGTATCTGGTTTTAGTGATTTACTGTACCTAAGTTTTTTAAGTTAGTCTACAACTTCCTCATTGGAAGCTATAATTTTGTTAAGACCATAGTATAATTTCCCATGAAAAATGCCCTTGAAGGAGTGATTTCCTTGTAGCTCTTGATAGCAAAGACAGATGCAAAAAATTAATTTAACTCCCATTTTACCATCTTCTCTAAGTGCTCCACTCATTCCTTGTCCCAATACACCCAGTGTGCTGTGTCTTCTGCTTTTTTATGTTTTAGTATTTATACTGATACACCTACCAGTTCACTGTGAAGTGCATGCTATGGAAAAGGTGCAGAGCAATCTTGACATTCCTTAACAGAACACCTGTTGTGCCTTCTCGGTGACCTTGCATTTGCATTGTCACCTAGATACTTCCAAGGAGGGTAAAGCCCTACAAAGTAATAAAGGTAGCATTTTATAAGCTCTACTGCATGGATATGTGGAACAAAGCAGGACAAAACCTGTTGTTGAACAAAAGCCTTGTGGGTATAAATGTTAAAAAAACCAACAAACCAACAACAACAACAACAAAAACCCACACCAAAAACCCCCCTTGACCACTAAGGATCCTTGTCTGAAAGGGAGAAATGAGTTTCACACTTTCATTTCCCCTAAGCCCTTGTTAGTTGACTTCTAAAGGCACCTTCTTCAAAGTGTATTCAGTGGAGGCATGGTAAAATCTTTATAATGCTTTCTTACTGACTTCTTACTACATGCCTCCTTCTTAAAGAGTACAGCAAGGTGAAGGGAAGAGTAGAGGCTGATGAAAGATGAATGCTGAAGTAATTGATATTCAGTCCCCTCATCTTGCAGTCAACACTGTGATCCCTGGACTGCTGTCTCAGTATGAAACATGCAGCCAAAAGAAATCTGCCTCTTCACTTGCAATGAGTCTTGATAGGCAGGACAGATGGTGGAGTCTGTAAATATGTATGTCTGTAAATACAATGTCTACCCTTATCAGAGGGATGCCGTGGCTGTGTGCTGAGCCGGCAGCCCAGGGGCTTGGCCTTGCCAGCACTGAGCTGGGTATCAATTGTTTAAAGCCTGTGTCAGTGTCAGTGTCTGCTGCTTCCTCTGCTGCAGCTCCAGCTCTGGGACCGGCCCCACTTGGGAGGGGGTGACATCCCTGGACGCAGACACTGACTGCAAACCATAGCCCTTTGTGCAGAAGGAAGGTGATTGTGACAACAAAATGCAAACATAGGGATGAATGGACCCTAGACAGGAGGAGAAATCAGCACAGACACCTCAATCCCCTGGCAAAGGCCTCAGGATGCAGCAGGTGTTTTGTGCAATAGTTCATTCCATTTTGTTACTGAGGTTTTTCCTGTGCTATACAATTATGAAAATATGAAAATGTTAACAGGACCAATAAACATCTGTTATCTTTGTATAACTGGTGTGCTCCCTTTTGCCTACAACTGGATACTGAACGTAACAACATTCCTTCCCTAATCAGTTCTGTCTTTTGTCCACTTGAATACAGGGTCTGATGTTAGGAAAAAAGAAGGTCTTTGCAGGTTGCAGGGTGGGAAGGACAGCCTAATTGTACACTTATACTACAAGGTATACAAGGTAAGAGGCTGACATTAGTCCTGGAAAGATAGCTCTTTATGATCAGTGTGGCTTCAACATGGATATAAATACAGTTTTGCTATGTGATGTTTGCTTTATGCGGAGAAACTATATCCACTCTAAGGGAATCTGCTTTTAATCTAGAAGCAACAGATACTGAATATTAATTTCTGCTGGTTTCATAGTTCTCTTCTTATACATCTCCTTCCTCAGAAAATGATATTAATTACTGAGTATGAAATAAGGAATAGATAGGCTCATGGCTCTGTGAAAAATTAATTTCTTAGATTGCCATGAAATCCAGTTGAAGATGTGAAGTTAATTGAAGTCTGTTGATAGGTTCAAGCTATAAAGAAAATAACAATTCTGAAAGAGGGAAAAACTGGGGAAAGATTGAGTTTTATAGATATAACTGTAACTTTTAAATTAGGAATACACACCAGAGTGAAAATGTTCTAGATAAATCCTTTAGCTGCTTGCTTCAAAACACAGCTGAACAAAGTTTCAAGCAGCCTGATGCAATCTGATCCTGCTCTCAGTGTGGAATTGTACCTGATAAGCACTAACAGTCTCTTCTAGTTTATGTTGGTTTATATATTGGTTTATGCTATTATTAAAACATTATTTTTTCTTTCTTTACATCTGAACAACGTTTAGAGAAACACAGATAGGATGCCATTGGGTCACGAAGTGGGGTTCCTTCTGCTAGAAACAAATATTGCTGTCAGTTTTGTTGACACCTCTCCAAATAAAAGAAATGAGAGGTCATTCCAGAACAAAAATTCATATTCTCTAAGAATTCAAATTTAAAACCCAACCAACCAACCAAAAAACAACAAAAACCACAAAAAAAACCCTTAAAAATCATAAATCACCTGTAAAATAATCCTTTAATAGCTTTTTAGTCAAGGTCCTTTAACCTTTTTAACCTTAATTTATAACTGGTGAGTTGAACACTTTTCTGTAAATGATAATTCTGTAATCTTTACTATCAACGTAAATCACCCACTGGAAATCCTTTCCTGACATATGACATATTTTAAACAGATTCAATTGTATTGCCACAATAATTCCTATACTAGTAAGACAAATATAATTTCATTGCTAATAGAGAACATATATAATTCAATGTGGTCCTTATGAAGACAGCAATAAGAGGATTGGACTGTAAATCAGTCATATACATTGGAATTCTTAATTGTCATTAATGAATTCTTAAGTGGAATTGAAAAAGTGTTCTTGGCCATCTGTATGATGAATGTCAAGCACAGAATCTATTGTGTCCAATGGTCTCCTTAATCTTCTCTTTAATGGCTAGTGTTAACCATAATGCTATATATATATATATAATTGTGATACAATTTATTGTCAGTCCAATGCCAAAGAGGTAACAGGGCTTTCCTCTGAATGATTAAACAACCAAAGCCTTATATCACAACAAATGGTGGAACACAGAACAAAAAAGTCAAAAGACAGTGCAAGGCTTTAAACATCAACTGCATTCCTGTTAATTTAATGCATATGCATGTAGTAAAATGAAAATAAATCCAAAATATCTGACAAGGTGAAACAGATATTTTAATAGCACATAGCAACTTTAATGTACATATTCCAGGTTGCAGCAAAATGAGCAATATGTGTATTTCAAGTCTCTTCTGGACAGGAACTAAATGTAGTGTGTCAAAGAACACAACTTGAAGAAATAGATAAAAATATTGGAGGAAGAGGGAAAACCCATAACTCCCTTCTCCCAACCTTTAAATATTTCTACAGTTTTTTTGAAATATAATTATCAAATTAAAAGAACAGTAACCACAGAATAGACAAAATTTGATAAGATCTACATTTAATAAGAACCTCAGAAAATACTGTTTCACTATTTCAATTATCAGTTGAGTTGATGATATGTATTACATATACCTCCAAACTCAACATTTGGTCAAGATTTCCAAAGGAAAAAGAGACCTCACAGCACAGAAAGTATCCAATTCCTAAATACAGTTGATGTAAGACCTAGTAACTCTATTATTCACAGATATATGGGCACAATGGAAATTTCCCTTTGGCATGAAAAAAGAGGAAGTGCCAAAATAATTGCAATACTATATAAGAATAGTTATTTTTGTGCCATTGGGGTCACTGTAGTAGCAGCACTACTCAGTATTCATTGTCTAACTAGTACTGACATAAAGAAATGTAGAAAAATTGGTCCTGCTGCATGGGAAGTCCCAGAGTACAGTGGAAAAGCATAAGTACTGCATTAAACAAGATTCAGTAATGTTGCTTCCCAAGTCAAAAGGAGTTCTTCCACAACATGGGTAAATCACTCAGTGTGATAAACCTTAAGAGAAAGGGGAAAGTCTATTTAAATTTACATCCATCTCTAAAGACGAAAAAGATAATCAAAAGAGTAAATTCTCTCATATTAGACCTCTGCAAGCATCTCTAAGGCTGTGTATCTGAGCATGGTGTATACACAACTATGTGCATTTCAGAAGACAAAAGCATTGAATATAAAATTTGTTCACTATACTTGACTCAAGCATTTACATTTAGATCCTGCCCAGACATTTTCAGACTAGAGCAAAATGTTATGCCTGAACGATTCCAGAACCAGTTTTGTGAGATTTATATATTTTCTGCCATACACTTATTCATAGTAGTGCTTGTGGGGGCTGTTTTAATACCTATTTTAAAATAAAGTTTAAATATCCCTTTGGGTAAAATGAAAGACATAGATTAAAACAAAATCATTGAACTCATTGCCCTTAACTTATCCTTTTATATGTAAAAGAGGAATTTAAAGGTCTGTATCTTATGTAAATGTGGAAAAATCATATTTTAAAACCTTTGCCTACTAAACTTTAAGTCCCTGATGGCTAACTTTTCTGATCACAGTTTCATCAAGTTGGTTATCTGTGGGTAAGATAAAAAGGCATTTAGCTTCACTCTTGCATCGTGTTTTCTAATCTGCTATTTCAAGAGTTACAGAATTTTGACAGATTACAGCATTTATTGTAACAAGTCTAATATGTTCTACCTAAATAGATATATGTGTTAATTAGCATCTATTCCAGTCAGTGCCAAGCAATAGTATTTTTCTTTATACTTTAAACAGTTGAAAAAAGTAAATAAATTCAAATTTTATTAAATATCTGTTGCTATTTTCTATTTCATATCCTTTCATCTTCTTCTGTTAATAGGGTACTGCTGAGGCAAAACAGATCCTTGTATAACTTATTCTACCAAAATAATAATTTGAGCAATGCAGACCAGCACATTGTTACTTCAGTGATGGTCGCATATTCACCATGAAAACACCCTTACATTTACAGAAGTTCTGTAGAGTTTAAGCAGATAATGTGTCTGCTAAATGTCCTGAATTACATTAGGAATGAAGCTCATTAAAACTATTCACAAATAATGTTAGTATTTCTTTCCTGTCAATCATTGAATATGTTATTTTTAAAATATATTTTCCTCATTAATTGAATACTTCTGAGATTAAAATATTTGATGTTTTTGCCAATTTATTGCAGCTTAAGGCATTCAGAAGTCTTTGGTAAGCACATTCTCTGAAAAGTTATTTCAACCCCTTTTTAATGTTTTCCTGCATAAAACTATAATCTGCTCTGAGTTGTTTGTTATTTACAATTTGTAGAGAGAAAGTAAAATTTGATGTTAGACTTCAGAATTATGAGGCACTCTAATTAGCTGGAAAATTAATATCATTCTTCATAGTGGAAAAAGAGAAAAGCAACAACATTCAGTGAGAAATATAGATGATTTGCTTCAAGTTTGATTAATACAGTTAGATGAGTTTTTTAATAAGAATTTCATCTAATTACTCTACAGTAACATTGTTTTTATTGCAATAAAACTATAATAGCATATTTTTTTGTAAACTTGATAAAACACAATTTGTTTGAGTTTTTTGTGGCATGATTAACATGAAATGAGTATTCTGCCTTTCAGTCTCTGCTATGCATTGTTTGATATCAAGAAGTTTTGCAAGTAAAAATGAACACATACCCGTATCTTTCTGTTATTCTGCAGGATAAATAACTAAAAATATTTTAAACAATAATTCAGTTCTGCCAAAGAGAGAAAATATCAGTGGTTCAGCAGGGTTCTGTGTAGGGATTTTTACTGTTTATTTATGAATGATCTGGGAAAGGAACTAAACAGTCAGCTATTGGTACAAATACTAAAAATTATGTCCAAGGCCATGCTGAAAAGAACAGCAAAAACATTTTGAAAAGTTTGGGGAGGGAGAAGTGAAAGGAGAACAATGAAAACCACCACTAACACCAAACCAATAAAGAAATTCCAAACTAATAAATGCAATTAAAAATAGATAAATGTAAGTACTCAAGGTGGGTAAATAAAACCCTTGCTTCATATATAAAGTTATGGTCTCTTACTGACCATTGTCATTCTGAGTGAAATTTTAGTTTATGATACATCCATGAAAACACTAAGCTTAGTGCTTGGTGCAAGTCAAAATAGAGATTAAATCCTGGTCCTCATGGGTGAATGCAATTACCCAGACATTTTGTGTGGAAAAACCACAGCATTGCACAAGTCCTCCATCAGGTTTCTCAAATGCATTCAGGACAATTTCCTGTTGCAGATGCTGCACGTGTGACTAGGAACAGCCCATTGCTGGACTTACTGCTCACAAACTGAGAAGTGTTGGATACAGAGATGAAACATTGTTGAATTTAAGATCTGGCTGGAAGGCTGTGTCCAGTGAGTTACAATCAATGCCTTAATTTCTGAGTGGAAATCAGTTAACGAGTGGTTTCTTTCAAGGGTCTGTACTGGGACCAATATTATTTAATATCTTCATCAGTATCATAGTAGGATTAAGGGCACCATCAGAAATAGTGCAGATGACACCAAACTGAGTACTGTAGTTAGAAGCATAATATCATGGAATATCCTGAGTTGGAGGGGGTCAAAAGGGTTATTAAGTTCAGTTCCTGTCTCTGCACAGGACAATCCCAAGAATTACGCCATGTACCGGAGAGCATTTTACAAATGATTCTTGAATTCTAGAAGTCTTAGTCTTGTGACCACCACTTCCCTGGGGAGCCTCTTTCAGTGCTCAACCACCCTCTGGGAAAAGAAACTTTTCTTAATATCTTGCCTAAACATCTGTTGACAAAGCTTTGTGTCATTCTCTCAGGTTCTATTGCTGGCCACCAGAGAGAAGAGACAAATGCCTAGCCTTCTGCTTCCCCTCATAAGAAAGCTGCAGACTGTGATGAAGTCTCCTCTCAGTCTCCTCTTCTCCAGTCTGAACAGCCTGAGTGACCTCAGCTGCTCCTCATATGGCTTCCGTCATCATCTTCACAGCCCTCCTTTGGACACTCTTTTGTAGATTTATGTTCTTATACTGTGGCACTCAGAATTGCACACAGGACTTGAGGTGAGCCGTCTTATGGAGAAACCTGCACAGACTGAAAGAGTGGGCTAGAAAAAACAGCCGTTTGGGGTCAAATCTCATCTGTGTCCCCTCCCAACTTCTTGAGCACTCGCAGTGTACCATTTGGGGTGGGGGACTGGGGTGGAAAGGTGAGGGAGAAAAATGATAAGCAAGCACTGCTGAGCAATAGCCAAAATATTGATGTGTTATCAAATTTGTTTTAATGACAAATCCAGAACACAGGACTATATAGGCTGATATGAAGAATATACACTCTATTCCAGCCAGACCCAGTATATTAACAAAGCCATTTGCTTCATGGTTCCCTTCAAGATTATGTATGTTTTAAGCATCTGCCAACACTTTTTGCTGCTCCCAGGCAGGCGAGCCAGCTGTAGTACCAGGTAATTTGCCAAGCTAATGCCCGTTGTTCATATTATGAGAGTGTAGCTTCTTTGTTTTAGACTTCAGTACACCACAGTTCTATGAATTACAACACACAGGTTTATTTTTACTGAAAGAGTTTTAATGTCTGATCTACCATGGGGGAAAAGGTGAATAACATGAGGCACTCTCTGGAATGCTTACAGTGAGCATTCTTTAGAAGAAAAAAAGTAAAAGAAAAAACTAAAAGTATGGTCTTGATTTAATTAATTTCCTAATGACATAAAAATGCATGGTATGCACTTTAAAGAATCAAAAGTTGAAGCACAAGGAGATGAATCAGTTCTTCCACAGTCCAAATAATATTGTAGAAGAGACCGATCTGGCAAATCTTTTGGCCCTGCTGTTTTTTTAATATAAAATATGAAAAACATAAAAAGTGATAATAAACATCTACCCATGAACTCACATATTGTAATACTACCTGTAACTGAAAGATTTGAGTTCAATCTCTTTCTCTGTTTGTTTGGAAATCAAACTTGTATTTTGTTCTTCCCAGGGGAATGTATAAACCACAAAATTACTATATAAGGATACTCTTAATCTATCTTACTGGTACTATTTACTTTAAATAAATACAAAGATACTCAGTGAACTGTCTGATGTCATAGAAGGTAAATGACTGAACCTGTAGTCTAATGAATCATCCTTTTGATATTTTTGACAATGACTTTAAAAATATTATATACAAAATAAAACAGCTTCTGTAGAGGCAGAGAGATACTTGTCACACTCCAGTGCATGTTCCAAATCTTATTATACACACTTGGGTGAAAATATCCCTTAGGATGGTGGTAGAGATTTAAATTTGGATCTTCTCTTCCCAGTACAGCCAGCTACAGGGAACTAAAAAGAAGAAAAAGTCCTCAAGTCTTTATACTAGAAATATTTCAGTCATGAAATATTTAACAGAACACTGAGAGAAACAGAGATTGCTTACTGTGATTTGGACTTTTGACTAGTAGGCCGAACACAGGATTTCTGGTTCTTTTGCTGCCAATTTTTAATTGGTTATACAAAATAGAACAATATCAACAAGAAAGCATAAAAACCAGCTTTCACAAGTATGTAAGAAATTTCAATAATTTCAATAACTTTATGGAGATAAAGGCATATGATTTCCTGGATTACCTTGACAAGCCTTTTACAGTAGAATAAGAGACAGGCACACCTAAAATCATTCTTTTAACTTTTCGTTTTCTGGAGTCAATAGAAGAGGTACGTGTTAACAGCAGAGACAGCAGCAGTGACTACAGTAAGTACTGGGACAAAACACCCAAAGGAACTAGGTGGGGTTTTCCCTGAGTAACCGGACTCATAGAGTGGGGATGAATGGAGTCACATCCAGTTGCCAACTGGTAAGTGGGGTTCCTCAAGGCTCACTACTGAGACAGTCACGATTAATATCTTTATTGAGGGTCTGGATAAGGGGATCAAGTGTACCTTCAGAAACTTTGCTGGCACTACTAAATTAGGTGGGAATGTTGATCTACTGGAGAGTAGGAATGCTCTGCAGAGCCATCTGGACAGGCCAGATCGATGAGCTGAGGCCCACAGTATGACATTCAACAAGACAAAGTGCCAGTCCTGTACTTGGGTCACAATAATCCCAGGCAGTGCTATAGGCTGGGGGAAGAGCAGCTGGAAAGTGACCCAGCAGAAAAGAGCCCGGAGGCACTGGTTGACAGCCAGCTGAACATGAGCCACCAATTTGTGCCCAGGTGGCCAAGAAGGCTAATGACATCCTGGCTTGTATCAAAAACTATGTGGGCAGCAGGACCAGGGAAGTGTACCTGGCACTGAGGAGGCCACACCTCAAGGCCTGTGTCCTGTTCTGGGCCCCTCACTTCAAGAAAGTCATTGAAGTTCTGGAGTGTGTGTAGAGAGGGGCAACAGACCTGATGAAGGGTCTGGAGACTAAGTCAGATGAGGTGCAGCTGAGGGACCTGGGTTTGTTTAGCCTGAAGGAATGGAGGCTCAGGGGAGACCTTAGTGCTCTCTACAGCTACCTGAGAAGTTGTAGCAAAAGTTGGTGTTGGATCCCTCTTCCGTGCAGCTAATTCCTCTTATCCAGACAGGACAAGAGGAAATGGCCTCAAGCTGTGTCAGGGGAGGTTCAAGGTTGGACATCAGGAAGAATTTCTTCTCTGAAAGAGTGGTTAAGCATTGGGATGGGCTGCCAAGGGTGGAGTCACCACCTCTGGAAGTGTTCAAAAAATGACTGGACGTGGCACTTGGTGCTATGGTCTCATTGACAAGGTGTTTGGTCAAAGGGATGATGATCTTGAAGGTCTTTCCCAATTGTAATGATTCTAAGATTCTATTATTTTTGCAAATTATCCTAAAAAGAACATTATATTTTGGGGTCAAATTTAGAGTATCATGAAGAAATCAAAACATATTTTGTTTTTTTTCATTTTGATGAGGGAAAGTTGGAAACTTATTAGTTTCTGTGTTATATTTGGGGTTTCTTTTCTCCTGTTGGGTTTGGGGATTTTTGTTTTTTCTTTAGTGAAGTTTGTTTGTTTGTTTTGGTTTTGTTTTGTTTGGTTGGTTGCCTTGGTTTGTTAATGCTTTTTGTGGGTCATATTGTTTGGCAGTGCCATGTCCTTCGACCTTACGTCTTGTTTCATGAAGTAGATTTATATTCTGGTTTTGTTTCCAGGAAGAAATGAATTACTTTTATGGAATGGATCAGCTTTTGCAGGAGTCACTTAAAGATTCCTTCTTACACTGAAGTTATCCCACATCTTACATAACTTCTCTGAGTAGTATTGGCCTCTGGTGAGACTGCCTTCCTCTGAGAAAAGAGATGGTCTGCCTTTGATGAAAATACCTGCATTCTACCCTGTATTCTTAGTGGAGGTGAATTTTTCCCTTCAGATCAGCAGCCGCTAGTTTGTGTTGCTAAAAGGAAACTTCTTTTTTCCCCCTGGCTGATGAGAATCTGGTTTTTGTGCTCAGGAAGTCCATTGTCATGCTAAAATGAAGCCATAGCCCCCAATGAAGCTGTATGTGTTCAGAAATGATAAGGAAATATGCACTGAGTTATGCACAAATATTGTTAGCAGTGTTTATATTTTTTAAATTTATTCTTTTCAATTTTTTTAAAAAAATTATATGGTGCATTCATGAATTAACAGTATTCTACATAGATTTCTTGGGTCTGAGAATAGAAGCCTCCAAAAGTCTACTGAATTTCCTCTTTAGTATCATAATCTTAATTTTATAATGTTTACCACATTATTCAAATCTCACCATCTTTACTAAAACTGTGTTTGCATTTGAGCACTTTCCCCAACTTCCTGAGTGTTTAAAAACCTAATTCCATAGAAAGGAACAAGTAAGAGCTTGAAAAGAGCCACTAATATGTCCTGTAAACTCAAGTTCTAAAACATTTCTGGTTTTCTTTCCTGCCTTTTTTTCTCTTTTCTTTCTTTTTTTTTTTTTTAATATTTATTTTAGCTCAGTAGAATTTGGCATTGACCTAAAATATTTTTAGAGTCTAAAGCTAAATTCCTAATTAAGTCTGAGAAAAATAAGAGTTTTACATTGCTGACAATATCTTCATTATCCATTCCTGCTTAGAGTAGCAGCCACCAGTTTCTTACAACATTTTGTTCTTTAATTCCTTGTAAACTTGTGTAAAGGCATCCCCCCCCGCCCCCCCAGCAATTTATCATCAAAGGCTTTTCATTTTTCCTAATAAGTACTGCTTGGGTATTTTTTATTGGTTTTCTTTCATTTAGTAATTTTTTCTGGACTGGAGACAGCAAAATAATTCTATAATTTATGTTCAGCTTAGACCCATACGATAGACTAAAATTCCTTCTTTTCTGTTCTTCTGTTTTCCCTTTCTCCATGATTTGGTCATAGTTTGATGATTTTGCACAAAACGGAATATTGAGTGATATCTGTAGAAAATTGCAATACTACACTGGCATTTCTTTTTAAGATGAGCATGCTGCTTTCAGAGGGCTAAGATGTGTCTATACGCAATAAGTTTAAACCCACTGATGAATTTGCACTGTTTTATCACATGCTCAGGTTTTCAGCTTATCTCAGTACACAAAAGAAAAACAAATCAGTTTATATTTAGACAACTAACAATCCTACACAATATTTGATTTGGGCAATAATAATTAGTATGTACAATTGGCCAACATAAAGATTTGTCCAGGTGTGAATAACAAGGCAGTGGACCAAGAGAATAAGGATATTGTTCATCTGCAGACCTACATTAAGTATTGGATAGGCTGAGACATAATAAAGATACTATAAAAATATTAGTTCTATTCAAAGTTTTTTGTAAATATTTTGGCAGTTTATTATTGATTTCCATGATCCAGTGTTTCCTTTCCTTCCCAATTAAGTGGTTTACATACTGATTCAAGGTTTACAGGGATGTTTATAACAAGTACCTATTAAAAAATGTTTCAAGGAATTGTCTGGTGATGGTCATTAAATTTTAAAATAATCTGAAGATATTTTAATCTGTCCCTTGTGAGTATCAAACAGTAGGGTTAAAAAGACATCATTACTTGTTTTGTATAATGGAATATATTTCCTGAAGATAGTAAGGAATATTCTGCGCACATAAGAATATTTTCTAAGAAGATATTGAGTGCATTTCACTTCTCTCCTTATCAGCCACTCAACAATCCAGGCGTATAGAACATGCATGACTTAGAGAAAACAGAACCAACAGATATTACGTCGGTTTACCTAATATTTATTAAACCAGAGCATGTGAATGGTGGCATCATCACTAAGGATGTAAGGCTATGTCTGCTACAGAATTTGATACTTGACAGGATAAGAAAGAAGAAACAAGGAGTTACAGGAAAAATTGTAGTAAACTTAGAAATTGCTAGGAAAATACTGTTGACATGAATAGGATCATAAGTAAAGATGACAGAAAAGAGACCCTCTGAAAAACTTTCAGAGTCATCCTTACTGAGAGCAAAGGAAATAACTATTTGAACTCTTAGTAATCTGGATGACAGGGAGTTAATATAGTATAGTTGATCTTGTCTGTTGCTAAAGCAAAAACAAAGAATATGTTTCACTCTTTCATAAAAATAAGGAAATTGGGGTTTTATTTCAGTAAAGATATAAAAGTTCTATTCCATTTATTCTCATCATTTTTATGGAATACTTAATTTACTGATTTTGTTCTACATTACTTTCTCCTTTTATACTGTGACAAAAGTGGAAAAAAAACAAGAGAAGATATAATTTTATGTTTTGTATAAAAATACTTTGAGCCCAAAGAATTGAAAATAATTATAATTATTCTTTATAATAGGATTTTTTTTTATTTTTAATAAAGCTAACAAAATTTAGAACCTGACCTTTGTCTGGAAATACAAAACAAGTTCACTAGCAAATAAAATTAAATTTTAGGGTCTATAAAACTGGGGTCAAAACTTTCCCATTGATTCAGCAAGCTTTCTAAATGTCAATGCTAATCTCAGCTTTTGTACACTTTGAACCAGAGAATGTTACTAACTCTCTTTGTTGCGAACATAGTCTCAAAAATTTTAAACATTCCTGAACATTTGGTGCTCTCAAGAATAATACCTTTTCTGACAAAAATATATACTGGCAAAATGTACAAGTCTGGAAATAAATAAATTTTCTGTATCATAAACTTACTCAAATGTGAGACTACTGAGTTAGGAAAATATTGCAATTCATTTTTTGAAAGATTTGGTTTTAAATTCTCGGTGTAAAAGGAGCTTCATCAAGAAAGCTGTTGTGCACAAAAATTAAAAAGACCTAATGAAGTACACTAAAAAATGTTATAGTTTAGTGATGCCTAAGGGTTTCTTTGATTTTTGATTTTTCAGTTTTATAGATGTTAGAAATTATTGTAGATCTAATGTAC
>JAWWMP010000116.1:88001365-88012261 GCA_035047865.1 Dendrocincla tyrannina | reverse complement strand
TTAATATGTGAGCAAGAAACCTATACCTCTAAAATCCCAAAAATCCACAAAATTCACCCCAAACCTTAGGCATCAACTGAATGACTGGTGGTTTTATATATATACAAATAGCCTGTTTATTTTAGAATGTTTTTGTCGCAATGGAAAGGAGGCATGTTGCTGCTTTCATTATTATCTATAGAAATACAACAATATAAAAGTATAAAAATATCACTTAAGTAAAATATATAAGGAAAAGAAATAATGAAAAAGAAAATATATGAGTAGACAGTGGAGAGGAAAGATATCACCACCGGTGGATCCAGCGACTAGACTTAATTGTTGCAATTTAGATGGCTGTTGGACATGGTCTTTGTCTGTTGGGTGTTTCGGGGAAGCCCATGAAACCTAAGGTTCAAGGGGTTAATACACCTTCAGGTTCAGGTGGGACCACCCAGTTACCTCCTCTGCTTGGGGAGAGTTCTACATTGTCAGATGTGACACCACCGATCTGTTTCAACACTGTGGATCATGCGCAACCCTCAGGTGGAATGCCCCAGAAATGAATCTGGGGACCTTTGGTGGTTGTTGGTGGCTGCGGTTTTTCTTGACCAGCTTATATTTACTTCTATGGTAAAAAACTTGATGCTCTAATGATAGATAATAAAGATCTAATGATAGATAATAAGAATGATAAGAGAAAGAAGACCAACTTTCCTCTCTAAACTTTGCTGTTGAAGAACATCCATATGTATTGTATTACAGTGATCCAAGCTTTAGAAACATGGAAGTCTCTGGATGATTTTTCTTGTATTAATAGCGTAAAGAACTCCTAAAGGGTACTTTAGCAGCATTAAGAAAAGGTTAAATTATTTTAAATGAAAATATACTTTTTATTATTATTTAAAAGATTCAGAAATTTCTTCATGGAAATTCTATAATATGTTGTAACTTGCATTCTATAGCAGCAAACAAAAATTGGTATGTTTTGTTCTCCAGGCTCATTTCTTTTTTATTTCTCATTGTAGCTCACAGACATGTAACTCAGAAACAATACATAGTAAGGTAGCAGAACCATCAGATAAATTAGGTATCTGGAAAAGGTATCCTGCCTATTTATCCTGTAGCACAAAGTTGTGCCTTGAAGGAATGTCCAAGCCTTTAAAAAGCTTTTCTGTTAGCTTCAGTGAGAATATGTCTGAAGGCAAAGGACTGCTCTCAGCGGGTGATTGGCACCTTGAGGGATGAAAGTTTACTGAATATTTCATCAATGAAAGGAATTCTCTTTCATATGGTATGCGATTTAATACCTGTTTCTAACAATCCCTCAGTCCGTCTGTCTGACCACAGCACTTCCATAGTTATGGATGTGGACTGTGATTACATCTTTTTATAGTCATAAGACATCTTACCATAAATCACAGCATGTCAATTAAAGTGTCGTTTTTCTGAGTTTCTTTGTGGCTTCGTACATTATAATATATTACTTTTGGTCAATCAATGACCACATCTTCTAGTATTTTGTTTGAAAGATAGAAAATATTTTAACTCCTACATTTTCACTTCATCAGGAAAAGGTTACATGTGTAAATAGAGATTCCTAATTGTGTCAAAGAATGGGGAAGCTGACATGATAAAATAAAGGAAAGGACTGATGATGCCTTAAGAGATTACATATGACTAGTGTTTATTTGTACCTTGCAAGACATTTAAAGAATCCAAGGTTCAATGTGACAATTCAAACTCTGCTGCTGAAAATAGCAAAATACAACACATACTCAGATATATTGATTATTAGAGCCTACGGAATCCTGCCTCAAGCTTTGTCTGCTTGAATGTTCAGTCCATTTTGTTAAGCTGTCTTAATAAGATTCTATTCCTTAAAGAAAAGTGACCTTCAAAATACACTACACCTTTAAATTTTGTACAAAACTCTCTTTGACTAACAGGGAGTTCTGCATACACCTAAACGTAGCTCACAAATGTCAGGAGACAGTTAGCTGGGGCTCCACAACAAAGTTTCCATAAATCAGATAACTGTTTGGGAATTTATACAGAGAAGCAGAGTTGGACGACAAGCAAAACACTACTCAAATAGTTGTGTGACAGCCTTTGTGGGGAAAAGACACAGCTCACTCTGATAGGGATGAGGGCAGGATGGCAATTTATTCAAGGAGTATCAGACTTACATAGAGGTTGGATGGGACATACTAGAACAAGGAGCGGAACACGGGTGGATCATGCAAATCCGCATATATATATATAAGGAGAAACTGGGTGTGACATGATCATACATGGTAAAAATAAAGGAGGGGATAACCATATAAGGAAAACCTGCACTGAGGCAGTCATCAACCAATCAAATGTTTAGGATAACATGAGGGGAGTAAATACTATTTTTACAATTGTGGAATATTTCTATTATTTAACCTTAAACATGTTAAAATAACCATTAACATAGAACCGGGAGCCTGTGAATATAGTAAAGTCCATGGTCCTTTTGGTTCTACACGTGTCCCTCTTTTTGGTGGTAGCTGCACCAATGTCTTCAGAGTTCTTCTTTCCATTCCTGGTAGGAATGCATCCTGACAGTTGTGTTTTGCTTTGGGTTTTTTCAATGAAAAATAGCATTATGCAAAAAAACTATTTCTCAAAAATAGACTATATTGTACATTTTATGGGATTCAATTAATGTTTTTTATGTTTGCTAAATTTCTTTGTGACTAATACAAACAGAATTTTTACAGAAATTCAGTTTTATTACACTTGAATACAAGTAATGAGGGTAAGTTTCATTATTGCAAAATCAAGATTATTAATTTTGTTTATCTGAATTTCATATGACAAAAACCAGTATGGCATGGTGTGCCAAAAAATATCAGCTTGTAAACCCTTAAAAATACGTCTCCCTAAACATATGCATTGCATTTTATTGTATTTACATTTTTTATAAATTTTTTAACATATTTTTGTGTTATTATCACAAGATTTCTTTTAAAGATTAGGATAAATTTTTATATCAGGAAATATTCTTACATTTAGGTATAATTATTACATATATTTCTTTGTGGCTTCAAATTCACATCAGAACATACCGTGTAACACCAACTACAGTTACAGTTATTACTGTTTGATTTTCTATTTTCTTATGAATGAAAATAGTGGTAGACAAAAATCCTAAGGAAAAAGAAAACTTTTTTTTCCTTTTTAATCAGCAAACAAGGCCACTGCATTTCTAAAGAAAAGAGAGATTCTACATATCAGCATACCTGCACTACAATTCCTTTACCTGAGACTCATAAGTCCAAAACTTTACTTTCATATCTGCAATGTTAAAGTAACTCAGCAGTTACTTGTGCAACCCCAATCTATTTACTGGGGGAGGAGAGTGAGAAACAGAGTAGGCCTTGGTGTCATGCAAGCTCTTTCCACTCATAGATAAAACATTACTATGTTCATCAGACATTCCTTGCTTCAACAGATTCCTGGTAAGTGATTAATAGCATGCTGAAATTCGAAATCTTAGCTAGGTGTATACAGAATGGATTGCACACATATACCACTTTGGACATAAATAATTGATCAAGTCTTGGGCTAAGTCTGGATCCAGCTGCACCTAATCTCCTCTGATAAGAAGTTTAGAACAAAAGGGGATCCTCTCTGAACTTTATGTCTCAACAGGAGGGTCTCTCTGGTAATTTTGTCTCATTCTGTCCTCTATGCAGTTAATAATCAAGTGCACCTTGTCATTGAATCTTATTAAACCACTATCTCACTTACTAACAAACTTGGTGAAATTGCTGGTTTATGTCAATAAACATATTACTACTTCTTTCTTATAAGTGAATTGTGTCACTTAAACAGTGGCAGCCAGTTTTGAAAACTGCAATTTTTATTTGCTAATAGGAATTCTAGTGTTTGTAGCTGACCTGCCAAAGATTTTATTTTCACCAATCACTATCAAACTTCTCACAAATCAGGCTGTGTCTATCAGAGTGGGACATCATTGTGTGTTCCTCCTAATGTGAGGAGTGACAGTGATATTTTCTCAGGACAAAATTTTGTTCAGGCCACCGCAACACATTCTAAAAAGCTTGAGATGTCAAATCTCTTTCTAGGTTCTGAAAGTTACAGAATGACCTCACAGTTTACTTCATGTATATTCTTAATTGTGGGTCTCCATGTAGGAGAGGAAGTAAATTTAAAATCATGAAAAAGAAATAAAGTCATAAGTCATAAAAAGAAATGAAGATTGGAAAGAGGTTAGATAAGAAGAAAGTGAGACAAGAATGGGTTCATGATGTAGGGGAATGGAAGGGTGAGAAAGGAAGAGTATAGGGTGGTTGGCAAGCTCCATCAAAGAAAAAGTGGTTAATCAATGGCAAACAGAGGAAAGGTATAATCATCCTAATAAGCACTTTTACTCAGCATGTGCATGGAAGCCAAGATTCAAAGGTCATATAACAGAAAGCTGCATAGTGAACTGAGACTTTCCCCCCTGTTGAAACATTATGTGGGTGTCAATGGTACTTCTGCTTTTCTATTTTCTCACTGCTGCTAAAATCTTGGAAAGTGCATATCCAAAATACCAGTAAAAGAAAATTTTCCCTCACAAGTCCTAAACTTTTAGACTGTTCGGGGAAAAAACTACAATTTTATTATATTTTTTTAACCAAATATAAAACACATATGTAAGGAAAAGAAATAATGAAAAAAAATAATGAATGAAAACCAGGATCCTGAGTAACACACATGACTGGAAAAGAGCATTGAATCCAGTTTTCTGAAGTTGAAGTCAAGAGGCTTATTCTCCTTTAGACACATCTAGAAAACATCAACATTATGGTAGTTTTGGCAGATGTTTTTTGATTGTTTATTTTAGAGGGCTACTTGACAACAGCTTAAGAAAGTAAGTGACAAAGGGGCACTGAGCAAGCTCTTTGAGTCAGTTAAATAGGCTCTCCTTTTCCCTTGCTAAAATGATAATCTTGGTCCTAGCCTTGAATCTTACAGACTGGAATTATTTCTTTTGAGCATTGAGACGTTCCAGAAATTGTCTCACCAAGTCTGTGTAAATGGCACAGGCACTCCTCCAATTCCTTACCTTATACATCTTGAAACATCTTGTGTAATGCTTTGTTCATTCTGTATCATATCTTTTTTTCTGTGTAGAGGAAATACTGGCATCCCTTATTAAGGAGAAAGTTCTAAATTAAAAAGGTGTTCTGGTAAGTAGATATGGCTTCTGAAATACCTCTTGCCAAAATATTTAAATGCTAGTGAATTAGCATTTTCTTACAGAAAAATGTTACACTACTGTGAATTAATTTCCTTTTGCTCCTCAACCTCTCTGTGATAAAAACTCAAGACGTTCCACACAAAATTTTCACAAGAGCTATTTGAATTCCTCCTTTTTGGTTTCTCAGCTGGAGTCCTTGTGTGGTGATTAATTGATTCCTAATGCAGTCACAAATCCTCTTAAATTCAGTGAAAATTTTGCTTTAGTATAAGTAATCCTATAATGTACTACCATATTTGAAGAAATAAGGCAAAAAAAAAAAACCTTTATACCAAACAAACTAAATACATAAATATTTTTTTCCTTTATTATATTACATAGAGCCTACTTATTCTGTAAAATGGGGATACTTCTTTTGATTTCCAGTTTATGATAATAAATGAGGCACTTGAACTATAGGAAAGAATGTTCTGAGAGAAGCTGACTGTGTATATGCTAACATCTCTTGCTTAGGCACCAAATTTCCCTAGGGCTTTAGAGGTCAAGTGAAATAGTTCTCCTCAATTAAGTGTTCATGTTCCTTATAACATCTGTAGAAGGAACTTGACTGCACAGAACAAATGAGAGAGAAGCAGACTGATACCAGTTTTTGATTTTCTGCCTCATTTTTTAGTTGTTTTGTTGGTTGTTCTTTTTTTTTCCTTCTTTTTATGATATTATATGCTTTTATGCAGTATGCAGTATCACAGTAT
This sequence comes from Dendrocincla tyrannina, assembly GCA_035047865.1. Taxonomy (NCBI): domain Eukaryota; kingdom Metazoa; phylum Chordata; class Aves; order Passeriformes; family Dendrocolaptidae; genus Dendrocincla; species Dendrocincla tyrannina. The sequence continues at coordinate 88,006,291 of JAWWMP010000116.1, read as the reverse complement.
ACAAAACACATGTATTGAATAAATGTGCCTCTCTCTTCTATTTTCAATTCAATTTTATTACAGAGGCACAGCTGGGGTTTGAATGACTGAAATTGCACAGAATTTTAATATAATGTATTGCTCTGTACAATAATTTAATTTACTAAACATGACTTACTTATTTTTTAATTTAGCTTTTCTGTAAAGAACATCTTCTTAGTGGAATGGTAAACCCAAATTATATTGTATTATCATTCATAAATCATACTTTCTTTTCATGTCTAATTAAATACAAAGGGTCACTAAAATAATGTGAAAAGCTTATTTCTTGCTACTTATAAGCTTTCTCCCTTTCAGTTATTATTAAAATATTTTTACTGCTTTTATTTTTTCAAAGAAATGAGAGTATCAATTTTGGAACATAATCTGATTTTTTTTTTCTTGCATCTGTTTGAGTAATTGGGTCAAGCTTTTTCACCTTGGAAATTTGTTTCTTTCAGCTCTTCAACCTTTCCTCTTTTTTTTAATTTAACTTTTACCAGTTTTGTCCCCATTTCTCAAGTTGAATAACAATATTATGTTACTTGACATTTTTATAAATAACCTGTAGGTTCATTAAAAGCATGAACTTTCAAGGGGTTGTGTAGATGATGTCCAGCCCTTGGTATAACACATTTTCTCCCATTCTCGTGGCCATGAATGCTATGACCAAGGGAGACTCTTACAACCTGGTTTCAATGCTCCAAGCTTTACCATGTGTTTTAATTTCTACTTTAATTTCAGGCTTCGAGAGGTTTTACCCACAGGAACCCTTGTAAAGCCATCGGTTCTTTGATACCTTGAGCTCACATCTGGATAATGGAGAGCTCTTGCTGCATCCTTATATGCTCTGTTCACTGTGGCCACGCACACACGGACACACACACAGACATACCTCCACTAAGTGGTTCTGATCCAGTAATCACTGATCTGGTGTGTAACAGAGACTCATAGAATATCAGCAGTAAGCGCAGATTTCAGGGGCCTAGTGTGAAATGAAGGGGAGTCCAGGTGATGGTCTATTTGGTCCCAGTGGTGAAATGGAAAAGTTTAGGCAGCAGTGGATTCATCTTTTAAGTCAGTGCCTGGTGAACCAGACATTGCTCCTGGAAGGACTAGGAATCATGAGACACTCCCTGAGTAGCAAGAAAATCTACAGAGAAACAGGATCTAGATGACAAGCAGGGCAAAAGCCCAGCTAATTAGTCAATAATTCAGGAGAATTTCATAATAGGTTTGTGAAAAGATGGCAAATAAATACTGAAGAGCAGTTAGTGTACCAGGTGTAGTGAGGAAGCAACCAGGAAATAGTATGATGGAGGTGGCTGTCACATTTCTAAGAAATGAGTGTAAATGGTCACTTACCCTTCAAGCCTGGTAAATGTACAGTATAGAAAAAAAAGCCCAGGTGGAATTAGAGCTCTGTGTGTGTGTTCAGAGATTTCATCCCCCTGGAAACTGAGAGAAATGGTAGGGTAGATTGCTAACAAGTATGTTGAAATGGATGTATTCAAACTTTTGAGAAAGTACAGAATGAGAAGATGAAGAGTTGTTATAATCCATGCATGGGTATAGCTTCAATGTATTTTCCATTTCCAAAGAGTGCTACTGTAGTTGAGAACAAATGCTTCACTTATAGCTTATGCCTGTCTCATTTTAAAACTGCTCAAGTTTCAGAGTAATAATTTAGATGAGTTATTAGGAAAAAATTCTGTATTGTGAGAGTGGTGAGGCACTGGAACAGGTTACCCAGGGAAGCTGTGGATGTCCCATCTCTGGAAGTGTTTGAGGCCAGGATGGATTTGGCCCTTGAGCGATCTGGTCTAGTAGAATGTGTCTCTGCCTATGACAGAGGGTTGTGATTAGACAGTCTTTAAGGTCCCTTACAACTCAAACCATTCTATGATTCTGTTGGGCATATCTGCATGGCCCACCCATGACAAATAACCTGGATGACAACAACTGATAAGAATGTAAATTTAAAGTTTAAGTCTGTACATTGAATACACAAAAATATCTGGAGGGTGTTTGTCCAAACCAAACCAAAACAGGTTGCAGAGGAATATGACCATCAGCTGTTTTCAATAGCAACAGCCAGGAGACAAGCAGGGTAATGCAGGGAACCAAACAAATTTTTACTAAGTCTTTTAAGTGTTCAGGCTAATGCAATGCATTTTACATCTACTTTTAGGCCGTTTACAGTGAAAGTCACATATGCCCTGAGTAAAGAAAAATTGCTATCAAATAACAGCTGGATTGCTTCAATAGGGGGATGGAGAACTCAGTTTTGGTGCTCTTCACATCTTACAACACCAAGAAGTATGCGATTTGATGTTGGTAGTTTAATGATGGAGACACCTGTTCACTTTCAGCTACTGTGGATAAAGCCCCATAACTCATTCTTCATGAAAGTAACACAGAGCATCTGTCAGGTGGTAAGCACTTTCAGTCACAACTAACATGAAATTAATTTAAAACAGAAACCTAGTAGTAATCAAGTACATTGTCAGTCAGGAGGCTCATTAAACTAGACTAAGGTCATATAAGAAGACAGTGGCAGGTTCAAGCACAGAGACTGCATTGGTTAAAAATAAAAAAAAAAAAAAAAAAGGACAAGTGCCAGCAAATATCTTGCTCTTAAACAGAAAAAAGTCAAAATTTTACATTTCACTGTCCTTAATTTGGTGAAGTTAGAAACAGTATATTAATGTTTTATTAAGAAGTGGCATAATATTTTTAGGAAACAAGACAACAATTTTATTTTTTTATAATTATATGGGCAATGGATACTCATTTTCTGATAGAAAACAAAAACAAAGAGAAACCAGGGTAGAGATAACTTCCCGTCACGCTGTATAGCATCTTCTACCTTGAGAAATGAGTAAAAGTGCTTTAAAGGTGTGAATTATAGGCTACTATATCAGATGTTAGGTCGTCTTCAGCTGATGGAGCAAACTAACCCTTCTACCAATGCTGTTATCCACATCAAGAAAACAAACTTCCAAGGTTGACATTTTGAGCTCTCATTACAGAAATAAAAAAGGTTAAAAAAATTAAGGAAGTAAATCCAAATATTTCTGAACTAAGTAAGTATCACTACTCAGAAATAATAACAAAAGAAAGGACAAGAGACTCATGTGGGTAACTAAGAAAGTAATAAAAGATATCAGGAGGGAAAAAAACCTAACATCAAATGACATAAAATATCAAGAACACTAAGAAGATTATGAAGCAAAGCCAAGCAGTTTATGAAAGTAAAAAGTGACATGAGAGAATTTCCCAGGAAAAGAAACAAATAATAAAAGATTTTTCATATACAATATTTTCAACAGGGAAATACAGTCAACATGCAAATCATGGGAATCCTAACCATGATGCCTGGAGAGACCTCAGAATCCTTTCCAATACAGATATTCATCCTCTCAGAGGAGCCCATTCCTTCATAGAGAATTCATCTGTACTTTTAACTTGACTTCTTTTTCCCAATGTATTAAATATTTCTTGGAATTCTTATTTCACATTTTCCTCTTCATAGACTAATAAACAAAAATATCTTCAATGCATAAATAAATTAATAAACAGGAACAAGTCATGCTATCTCCCCTTAAAATAAAAAATAAAATAAAACTCCACTGTCAAGAACGTCCTTCCATAATGGATTTATGATGAAGATGACAGTACATTTTCAAAAGTTCAGAGGCAAAAAAATTGATACTGTAAATATGATAATAAATACAATATTGAGAACATAAGTATGAGATATTCCTGCTATAATCACAATCCAGAGCTACAATAAACAACCAAAAGTTGTGATAGTAATCAAAATATAGACATCTAATATTATTAGATGAATTATTATATTTTGTAAATATGTCCATCTATATTTAAGGCACATAATTTGCCCAATACAAAAGCTGTAATAAAAATGATAGGCTATATAAGAGAAAGAAAAGCAAAAGTAAATCACATAAAAGTGTTTACATTAACACTTGCTGTCTGGATGTTATTAACTTCGCAAGTATTTCCTGACCTTGTGAATCAGGGGGGGCTGACATAAAGGCATGAAGCACCTTCAGGGACCAGTTTAAGAAAGTTATTTCACAAAGAAGGGAAGTACTTTTAGAAAATACTATGATGATCATAGGTGATGAAGACAGAAATGGGCAAGCAAGCAGTCAAATATGGCTTTGCTAATACAGCAGTACTGGAATGGGGTAATGTAAGAGTTTTGAAGGACTTTCGCATTAGGGGCATTTTATTTAAAGTTGAATCTTGAAGTAAGGGGAGTTCTTCAGAATACATTCATTAACATAGTTGCTGCAGAGTTTGTGCATGTGTGCTCAGGCATGAGTACATTTGTCTGGGTTAACAATTTCCTTTGGCATGGCACAAAGGCATACTGCAGTAGGAAAAGAGACCACAAGGATTCCTTGAAGAACTTTGATTTTATAGCCATTGTTCCTGTTTGCAAGCATTTACCAGTGTAAAAGGCTCTGATGCATACAATCAGTTGAACTGGCTTTCACAACTAAGATAAAACTAAATTCTACTAGCCAGACTGAGAACACAGGAGTCAGGACGAAGGGAAAAGTGTATTTCATACCTTTATGACTATCTGGGAATTCTAATTGTTTAAAGATGCTGGCTATTAGTCCTAACTCTGAGAACTAATTCCTCCCCTGTGACCTATTGAGAAGATTATTTACTCTATTAGCATGGTATCAGTACCTTTTAAAGTTTCTCTTAGTCTGTGGTGTAAGAGATGTCTGTGGAAATCATGATAGTTCATTTGATAGCAAGCAAATCTTGGTCTATTATGCTTGATTATTACATGCTGTCAGAGTTTCAAACCTAAGGTGGAAACTCTTTCCAAGGTGGAATTCCTTCCAAACAGCTCGGAGCCAACGC
>JAWWMP010000116.1:87973693-88001265 GCA_035047865.1 Dendrocincla tyrannina | reverse complement strand
GAGATGTCTGTGGAAATCATGATAGTTCATTTGATAGCAAGCAAATCTTGGTCTATTATGCTTGATTATTACATGCTCAATTTCTAAGCTCTTTTTCTTCCTTTTTTTTACTATTTTCTTTCTTTTTTTTTTCTTTCACGCTTCCTTTGAGAAAAAAATCTTACTAAAGCTGAGTTAAGGATAGAAAAATTTCTTTGTACTTTGAATCAGATCCTAAATCTTTACATATTATTATTAAACATCTAATATATATTACATATTACATATTACATATTATTATTAAACATCTAAATTACATATTATTATTACATATTATTTATTACATATTTATTACGTATTATTATTAAACATCTAAATCTAATTACATATTATTATTAAACATCTAAAATGTTTAATAGGCAATACAGTATTAAAGTAATCCAAACATACTGAAGTAAGAAACTATTATTACAAAGAAACTAGATTTTTAACTGTAGTATCTTGCCACGAAATTATAGTTGGTTAGATTGTGAAGTTGTGAAACATTACAATTTTTTAGGGCTAGAGCATGGCATTTCACATACAGTCAGGTATGACACATCACATATCATCAGCCTTGCAGACACTCTTTCACAGAGGTGGAAAAGCAGCTAATGCCTGTTAAGATGTCAGTTAGCATGTATCTGTACACTATTTTACTATTCTTTAGAAAGTACCTTAGACTAAATACACAGGAGTCAGTTTCTTGTAAAAGTATGTATGATATACATATCTACATATCTTACCATGACCTGTTTGCATTTCTTTTTTTTTTTCTTTTTTTTTTAGCTCCTGACACATATTATATTGAATGCAAATTGAATGCTCCTTCCCTTTCTCTCTCTTCTTGTTCCACACCCTACCCCTTCTCTTTCCTGATGATTCACTCCTTGTGGACCTGCAAGAAGGTATGAGTCTTGCCTGAGATACAATGTGCAAATTGAAGCTGGTGTTTTTGGAGCATGGGTCATTTTCTGTAAGGGGTTTCATCTACCACAATGACATATGTGCTTAAAACCAGTTTTGTGTTAGTGTGATCTAATCCTTTTCAGAAATATAACACTTTTATCTCTTTTATTTTGGTGGATGATATGAAGCAGATAAAATGACAATTAAAACTGAGCCGTGAGTTGATTTTTTTTTTCTTTTTAAACAAGTTTGACATCAAACACCTCTGAAACACTACTAGAAGGTATTATTGTAGGATTATTTTTTTATATATATAAGATTGTTCCCCCTTTCTAAATAAGTACAGCCTGATTTCTTACATTTCATTGACAGAAGTTTCCCCATACTGTTTTGATCCATGTATATTGACAGCAAACTGGCATTTCAAAAAAAACCCTCAAACTAAAAAAACAACCAAATTCCCCCCCCCCCAAAAAAAAAACAAAAAAAACAAACACACAAGGTAGTTCAACAGATAGCTACCATTAACAGAATATCTAGTGCTTTACTGGATTAATTACTCATTCTAAAATCTGTGAACAACTAGTGTACAATTGTCCTCCTATGGCTTCTGCACAATTAAGCAATTTATCTGAGAACCCTTACAGGGTGAGAAACACTAAGTGAAACAATAAAATCCTCTCAAACTCACATTGGAGGTGTCTCAGGAGCTGCATGTCTCTTCTGCATTAGGGAAGGAAATTGCTATTTAATTTATTTGGGCAAAATTGAAATTAAGGTCATAGAAAGATAAAGCTTAATGTTGCTAAGAACATGTATGCATACATACATATTTATATCTATATGCATACATGCGCACCTATATAAAGATATAAACAATGTACTTTCTATCTAAAATTCTTCCACATGTCTGGGAGGAAAATTGCATAAGTCTAAATCCTAAACTAATTTGCTCCAGTAATTTTTCCAGCAAGATAGAATTATTTGATTTTTATTATGCAATATGATCTTTAAAGGGGAACAATATATGGCAATCAGGTTAACTACTTTAGAAAATAGTCAGGAAAGATGTTCCAGAAAGATGTTCCTAAAAGAAAATGCAAGAATGGAAATCTGATTTTGTCCATTTGTTTGTTGAGGTTTTGTGTGTGTGTGTGTATTTGTTTGTCTTTTTTTTTTTTTTCTTTGACTGTTTTCTGGTTTAAGTAGCACATGAAATAGTTTGGTATGCTTAAATTGGAAAAAAAAAAATAGAGTAAAAATAAATCAACCCAAGAGCCAAGTAGAATACACAATCTTCATACTTTTTTGATGTTTAGCGTTATAGTTTAGAGATATACTTTTCTAATAGAAAATCTACTCTGTTTAACAATTAATATATGTCTTCTAAGATAAGAGGTATAATAAGCTAAATTTTATTTGGGAAAACTTTCACTAATATTCTGTGATGGTACAAGTCTCTCCGTATTGATTTAATTCACTTCTGATGTTAGTAGCATTATGCATGACAATAAGATTAATGTGATCTGACCTCTGTAAGATAGAAGACTAGGAGAAACTTTATTCAGAGGGAATACTGGAAGAGGTCTCTATAAATATCACTCATTATTTTCCTGCTAGTCGTTATAGAGGCTGTAGAAGAAGAAATGAACTTTTATTTACAGTATCAAAATCTGCAGATATATAAGCAGGATCATTGCTATATTCTCTGTTGCTGCAGTAAATTTAGCCATATATTCTCCACCAGTGCCTCATTATTTTTCATTTTTGAAGGAAAAAATATATATTATACCCTAATTTAGTCCTTAGCAGAAATTACTAACTCAGGACCCTGAGCAAGACTCAGGTGTTGTTCATAAATTGGATATGGGGATGCTGCTGCTTTGGATTAGGAAGTGAATAATTTATAATAACTAATGTGAGACACACTGACAGCCAATTTCAATATTGTTGGATTTGTTTTTCTAAAGTAATTTACAAATCATATTCATCTTCTGTTGCTGGGTTGGAAGTGGTTGATTAAAATTTTTCAATATTTGGATTTTGAATTCAGTTGGTTATTTATCATTAAATAGATTGGCAGCATAATATTTCTGAGTCCTTACAGAAAGGTGCAAATAGTTTGGAAGCAAAAATAAAGGGATATAGTGCTGGGGCTGTGAAGGGTTTAAGATTGTTGAGAAAAACATTGGAGAGGTGAGAACTCAGAAAAAGATCCAGGTGAAAAGTATAATGCTTTTCTATTGCTGCTCTTTCTTATTAAAATCTCTCTTAAAGATTCACTGTTCCCATGATAGACACAAAACTAGATTTTTATATTTATGAAATACAAAATCTATGGGCTTTAGTGCATATTGTCTGCATTTTCTTCATCTGCTAATTATTTTGCAAGCTCTTTGGAAAAGATTTGTGTCTTTTGCAGGATGATGAGAAATCAACAGAAAACATTTTATATACAAAATACAATATTCAAGATTTCCTTCCAATTATAATCACACTATATAAAGTGAAAGAGAAGAGTACCAATGAACTAAAGTTTGCTCAAATACAGTAGCTCCTAGTTTTCAACTGTTCTTCTTGCCAGTATAGTTAATGGCTGAAAAATAGCAACAAGTTGCCATGAAGGAGACACGTAGGTATCTATAATACCATTTCACAACCCTGCTAGCTGTCTCAAAGAACAGAAAATTAAAAGGAACAGACAGGACATATGTTCCACCCCTTTTCGTTCCCCAGTATCTGCATCTAGGCCAACTGGAGATTTTCTTTCTCCACTCAGCTGTAAGACATCTCAGCTGTAAGTCAGATAAAATGAGTAGGCAAGCCTAAGTTTTTAATGTCCCACATAGGTTTTAATTGAAGAGATTTTGACAAATACATAAAAGTTTAATCAACTACGTGGCCCTGTCCTCAACTGACTTTGTATGAGGCCCAGTCAAGGCATGGTCTTAGAAGATAGGATGTAGACAGTGTACGGAAAGTGAAATATCTGCTAGAGGTACCTTAAGCAAGGGCTTTTAATAGTGCAGGGGTAGGAGAAACTGGATCTATCTCCTTCATAAGTAAAGATAGAAGGAGGGGAAAACAATGACATATAGCTTTTATTCTTGTAATAATCTTAAGAAAGACTACTGAGTGGCATAACACTAGAAAGACTAGAATCACCTGAATAAAACTGCAGAAAGAGATTCAGCACTATCAGAAACTTAGACGGCTAAAACATTAAAACAACTACAGCAAGAAGATATAAAGTCATTGCATAAGCAAGAAGTTCTGAGCATTTTTTATCGTGTACTTCAAAGTCCTTCTATCCAATTGCTTTTGTTACAACCTGGTCCAGCTTTACTGGGTGTATATCATAATTTCAGGCTTCAAGAGATTTTGCCTACCCAAACCCTTGTAAAGCCATTGGTTCTTTGGTACCTTGAGTTAATGTCCAGAGAATTATTACACATTTTTCTCCAAGAGATTCCTTTTCATCTGGTGAGAAAATAGGCATTCTGACAAAAAGGGTTTTACAAAGATATAACATGCAACTTCACAAAAGCATTACAACGGGTTACTAGGATTAGCAAACATTGCTATAGAGAACCTTTGTTACACTTAGCAGACACAAACTCCATGCAACTTAGCGAGGTACTCATAACTTACAGAAAATAAATATTTGTTACCTACAAGAGGAAGAAAAGAATAAGGGAAGAGAGCTTAAGAGAAGAAAGACCATAGAGAGAAAAAAAAAAACACTCAGAAGATCACATGTTGATGACTTCAAAGGCAACAGGCCAAAACCCACAATGGAGACCCCCTGTGAGTGTTCTTATCTGCTCCAGTCGCTGTGGCCACACCCCCCAGGCGGGACCTTTGGCTCACTGGCCACTCACTGTCCCCCTTGCCCAGAGTGACAGGTGCTGCAGCCAATCAGAGGGTCCGGAGTGCGGTGTGGGCAGTTACCAGGCAGCCCCATTGACTGACAGGTGCCCTGCGCCATTCCGTGCCATGTGGGTACAGACCAATGATCACTGACCTGGTGTGTCACAGCTTTAAAATATCATTTTCAGTTAGGAAAGTATATAATGGCCTAGAATGACAGTATATAGTACATGCAGTTATTCTGTGGAATACTTGTCTCTTATTTTCTTCCTCAAGCAAGGATTTCCAGGAAAGCGGTTGAGTCACCATCACCAGGGATATTTAAAAGACTTGTAGATGTGATCCACAGGGACATGGCTTAGTAGTGGACTTGGCAGCGCTAGTTCTAGGTCACATTGCCAATAGTTGAAACCATCTTTTTACAAGGTACCATGTGTGTTTCACTCCTATGCTTTTGAAAACAAAAAGGAATGTATTTTTAATTCTAAATGTACCTACCAAATATATAGCAAGCAACCAGGGTTTATTGCATACCATATTTGTGAATGAGGGGTTAAAAACCAAATACACCTTGGCCTTAATACCTGCACAAAAAAAGTGTATCTAAATATACAACTGTTTTGTAATCTACTTATAGTAGTAGTGATTACTTATTGTTTTCTCTAATAGTAATGATTAAATTATTTTTTTATATATTTCTAGTATCAACTTGTGTTGCAAAATAGGTATTCATATTTTCTCACTTAGCAGTTGCCGTGAAACCAAGACTTCACATTATAGTTACACATTAATACATTCTGTTTTTTTAATATCCAGTGGTGCTGAAAGCAGGAGAAGAATACATTAGGCAGAAGAAAGGAATTAGGATCAAGTGTTTTGTAGTAAAGAGGCCTTAGATATGCTTATATCTGGCCTTGAAGTGGCATTTCTTTACCTTTATTCTACCCAAAGACTTTATACAATTCACAGATGTATGTAACATTATAACCCAAACTACTTTTTTCTTTAAGTTATAGCTCACTAAAATTCTGGCATTAGGATATGGAACTTATTGTATACTAAGACAACTGAAAGAAGCATAATTTTGTTCTGAGACTGCTTATAATTTTTTGTATTTCCAATCTTATTGATTTACCTGTGATTGTAGCTGATCAGAGACCCAGGTGTATCTTTCTCATTCATCTGAGTAAAGTGTAATTAAGGGCTTCCGTTGGAGTCATCTGAAAGATATGTTCTAATAACAAGAGCTTATGCGTGCAAAGAAAGAAGCTGAACATGAATTTTGGTTCAGAATTAGAATGGATATGTCCAGCTGGCACTGGAATTTAATAAAAAGAGAATAAACTGCAATATTTCTCATATTTTTCTGTTGCTCATTTTTAAGAAGCTTGGTTTACTGGAAAGGATATTGGTCAGCAAACAATTACTATTTTTATTTTAGTTTTGTTTTAAGGTATGTCTTATTCCACACACCTTCTCCAGGACAATGTGATTAAAGCAGGCCCTAAAAAAAATAATTTTTAATCTTTCTTTTGCAATTTAATTTTGGTTGCACCAAAATGATTGTAAGTTTCAAAGTTATCCTCAATAGGTAATAATTAGGTATTAATTAGATCATATGAAGTAAGATTATGTCTTTTGCTATATTCTGCATAGGATAAAATGTGTTGTGTAAGTTTTGAGAATATTTTGGGGGATCAATTTAAAGAAAGAATCTTATCTGAGGCTGGGAGTTTGTTTTTCTTTTTGCTTCATTAACTGATTGATTACAATTTCTTAAATTTCTACTTAGTTTGTCACTAGATCTGGAAATATTTCCTGAAACCTCACTGGTTTTCTATATATTTTACTATTTCTTTGTGAATGTCCTTTTTGATTCTTAAGTTACTCTCTGGATGTATTTGATTTGACAACAGAATGAAAACTCATCAATAAAACATATTTTTTGTCTTTGTGCTCTTCATGCCATCATGTGTTTTCAGAAATGTCAAAATTTGTTTTCCATGTCATTTTTTCCAATATATTTGAGTAAGAAGATTGAGAATCACAGACACTTCTACCCAGCCTAATTCTCCTGCCAGGGACTGTTAGACAAAACGTTTCTTATGTGCTATGCTATAGTTTTTGGAAAAGATTTTCACATCACCTCTCAACATCTAAATGAATCTTTTAAAAATCAAGAAAAATTTCAAGAGAAATATTATAATCAGTTCATACAGCTGTATGTAATATGCTGATTATAGTATATAGTTGTAATATATACATTGTAAACACAATGGAACACTGTATAATATGGCATATTAAACTGCTCAGAATTGCCTCTATTCTTATATGCTGAAGAAGCTTCTCAAATTCCCTTTGTGTCCTTCCAACACTCCTTTTCATCATGATGCTGTTGATATAACTATTTGATGAAGTGCTTTGAATTCCAAGTGAGCAGATGTTAGCTCAATAGAAGTTATGTTATCCTCCTTGGTGGTTGGACACATAACTTCTAAGGGGAGAGATTGTTCAATAAATAATTAATAACAAGAAGCTTTCCTAGGTAGATGAGAGACGGATCCTATTTAAAGTGATTTTGTCTCAGTGGTTGATCTGTCTTACTCCAGGGTTATTTTATCTCAAACTTGTATTAGTTCTGCTTCAATTAGCATTTCAGTCCCCAGTGGGGCACTGCTGATTAATTAGTTATTGTTCAGTAACTTCATCTTCTGGCCCTGACTCCAGCCACTCAGTCTAGTGTGTATTGATCAGCCTCTGGATCTATGGCATGTTCTTTTTAAGGTTGCTAAATGACTGATTGGTCTGAGTGAACCAGATATTGACCTTGACATCAGTTCAGTAACATACGTAAGTTTAACATGTCTAAGTCTAAGAAGGAGAATAATGCAATAAATTCAACTAAACTATTTCTTTCTGCTTAAAGTTAGGCAGATACTTAAATGCTAGAACATCGTTGGAACTTGGGCTGATTCTCTTGTTGGTGAAGTATCTAGGAGGTTAGAAGTGTAAAAACACTGAAACTTGGACATTTTTTTTTAAATCCATCCTATCTATCTCAATCATATCAGATTATAAGATATAAGCTTATAAGAGTGTAAAAAAATCTTTGCCAACAACAAATCACTTACAGGAGATGGTTCTTTCTAAAAATCTGACTTCTAGTACTTTATGAAGGCCTCAGTACAAAATGCACACACCTTTCTTTTGCCAGTAAAATATTTTTTGTTTGAGTGAGACTGTGTAGGGAACGATGAGTTAGTGTCAGTAACTTCTGCTGCCTTCATATAAAAGATCTCACTGTAGCTGGAACTTTCTATGCAAATTTAGGATGTACAGAAAAGTGATCTTGTAATTTCATAAAGTCATCCTTAATGTTTGATGATTTCTTGTTTTTATGTGCCGAACAGATATCATAAACTAACTTTAGCTGCATTTTTGTTTAAATTGTATGATAACAGTTTCAGTTTTATACCTAAAGGGCATTATAATAAGAATATGAAATAGTGTGGAATACTAAGATAAGAGAAGTTTAGGAGATGTTAAAGTATTCCTTTGACTGTGCTCATGATCTTTAATTTATTTTTACTAAAGCTAGTTAAAAAATCTTTTTCCTTGCTTTCTTGATTTTATAACTAAAATTTTAACCTCTGGTCATGATTTGAGATTGAGAAGAAACAAAGTTTTGATCTTGTGCAACTTAGGCTGCATAGAAGACATCAGGGGCTGAAAGCAGATGAAGGCTGCAGGGTTATAAATATGCATGGTGAAACAGACCTCAGATGGACTTTATGAACACCTGTAAAGAAGACTCCGGTGTGCCAGAGACTCTTTGTTCTTGAGTCTACTGTTGGAAAGGGAGTGCCAAGGGAGAAATGGACAGATAATTATGCGGGAATTTCTGTGTGAAGTATGTGTGAATAATAAGTGTATGTGGTTTTTGAATACATGTATGTGGCTTGTTAATAATCATGTTGTTATTAATAATGCTACTGATAATAGCAACTTAGTGTTTAAATGCTTTCTATATAAGAAATATAGATTGTGATCTGTGCTGTGCTCTGCCTCAAAGAAGAGAAGATGTACATTATGGGAGTTTTCCCACCTTGAGCATCTTAGTTATGTATCTACATTTAGGTATCATCCATATTTTTATGATCTTTATAGCCCCTATTAATTTAAGAAAATACCTTGCATCTTGAAGCATTAGTGGAATAAAAGAATATATACAATTTTTTTAATCAGGCTAGTGTGTAACACTGGACATCTGTGCTATCCCTCTAAAAGATTAATGTAACTTGAGTATTCTCTAGCAGAATATGCTGTTTATAAGAGAAATCAGATGAAATACTGCTCTTCAAAGAAAATTTGATTTTGTGTTTATCAAAAAAAAGGTTTTTATAATCAACAATATTTGGGAATTGAGCCTAAAGAAAACAATTCATGTGCTAAGTTAATTTTCTTTCCTGTGAAGTGGAAAATCTAGAAGGTAGCATAGAAAATAAGAAAGCTAGTTACCATTTTAATAACCTGTGAAAAGTGTCCTAAATTCTTGAAATACTGTTCTTTTTTGAATTGCCTTCATTGATTTATTTTAAAAAGTATCAAGTTAGGGAAGGGGAATGGAAAACTCGTTCAGATGCAGGCCAATCACTGTCTAAATTTTGGTGAGTCCTTTGACTCAGTGATTTCCTGAAGAGATGGTTTCAGAGCCCAATTCTGGACTTGTATCTTGAACATTCTCCATTCTAGTTTCTTCATCCTACCTTTTTTTTTTTAAATGTATTCTATACTGATTTTTGCTACTAAAAATACAAAACAAAAATTCTCTTCCCATCTTTCTTCTGCAGTTCATAGAGAAAACAGTAATTAAAATCCCAGAATTCTCTCAAATTTTAAATGTCCTAAAAAAACACTTAAAAGAATCTTAAGACATATTTAGAAGACAATGTAAACAGATGGAATGCTGGGTTTTTTGCATCCTCTGTGGTTATTTTAAGTAATTAAAACATCCTGTACCTGAAGATTATAGGAGAATAATTTTTTTTTTTTTTTTTATATTTGATTTGGTTTCTTTCATTGTCAATATGGAATAAGTTATATCAGGGACACAGCATATTAAAAAAAAAGAAAATTTAAATTTAGGATGTGATAGAACGTTTGGTTTCACAGTTCAAGTTGTATTACTGTACTACATAAAATAGTTTTCTCTATTACAGACAATGTAAATTTTCTAGGTCTTTTTCATGCTGCTGTGTTTTCGTGTGGTTTTTTTTTTTCTTTTAGGTAATCCTAGTTGAAAATTTGACCAACAATAAAGAGTATTAAGGGAATGTTTATGATTGCTGTGAGGAAAGGCACGAAACAGCATGATAAATAAATATCATGTTGATTTAAATCAGTGACACTTGACCTGGAACTGCTGCAAGGCACTGGCAGAAAGCAGAACCACCAGGAGCCACAATATATGTTTTATTAGTCTACTATACGAAAAATGCATGTAAAAATTTATTATAAAACAAAGGTTAAGACATTCATGCATTAAATTACATATAATTTGCTGCACTCTCAGGATTATTTATGATTGGTCCAAAGTGGTTTCTTACATTATAAATCAGAAGCGAAACTCTACAGTGCTGTTAGATGAGGGTGGTTATAGTAGTGCAGCAAGACAGGCAATTGTCTGACACCTTCACTCTACAGAAGTGTCTATAGATAGAAATACTAAAGGGGACGTTTGGAGATTTCCTTATACTGAGAAGCAGATTCTTGCAATCTTGATGATCAGATTCTTTAATGCTGTAAACTGCAAATCAAACAATAACTGCTCTCTCTACTCTCTGAACCCTACATAGACGGTGGATTCACTCTTTATTTCTCTTTCTGTCTCACTGGTACATCTACTCCCCACCAAAAGGTGAGATTTAATAAAGGAAATTCACTTCAGTGAACACAGTGTCAAGCAATTATTTCCTTTCCAGAGGTTAGCATCATTTCTGTGTTTATGAAAAGTCTTCTACATTTTTCATTTCAGTTGCAATTTCTGCACTCTCTTTTATCCAAGAAATCTATTTTGTTTTTCTTTCTGAGGTTATGGGTGTTCATGGAGAAAACTTTAAAAAATGAACAATCCAAAAAGGCCATAACAACTGCAACTTACGTTTATGCTATTTCACTTTCCAAATTTTTATTTTTTAGTACCTATTGTTAAGATACAGAGTGACCTGTGCTTCATTTTCTTGCTCTTTAGCAGAACACTTTATATAAGGTGATTATATTTCAAATTTAGGAAGAGAGCTTGAATTCTTTTGAATGTTAGCCAGTTATGAAATAATGCAGTTTCTCCACTTCCAATTATTTCTTATGTACTCTTTCTCCTGTATATGGTGATCTTTTTTTTTTTTTTAATTGAACAATAATTACAGTGATAGTAATTATTTAGGAAATGCACATGCCCATGAATATTTTAAAGTAGCCCTTGGAAGTACTATTTTTATGTCCTTACATCAGAGAATTAGTTTGTTAATTGTTTCTAAAATTTGCTATGAAGCCAATAATCTGTATCTGACCTACCAAACACCTTTGTAAAATAGCTAATTAAAAAAATCAATATGCCTGATAGAACCTAGTGTCAGCATCTTTTCTGTTATAAAAATTAGATATGTATTTCTTTGTCATTTAAGTGTTAAACTAAAGACATGGTTATTACATCCTTTGCAGACTGCTGTCCCTATGCAGATCTGTATATGTGCGAAGGACTTAGACATACACAAAAATGTAGCTGTGAAAAGTGAACTGGGATTGGAGCAAATCACTCAACTGTAAAACATGACATTTCAAATTCCTGTGAAAGCAGCCTAAATAAAACAATTTATCACACAATGCAAGTATATATTCAATAAGACACTGAGGTATTCTCCCTAAGTTTCTCTTATAGTCAAGAAAAGAATAGGTGCTACCAGATTGAGAAGTGAGAAGTACAGGTGCTTCTAGATTGAGAATTGCAGGAAGTATATTAGAAACACACCTGAGGATGAAATAAATAGTTCTTTCAATCTGTTTATTTCCTTCTACTGAATATGAAAGGAGTCTACATACAAGTCTGATTAATTCAACCATATAAATCTCCACAACAGATGTCTGAAATCAAGTGAGATGAATCATGCTTTTTGTGGATGCTTTTCAATTATTTGTTTTATTTGTTGGGGGTTTGTTTTGGGGGTTTTTTTTGGGTTTTGGTTTTGTTGGGTTTTTAGCCACATTAGAGGTGGCTAAAAGTCCATTTATGGAAACACAGAGAGTGTCTCTAAAAGTTGGTAAGCTCTTGCTAGTAGCAAGACCTATTTTAAATTCATACTTTAGATATTTCCGAACTTAATTTTTGCTGTATCTTATGATCATGTTTTTAAGTTTAGATTCTACACACATTGGATCTGCCACATTTTTGCCAAACGTGAATTTAAACCAAAAGGAAGTGGGTGGATTTTTGGTTGTTTTTTGTTATTGGTGGTGGTACTGTTCTGGGTTTTGGAGTTTTTTTGGTTTTGTTTGATTTTGGGTTTTTTTTCCCAACAAAGGATATAACTCTGATGAGATCCAATGCCTGGGAATAGGATTCATTTTTTTTGAGGAAGTTCAAAATTGTATCATTATAAATATCATCTTAATCACTCAATTATAGGAGAGAGGAAATGATATAATAAAAATTTCAGCTGCTGTGCAAAAAAAAATAGAAAAATTAGGTCAACCAGGTATGAGATAAAACAGTGCGGAATTTTATGTATAACCTTTATAGCTAAAGCAACCATTTATGAGAGTGTGCTGAAATATTTATTTTATTCCTGAAGTTTATCATATAAAATTTTTCTGCAATGCCCAGAGTAATAATAGACACTCAAAATTCTTCCTTCCTGGGTGAATGCTTTTACATCTGGTTATTTCCAGTTGCTTTAACCATTTCTTCTCCCTCATGTTGTTTTCCTCTTTTTCTAAAGAGAGTAGTCATAATGGGTACATTGAGGGTAACTGTGTCCCATAGTATTTTACAACACACAGTTTGCAGTTGTTTAGAAGGAGACTGAAGAATTTTTATCAATGCTGATGCTTGCTCTTTGAATGTGAGTGATTACATCCCTACTTTAGGGGACAATTCAAGACCACAAACTCCTAGTGAATGCCTTTCAGATATCTGGATTTGAGGCCACTAATCCCCAGAAATCCATGTTTATTGTCAGTATCTTAGTTATAGTTAACAATTCTGACTACATTATTTTTGGTTCACACCAAGCAAGCCCAAGCCCAATCTTTCCCCTAAACTTGCCACTTTTTTTTCACACTGTCTGCTGGATGAAGACTAAAAACCCCAGTTTTTAGCTTTGATATTTTGAAGTAATCCAAATTTCAAAAGCCATATTGGAAGGAAAATCAAATATGTATAGGACACAGTGAATCAGATCTTCTAGGTCTGCATTGACTGCATTGTTGGAAATAAAATAGCATGAGGTGTTAGTGTTTCAGAACATCACTGTCATACTGATGGATACAGATAGGATAGACATGCCTAGATATAATCAGTGCTAACATATTTTATTTCATGAAGTTTAATGAAGTGCATTAGTGAAGGCATACAGCTCTTGATACAAGAGGAAAAGACTCAAGCAAAAGCAAATTAAACATGAGGCTGCCTCATTTCTCCCACAGACTTTAAAAACCATGACAATACTCTTTAATGAAAGTAGACAGATACTGAGTTTCTCTGTCTCCAGGTAAGACAGCCTGAACTTTTAGTATGTACATTATTTACAATTGTACTTTTTTCCTTTCTGATGGATGTAATATTCTTGAGATCATAAAAATTTCTCTGTTATTGCTAGTATGATCTGCATAGAAAAAGTAAAGTCCATTAGCACCTCAACTACTTAATGTTACACTGTGATGTACATGTGGATTCAAATGCTGTTTATTGAATGGAAAGGATGTTGATTCAGTAATTTTATTTCACAGCCTAAGTTAGGTGAGCTAAATGCTTTTTCTGACAATTTCTTTTTTAACAAGTTCTCTCTAAAATTAGAATCTCTCTTAAAGACAAATAAGTACTTCACAGAAGTTGTAGTAAGCAGGGAATTATTTCTGTGGAACACAAACTTAAGTCAAAAATCTCCAACAAATTATTTTTTTCCTTGATGAGTTGTTCAAAGAAGAACTCAAAGGCACTACAAATAAGCAATTGCACTAAATTTAGTAAGATTCTTCATCTAAAGCAAGAAGAACTGGTGTGTGCCAATATCTGTACAAATGGATAAGGGAGATGACAAGGAAAAAATTATATAAGGTAAAAAAGAAATTGAAATTTTATTGAACAAGATTAATTTTCAGAAAAACCCAAAACAAAACCAAAAATCCCCAAAACAAACTCCACCCCCAAAAACCCCCAAAACGCAACCAAAACCAAACACCATAGAAAGACTAAAAAACTAACACGACAGTTTATCTGTATGTTATGAAGTTAACTGAAAATTCTGATTCTTCAGTAATGCCAGTCAGTGACTGTGTGTAGATATAAAAGAATTTGTTACTCTGAATTAAAATTGAATAAAATTGAATGTACAGTATATTCGTAAAATCAGACCAAAATGCCTGTTATTGAACAATGTGTTTAGCTGAGATGTTTTCATAAATTCAAATATCTTCAAAAAAAACTAGCAGAGATGCAATTCAGCTGCACTGGTGGACAACACAAAAGAAACTGGACTGGTGTTTGCTTTGAGGACCTTGGTGTTTGTGAAATACATCTTCAGTAATTATATGATGTACTTTCTTCCGGTACTGATGATGTGAATTTTATAGATGGTATCTAAAACATTTTAAGCACCAGAAGGTTTAAGGCACCAAGGTCAGAGCTCAGCTGAACTGTTGTTCATTTGTTGAGACAAATGAATGCACATGAGTTATTGCACCTAAACGTAACATTTGTGGCAAAGCAAATATGTTCTCAGATTTTTTTTTTTTGTTTGTTTGTTTTCCCATCAAATGGAGTCAGGTTTCAGTACACACTATCCAGTGATAGCCTATCCAGATGTTCCGGACTGTTGGTGCTCTCTAATGGATATTGGGATTCATCCATTTCTAAGTACATATACACCTAAATGAGAATGACTCATAGAGTCATTTTAATTAAAACTCTCATTGCCCACTTGTTTGCCACTCTGATTCATGAATCTTTACTAGTCCATTGGCAAGATGTTAGATAAATTGTGAATGCAGATTTTACAACTTAAATTTCATTGAAATAAGACTTAAAACCAAAAATCTCTTAAATAAGTTCATTCTATTACCAACTCTAGAAAACTATTTAATTTGCTCAAAATTGGAGATTTTCTGTGCTGATTATTTTACTGTTCCTTTGAAGATATTTTTCTTCCTTTTTTTTTTTTTTGTTTGTTTTAAATTTTCATAGGGTACCTTAATCAATCCTTTAATCCTGACTGATAAAAAACTCACACCATTTCAATTACCAGCTTCTTCATTCCAACAATTTTCAAAGAGGTAAGATATGTACCCTAAAGATTGAAGTAAAATTATATTGAAGTAAAATTATATACTCAGAGAGTATATGAATAAAGCAAAAAAAAAAATCAACTAGTAGCTCAATTACTGATAAAAAAAGAGAAGAGTTTTTATAACACCTGAAATACTGTTCTGGCAAAATAATCATCTGCAATGTAGAACTCTTGTGCATAGTTGATACTTAGAAAAAAGGGAATAAACAACTATATAAAAATAAATTCCAACAAAATTTTAATTCAATACGCACAAACAGACGGCAGATGTTCTGCCTTACTGAAAAAAAAAACCCTCATATAATTGATCTTATTAAAATCACAGAATAGACATTGTGGTTCATATGTTAATAAACCAAAACCACTGATTAAGACTTTCCTTTAGAAATAATAGAGTATGTAAACAACATGAAACATGACAGTATGGATCACACACAGAGTAACACTGTTAGAGCAGGAGGACAAGATGACCTCCAGAAAGTGCCTTCCAAACTCCACTTTCTATAATTCTGCAATTCCATATGGGTTGAGGAATTTGACTTTTATGACCATAGGTCTCTTTCTCAGAATGAAAGACTCCTAGAAAAAGATGAAACCCACCTGATCAAGCAGGGCCTAAGTATTTTTGCCTACAGGCTAAGCAATCTAGTGGGAACAGTTTTAACAAAGAGATAAGGAAACAGTGAACAAGGGAAAGGCTGGGGAATTAAGGGATTGAAAGAAGTCCTGCAAAAAGGACTTGGGTGTACTGATGGATGACAAGTTGGACATGAGATGTGCGCTTACAGCTCAGAAAGCCAATCATATTCTGGCCTGAATCAAAAGAAGTGTGGCCAGCAGGTCACACCTCTACTCTGCCCTTGTGAGACCCCACCTGAAGGACTGCATCTAGCTCTGGGGTACTCAGCACTGGAAAGACATGGACCTGTTGGAGGCAGACAAGAGGGTCATGAAAGTGATCAGAGGGCTGGAGTGTATCTATTAAGAGGAAAGGGTGAGAGTTGGGCTTGTTCATCCTGGAGAAGCTAAGGCTCCAGGGAGAGCAGCCTTTCACTTCTGAAAAGGGGCTTATAATATATTGACAGACTTTTAGGAAAGTGTGTAGCAATAGAATATGGGTAATGTTTTTATACTAAAAGAGGGTAAATTCAGACTAGATACTAAAAAGAAATTCTTTACTGTAAGAGTGGAGAAAGCTGGAACAGAGAGCTGGTTGATGTCCATCCCAGGAAATATTCAAGGTCAGGTTGGATAGGGCTCTGAGCAACCTGATGGAGTTGCAGATGTCCCTGATCATTGCAGGAAAGTTGGACTAGGTGACCTTTAAAAGTCATTGCCAAATAAGATGATTGTATGACCCTATGAATGACAGGGAAAAGAGGTGATGATCCACAATCAAATGAGGAATTTGACTAGGCTAACCAACAAAGGATGCAAATTAAGGTGGATGAGAGACTTCATGATCAACAAAGCATGTTTTCACTCTTAAAGAAAAGCTGTATCTTACAGGAGAAAAAAAAACAAAACACACACAATAAACCCACATGAGGACTTTCTGAAAGTGTGCTTTTGTGTGATATGGAAAGAAATCAAAATCTTAAGGGTTCTATTTGCTTCCAAAATAAACCATGGTTACGTAACTAAAGGGCTGAAACCAGTGGAAAAATTTCTTACAGTGATGGCCAAACTCAAGAAGAACTCAGCCTCTTGTATCCTATTACAAACATCAAGAAAAAAAAATCTCTATGTGGAGCGGCATAAAATTCCTCTTGTGCTGGGGAAAATTTACCAGGAGTATTGAATTGTCATTTTTTTCTGACTATAGTCATACTGATGTAGACCCCTTAAAGAATATAAATTAATACCTAAAGTCTACAAAATTTTGATATTAATCTTTCATAGGCAATACACGTGACTTTACTGGCACTTAGTTTATCTAATGAAAATCAAACACTTTTTTTTTTTTTTAACTGAAATTAAACTAGTTTCTACACATCAGTTCAGTATTAAAGAAGAATTCGTGTTTAAAGAACATTTGGCTCTTTGAGTGCTACATAACATTCTTAGCAATAGAAACTTATTTGATAGTGAGATGGAGAGGTTTCAATATTACTGTAAATGGTTTCATTACATGAAAGGAATAGCAAGCACTGTTCTATAATAGATGCAAAGCATTTTCATATTATTTCTGATAATAAGACCTATCAAAGTGGCCCCCTGTAGCTTGATTCTTAATGTAAGGCATTGCTAGTTTTGGTCCAGTAAGGCCAGAGAAGATTAAGAAGCTTTAAAGATTCAATCTGATTCATTTTTCAGTAACTGAAGTCATATATATGGAACTACATAGATGGGAATTGTCTGTATCAGAATGCAAGACTCTTAGTGTAACCACTTTCAAGAAATTCTGTTAGTGTTAGGCTACCACTGAGAAAATTTTTCTAGAAACATATCTTCTAGATAGATGTGAGACCCCAGGTCCAAGTGTTTGACTTATATTTCAGGCTCCAAAATTTTGCCTACTGAACTTTTGCAAAGCCTTTTGTTTCTTTAATACTTCAAGATCACGTAAAGAGAAAATGTTGCTTAGATTTCCTAAGAGATTTATTTTGATTTAGTGAGAAAATCAGCATGTTGGCAAAAGTTAAAAGAGGTAATACACAACCAAGACAAAACACTTCATGAAAGTACCCAGCTCATGCTAACACACACAGCTTAGTCAAATACAACCCATTGGTTTAAAATTATCTGAAAGAGATTATGAAAAAAGTAAAGAAAGAAAGAGAGATTAAGAGTAAAGACAGAATGAGCATAAGAGAAAGAAAAAGGAGTAAGAATAGAGAGAAGAGAGAAGAAGTAAAGAAAGATACTAGAATAAGAGAAAAATAGATTATCACTGAGAGTCCTTTACATGGTGACGGCAGGTCAGAGAAGAAAGAGGAAGGGAAGATCCTGTGCTCCTGTATTTATGTGGCCTGGCCAGTGTGGCCACTTGTCCCAGGCGAACATGCAGAGTAATATCATAATATAATTTTATTTTGAGAATTCCCTCAGGTGTTTCCTGTTTTGCACTTAAATTTCAAATTTGTTGAATACAGACAGTAACCAAACAAAAAACCCTTTCCATGTGCATATAAGAGTTAGTATTATCCAATGAGTACAAATGGTAACAAACATTCTTTTACACTTCTCTTTAGCTAGAAGCTTGATCAATCTAGGACTATAAAACAGGGATTTCCTAAACCCAGGATTTCCACATGTTCTTCTAGAACACTAAGTGCCAAACACAAGTTCAACAACAATTCAAGAGTTCACAGTTTTGTTCTTGCAGCTGTGAACTATTATTTCTGTTTGATCATACTTTTTGCACTAATGCTTAAGACAATTAAAAATAAAACTTATTTTAGGTAACTAATGAAACATTTACATTTAAACAGTCTCATCTGAAATGAAAAATATGTTCTACCCTCTTCCTGTCATGTAAAGAGCAAGTAGTGAAATTAAATTTTTTAATTAAATAATCTTTTTGGACAATAGGTTTTCTTCCTGTTGTGCTTGACTGGAACCAGAGACCCAACACAAATAAGCAACAAATCAAAGCTTCCAATAACTGTGCCTTTCACCCCTTTAAGCCCCTAACAAATACATGGATACTGGTGCACAGATAAAACTCTAAAACAAAATTAAAAATTATTCTTCATAACATAAGCCATGGTTTTCCATTCCTAAACTTTTTTTTTTTCATTCCTAGACAAGACATACTCTTCAGATCTTTGCAGACCTCACTTTCACAAGGATTAGTATGTGCAACAGCAGAAACATTTTGCTTAAATCGTTGATTGAGTAGAACTCTTATAAGCCCTGCTCAAGAGATAGTTAATTGGTCCTGGAAAACATGAGGAAAAAGGAAGGGAAAGGAAGAAGTATAGGCTTGCAAAGTGGTAAGTATGGTAATGTAAACAGTAAGGATGGAGTATAAACAAGTAAAGAGGCTAATATAAAATAATATGCTCTTAGTTAGACCATTGTGTAAATGGCAAGTAATTGCCTCTCAGAGCTTGAATGTGATAGTGCCACGCCTTGCACAAAATAAAATTGTCCTTGTCAGACCCTGTGGTCATTTCTTGTGAAAGAATTCGAATCTTCAGAAAGTAAGTTTACTGGATCAGAGGCAACCTGTGACACAACACTGACAGAAAGAATTCAAAACCTCAGGGAAACAATGGTCAATAACAGAGTACACAAGACTTGTCCAGGCAGTACAAGTCAGAAATAAGAATTACAGTTGCCGTTCTTAAAAACAAAAACCAACCAAAAAAAACATCATTGTAAGATTTCAGTACCCTAACCTTACAGTAAACCTATAACTTCTAGTACATGGAAGCTGCTGTTGAATACAATGAAGAGAGATACCCTTTTAATATGCATGTAGAAATATAGATAGATTGTCCTTTCTCCACAGAATATTTCTATTTTTATCTCTG
Organism: Dendrocincla tyrannina; assembly: GCA_035047865.1. Taxonomy (NCBI): domain Eukaryota; kingdom Metazoa; phylum Chordata; class Aves; order Passeriformes; family Dendrocolaptidae; genus Dendrocincla; species Dendrocincla tyrannina. Next base: position 87,981,428 of record JAWWMP010000116.1, on the reverse strand, counting down.
AGGATGAATGCAATGTTTACTTGAACAGAAACAGAATTACTAAGAGGTAGGTTTCTTATAAAAAATGAAGCTCAAAAAACTTCAGCAAAATTTTTCTCAGCTTTTTAGATGTGCTTATCTGTTGGTCCATGTTTCATATAGCTCACATCCAAAAAAGAAAATGAAAAGTGAGTGCAATAAGCCACAAAAACTAGACTTTTCATATTCGTTTGCCAAAATTACAGAGTAAACAACAAAGCAAGCCTGGATGCAAAGTAGAATTTTTAATATTCCAGCTTTAGTTCTAATGAATTATAAATGTGTGAATCTAAATCACAACTCAAGCTTTCAAGAATTGTAGTCTTGCTTTTTTAACTAGGAAATAATCTAGGAAGAAAAAGTGAACCTTTTTTTTTTTTACTTCCTGCCTTCTGATAGTGCTTTGATTAGAGTACCAGCTGACTCAGGCGAGACTCCAGTGTTTTAACACTGCTCACAGAAAAAAAGTATTTAAGCAACTTTCCTGTTTCTCTTGCACTTCAATGTTTGTTCAGTTGAACCTGTGAAACATACTGGGAGAATCATATGTGACTATGACTCTAATCCAGATCAGTGGAATGATAGTTTAAAAACATCACTGTCCACACATTTTTTTTTTACCTTTTTTTTTTACCTTTTTTTAAATTTTATTTTCCATAGCAACAATTTTCTAAATATACCTTCTTCAGAGACAAAGCTATTTTAGGAGATACACTTCTCCAGTCATTTAATCTCACACTGTGGATCACCTTACCAGTTCAGAATCTATGTTGAAATGAAACCCTTCCTTGTTGTAGATTTTAATTTTTCACAGGCTGCTGGTTTATAATCCATTATTATAAACAAATTGTATCTCTGTAGGAGAACAAGTGGATCAAGGGAAACAGGCAGTTGTTAAGTTGCCTCTGCCAACAGCAAAAAATTATATCAAATCCAACTTTCATGCTACTAGCTTAATCTCAGAAATATGGTGCACAAATATAGGACTTCAGTAAGCAAAATCAGATTTTTTTTTTTTTTGAATATTCCAAATCTGGCCACTGCTCTCACTGACTTTTTTGTGCCTTCTTCTAATTGTTGATCTGATGAAGTTACAAAGAATTTGATGTGATGGTGTGCTTAATTATCTTAACTACAAATACTCGGTTATTCATAAATAACTTATGTTGAAATCCTCAGTTAAAAATCCTCATGGACTGAATCATTACATTGAAAGAGCTGCCCAAAGGTTGCCTGAGAACAACTTGTTTTATGCACTTATGTTTTGCTAGGCTCCCAGTGCAGAGTTACCATTATAACAACCTGAACTCAAGACAATTCTAATTCACTCAGAATTTCTAATGATCATAACTGGAATCAAAAATAAAATCCTTAACTAGGAGCATCAGGGACAGTAACTGGAGAGTGATATCTCCCTGTCCTTATCTTAACCCATGAGCTTTTTTTTTATACTTTCTCTCCCCTCTCTAGAGGGAAGAGGAGTGATAGAGCAGCTTTGGTGGGCACCTGGTGCACAGCCCAGGTCAACCCACAACATCTGATATAGAGGAAATAATTATGATGGGGAGATGGAAAAGCCTTTTTTTTTTTTTCCTAATAACCATAATATAGTTATTTCCTAATAACTATAAAGGGCTAAGTTTTCTCATTCCTCTGTCTAGCTTAATGATGAGATAATCTCAGCTAAGCCTTTAAAATGCTGGACTAAATAATTAAACTACTTACTTTGCTAGATTATTGACTGTTGTCTTCTTAGGCATTTCACAAAAAATAAAGAAGCAAACACTGCATTTATTTATGCAAACAGGTTGTTTTGTTTTTGTTTTTGGTTTTGGTTTTTTTTTTTCCAAAAGCTCCAGCTGATCATTGCACAGTGTATACAACTATGTTAGTATTTCATTGTACCATGGAAAGATGACCCTACATATATTTCTAAATTAATATTTAAGGTTTAAAAGAAACATCAAATTAAACTTCACATTTGATGGCAATAAAGAATTTAGATATTAGAGTGTTACCTATTTTGTCTCAAATGTATATACTTTTTGATGTCCAAACTTATCAAATAGAAGGAAAATGTCAGCTCCATCTTCATAGAGAATGTGTAAAACTGGATGGGCAGAACTGTTTTTATAATTAATTAACTGAATTTTACTATCATGCAAAGTATCAAATTACTTCAGACATGAAAGACAATTGACATTAAAAATGTTTCTGACAATATAAAAAAACTTTCTTAAATATAATTACTATTTTTAAAGAATTCATAGGAAAAAAAAAAAAGAAAACCAAGCATCAGTTCAATTAAACTGTAGTATACTGTCCACACAAGTATATTCAGTATAAACAAATTCTTTTATAAGAAAGTAAAAGAGCATCAATGGAAAAAAATACTTAATCACAGGAAAAGAAAGGACACCAATATGACAGGTATATAGCAATAATAATTGGCTTGCTACTGATGTTTTCTTCTCCCCTTTGAACACAATATCTCATCCTGTGTTCTCTACCTAGTATTATGTTATTACAAATTTAAAAAGTACTGGGAAAATGCATGTTGAGGTCAGTACAGCTGATGTTTAATCAGAATTTCCTAATAAAGTGCTAAATGAAGCTCAAATTTCCTGTATCTGAAATGCATTAGAATTTTTTTAAATGTGGAGTCAAATAGTTTGAATTTATTTATTTATTTTTATTGGAAGATTTTGGTTTTATAATTCAAGTAACAAGTAAGTGGCTTAGTCATTCACTTAATTAGAGACTGAGATTACATTAATAATACTTCACCTAAAATGAATTTATTTAATGTATCAATCAGAATCTAGAAATAAGAATTTACACATTTCTCGTAGCAATTGTACATAGCAAATGTCCCCAAGTCAGCAAGCAATATTAAAGCTGATACAGGTAAACCTAAAAAAAAATCCCTATAGTTCAAGACAGTAAGACTCATTTAAAAAAAAAAAATCTCTATTTCAAATTGTCAGAATCAATTTGAATTCTGACTCTGTCTCCCATGTACTTGAAGCTTGTGGCCATTCTGTGCTATCTGAAAATTTAATATTCCTTCACATTCAAGTCATTAGTTTAACTATTGAGTTAAATCTGTAAAGGCATTATTTTCTTCCATTCTGACAGTCCATGTCCATATGTAAGACAAGATTCTTAATTCTTAACAATGTAGCTTGAATTTGTTTGTTGTGTTAAATAGTCTGAATGCTAAAGGACAAGAATTCAGTAGTCTCAATAACTGTCTTAGCAGGATAATAACTCTTCATAGAGTATTGACTTGCTTTTAGAACAAAGACATTGCTTTCATAGGATGATTTTGTATTCTTGTGTTCTGAACACCTTAAAAAATGTCAGAGTTTAAATATTTTGTAGGGAAACAGAGATTTTAATAGTGCAATGTAAAGAAGAACTTAAATTTGATCATTTACCCTCTAGGTATTTTCCTTCATCAATTTATTTATTTGTTTGTTTTAGTTTCTAGTCCAAAGAAAGGACTTTATTTCCAACTATGTTTTAAAAGAAAATGGTGACTTAAGGATAAAGAAATCCTACCACAAGAAGGAAACAGAGAGAAAAGGAGGCATAGAACACAAAAATATGAAAAATGCTGAGACTGGTTGATGGTGGATGGGAAGGTTACAGATTACATGTTGTATGATCAAATAGCTCTCACAATACTAATATCAGAATTGAGATTTGGTTTTGTGCCTTTCTGGTCCTCAAAATAGCATCCATTCTCCATTGATTTAATTAAGTTTGGCCTATATTTTATAGATTAAAAAATTCAAATGAAGACTAAGCACACTTGTTAAAATAGTTTTTCTCAGCTCCTCGTACTGAACGGAAGGAATATTTAAATGGAAAGGGAATCCATACTGCTAAGAGTACTTATAGATTACAACTGGCAACTTCAAAGTAAAACCTCTTTAAAAAAAAAATTAAACTGTAGAAATTCAAAGAGCATTGCTTATTCACATGAATTTGGGAAGAAAACACTTTCTGAAGAAAACATGCATCCTAAAACCACTGATTACCTTGCAAATACATGATAAAAACAGGGTCCTTGTAAGGACAACATTATTTTTATTATGTATACTGAGAAAGAGAACATCGGAAGAATGTGTCAAAACTTATACATAGGCTATCACCACAAAGCACAGACTGGTTGAAATGGATATGTAAAGTGAAACGGTTGGTGCTCAGTATCCAGAGTCCACCTCAGAGTCCACATTATACACATTTCAGAAGTTCCTTTAGACCAATTCTAGCTTAGTTTTTTTCACTGAATACTGATCAGTAGTAAGAGTTCATGGGCTAAACATGAACTTACATGGGAGCTTCTTATAGTTTATTTTACATGCAAGAACAGTGGTTCACTCCAACAGGATGCTAAGATAGGTAGAGTTGAGGATGTAAGGAGTGGGTACGACTGGGCTTTTTTTTTCAAAAACACTCTAGGACTTCATCTAAAATGTGAATCTAATAGCATCCATGTAGAGTGTAGAGTAAGAGCTTAAAGTAAAATTTAACTGCCAGCAGTTGATTCTTCTCTTGAGAGAAAAGTTTTTCCAACTAAAAATGTTGATGCTTACTTCATGAAACTTTCTTTCTGCCTCAGTCTCAGTGTTCATACTTTGAAGATTCACATTTTGTTTCCTATTAAACTCCATTTCATTGACTGGCTGTAGGGAATATTTGCAGTTCCTTTCTGAGGCACCCTGCTGCACTCTCCAGGTCAGCTGCATGTAGTACAGTGCTACAGCTTACTTTTCAATAACAGACCTAAGTTACTGTTGTTTGGAAGCTACTAGATGGGAATTTGTTGATACATGCCCAAACCAGGCATGGAATTAAGTGTTGGAGCTGAGTGCATTGCTCCACATTGGGAGGTTTGGCTGCAGGGATCAGCTCAGAGCCCATGTCATAGACAGTACCTGCACTGTCATACTATTACTGTAGCTGTTCTGTGCATGGAAGTAGTGAACTTACTGTACAATTTAAATGTGTATGTCAAAACCAACAAAAAAAAAATCAATAAGATAAAGGAATGCATATTTTATGATTTTCAGCTTCTTCAGAAGGCAGGTTTCTCTTCATTTTGTTTTTATTCCTTCATTTTGCTTTGGGTTTTTCTGAGGGGTTTCTGTGGGTTTTGTTTGGTTAGGCATTGTTCTTTCTGTTTGTTTGTTCTCTGGAGTATTTCTTGATCCCAGGTATTTCCTTGCAGTTTTAAATACAATCAGCTTTTATATAGGTTTGTTGTTTTGTTTGTTTTCTTTTTTTTTTTTTAATGATTCTAGTAAGTTTCTTACATACAGCTCTTTCTTTATTCTCCATAAACTTTTCTTTAGAAGAATAAATTAAACAAATCAACATCTCACCTATCTTGTCTTAAATACTGTAAATTTATTGATTTATTCCTTCAATAAAAAATATAGAATTAATTAAACTTTTGAAATTATAGGAGGAGTACTATTTTGCCTTTAAATAATTACTGTCTTGGTATCATATTATTATACCTACCTGGACTTGTGCAAAATATTTGACATTGACCTGCATGATATCATTATCACTAAACTGGAGAGATATGGGTTTGACTGATGGACAACTTTATGGATAAGGAATTGTCTGGTTGATAGCACTTAAAGAATTGTGGTCCATGGCTCCATATTCAGGTGGAAAAAAATGATGAGTGATATTCGTCACTGTCTAAAATCTTTGTCAGTGACATGGACAGTGGGATCGACTGCACCCTCAACAAGTTTCACAACAACACCAAGCTGCATGTGCAATTGTGAAACTGGAGGGAAAGGATGCCATCTCGAGGGACATGGACAGGCTTGGAAGGTGAGCCTGTGCAAACATCATGAAGTTCAAGACCAAATGCAAGGTCCTGTGCATGGGTTGGGGCAATCCCATGCTCAAATACAGTGTGGGGGGATAATGGATCAACCGCAGCCCTGAGGAGAAAGACTTGGGCGTTTTGGTATATGAGAAGCTCACTATGAACGAGAAATCTGTTTTTACAATTGAGAAAGCCAACCACAGGCTTCATCAAAAGGAACGTGGCCAGCAGGTCAATGGAGGTGATTCTGCCACTTTATTCTGCTCTCATGAGACTCCAGATGGAGTGGTGCCTCCTGCTCTGGGGCTCCCAACGTAAGAAGGACATGGACCTGTCAGAGTAAGTCCAGAGTAGGGCCATGAAAATCACCAGAAGGCTGGAGCACCTCTCCTATGAAGGCAGGCTGAGAGAGTTAGGGTTGTTCAGTTTGGAGAAGAGAAGACTGTAGGGACACCTTTTATCAGCCTTCCAGTACCCAAAGCAAATTACAGGAAAGCTGGAGAGGGGCTTTTTACAAGGTCATGAAGTAATAGGACAAAGGGTAAGGGCTTTAAACTGAAAGAGGACAGGTTTAGATATTAGGAAGAAATTCTTTCCTGTGAGGTTGGTGAGACACTGGAACAGGTTGCCCTCAGTACTGTCCATGCCTTGATGATTGGATGTGACCCTGAGTGATCTGGTCTAGTGGAAAGTGTCCCTGTCCATGGTATGGGGTTTGCAACTGGATGATCTTTAAAGTTTTTACCTTCTCATAAGAAAAAAATTCATGTTGCATGCATTCAAACTTGAAGGATAATTAAAGTATTATTCACAGGAAGAAAAATAATTAATTAGTCTTATACTAGTATAATACTACTGGAATTCCTCTTAAAGAAAACAGCCCAAAACTTGAAACTTCGTCAAAACCCTGAAAGTAAAGTAGAAGAATTGCTAAAATCTACACCTGTGTAGTGCTTTAATATAAAACCTGCCATAACCCTTGTGCTCATCCCTAGCACAGTGTAAACCCCTTTTTTTCTCTTATTCACACATTGTTTGTGATTTATGTTTCCAACCTGTTATTTAGTGTTTTCACTGAGGATTTGCATTTTCACTCTCTTCAGGAATGACTTTGTTATAGTTTTGTATTTTTTGTTCTAGCAGGAGCTAGCTTTACATACTGGAGGTTTTCTGTAGCCTTCAGCATAAGTCTGAGGAACCTGAAACAGTCATTTCTCACAGCTTTGACTCATCCGTCAAAACACACTGTAGGATCATGATCATGTGACCAAAAAGGAATGCACAAGTGAGTGCCATATGTCATCTGATCTTATTTGGATGTGACTGCATCCAAAACTAACATTGTCATTGGATTTCATAAAGATAGCTGTAATACTTCTCTAGATCTATTGATAACAGAGTGATTGTTGAATGTCATTATCTAGCAAATGACAAAGATATACTTCTAAACATAACTGAGAAACAAAATCTCACTAGAACATATCAAGTTATAGTTCTTTACTCTTGCTTAAATGAAGAGTAGAAATATTAATCTTTCTCTTCAGAATCATTGCATCCTCATTTACTTTGGTCCAACCTAAACTGTTTCTAGAGTTATGAGCTTAATTTTCTCATTTGTTGCAAAACCTGTAATTTATACAGTTTGCCTTTAATACTATCAGTATTGGGAAAACTATTTAATACTATGTATGTAATGATTTAAAAGTTTAATCTCCAGGTACTAAAAATGAATCTGTTGTGATTTTTCTGATGCCTAAAATCCTGGAAGATAGGCACTCAGATGAAACATCAATGGAGAAAGATAGACAATACCTTTATTGGGAGATCGGAGGCTTCGGGCCTCCGCTGGGCCCACCAAAC
>JAWWMP010000116.1:87958811-87973593 GCA_035047865.1 Dendrocincla tyrannina | reverse complement strand
ACCTTCAGAAAGCCTGAGAATATGTGAGAAAATCCCTTTAGTAACTTCAAACACCCCTTAATATGTGAGCAAGGAAACCCATACCTCTAAAACTCTAAAAATCTACAAAAATCCACCCCAAACCTTTAGGCATCATTTCTGTAGTACACACCCTAACAGTTTGTTTGGTGCTTCATGTACACTTCAAAAAGATAAGGTCCTTACTTTAAGCTGCATTTGAACTGAGCACTGGGATAGCAAATTACTTTTGAAAAATAAGGCAAAGGTGTAAGTTTTATTGTCATGCATCTTAAGTCTGCACGCCTTGTCATATTTCTCTCAATCTATCAATTAGTTAATGATAGGCAAGTCAGTGACTGTCTCCAGCTTGTAATTATATTTTTTATGGTTTGTAATTTTTCTCCTTCCATGTAGAAATAGATGGTGAATATTTTTGACATATTCAGACTGATATTTGGTTGTTGAACTCATCTAAAGTTAACAGCTCAATATATCTTTTCTTATCTATTAAAAAAGTCCTAGTAATTTGACTTTACTATAGTAGAGTAGAATAAAAAAAAAAAGTAGCAGAGATAAGTTGTCAGTCAAATAATGGATATTTAACACAGACTTTTGAGAAGAAAGAAATATGAAATACAAATCTAATAATTCTTTGAGCACTCACTTATTTAGCTGATTTTCCCCTTTAAACCTTCCTGGGCAGAGGAGAAATTATAAAGATAATAAATCAGTAGGGTGAAAAATTGTTCATGATATTTTTCACTAAACTATATAAATCTTAATTCTATAGTGAAGAATTTCTCTTTACCTTTGTTTGTCAAACACATAAATAATTATGTTTAGACTTTTAATTATTTCACAATATCAATCTCCGGAAGTAGTAACATCCAAAATGAAACTGGCAGTTATATAGAGTACATTATTCCCATTCACACACAATCTTACATAATTTTCCAATTATTTCTCTTAATTACACATGAATATTTGTCATCGACTCAATACATATATTTCATATTTTTCTATAGCTTTGTAGTCCTATTATTGCCATGATTTCCCATGATTATTTTCCCCAAAACATTGACCAAATCTCCATGATAATTTTAATTATTGACTCATCTCTTTGTGAAACAGGTCTAGGACAGTACAGCTTCAACTCTGTTTTCACTAGTAGCCTATCTGGGCTTACTTATTATGTTTCTGCTTCTGTAGTTTTGGGGGTTTTTAATTTGTGCTTTTCGGTTTGTGTATTGGTTTGGCTTGGTTTTGTTAATATCAACTGGACTATCTGAGACTGCATGTGGCAAAATTTGGAGGAATTCTGGATAAAAATATATTGATGTGATGGTAGAAATCCAATATTCCTTCTGTCTAAAAAATCTTATTTCTCTTTTGCAATATAAAACTAGAACTAATTTCCTTTGGTGTTGATGTTAATAGGATCCCAAAAAGGTGACCTGATCCCAAAAGGAAACTAGGAAGTTAAATGCTTAACTTTTTATCATCTCTTTCTTTTTGACAGAAATGGCAACAGGAAAGACACAGCATTTCTCTTTAGCTTAATCTAAACCTGAAGATTAAGATTTCACCAAAAGTTATTTTGAAAAACCTAGGAGAAAAATGTTAACCTATGTATATTCTCTTGCTATTTTTTAATTAAATAAAATGACATCGAAATGAATGGCTGAAATTTTCTTGGCATGGGTCTTGGTACTTTTTTATGTTCTAGAGTCTGTTTTTCTTTTTCAGTAGTTTTATCTTACTCATCATCTTTAGTTCAACTGAAGATCAAAATCTTTTTTATCGCATAGTCATGTCAGTTATTTACTTCAGAAAACTCGTTTAATATTACCCAGCAACAGTTCCATTTTAAAATCTGCTCATGTTTTGCTTTTCAGAAGAAAATATGAAAATCAGTTATTGCCAGATTTAAATTCTTAATGCCTTTTGGGTTTACTTCCTGAATAATTCACAGATCCAGCTAAATTCTGAAATACAAAGTTCTAGCGGAGCATCGTGGACATGAAATCGTGACATAAGAACAAAGTTGTAAACATGGATTTGAAATGAGCTGCGAAGAAGGCAGCCTTTTCCCCATTCCTGAAAGAGTTCAGCATTCACCAGAGGAATGTTTTTTTTCTGTGCTTTGTTGCAGTGGCTTGCAGTTGAGGGTGAATGAAGGAGTGTGAAAGCTCCAATAAGAAGACTAATGGCAACAGTGGTGGGGGCTGCAGAGCTACCAGTTCATCAGGGGCTACCCTGCTTCTATATTATGCCGAGTCCCCATTGTGAAAACTTTGAGTGGTGCCAGGTATGGCCTAGGAATAAAATAAATAATTCTCTAGAGCCACTTTACTGCAGACTGTTGCTATGCCACATGAGAAGAGAACAATTGTAGATATCTAAAGCAAAAAACTTGTGGAAAGACAGTTCTATGAATTACAGAATCTGCCTTCATTGCTTCTCCTTTGGAGAATAGAAAGAAGCTAGGAAGATTTCAGACCTTTAATGTTTCAGAATTTTAATAAATGTTGTATCCAAAAGTGCCTGCTATCTTTAAGTGACGTCTCTATCGCTGTTTGCATGCCCATGACTCCTTTTTCTTCTTCTTTTTCTTATTTTATATTCCCCACACCTTATTTGTTTATTTATTTATTTATTGGGTTTGGGTTTTTTTTGTTGGGTTTGTTTTTTTTTTTCTTTTGTTATCTTGTTCCTAATTGTGAATGCTCTGAATTTGTGTGTCAAGTCATACTCTGAGTGCTTAAGGCCTCTATATACTTTCAGATTATAATATAACAGTATAACAGAGCTTACATGTTCTCCTCTGCAGTTGCTAAATAAAATAGTACACAATACAGAAAAGACATCACTTGGAACTGCAAAATTGTCTTTAACTTCCTTTTTGGTTCTTTCTTCCTCTTTCTAATATCAAAACAAACTGATATTCATGAAGAACCACTGTCTCCACAACAAGTGAGGATACCATACCCATAACTTGCCTCTCCTTTCCTACTTAATATGAGTTGTATGATTGATAATCACTGATTCCCCATACTCCCTTTTTCCAGCAGTACCCTTCACAAGATGAGTGTGAGTGTTTTTCTGCTAAGGCTGCTCTTCTTTATTGGAAACTATGAATTCTTACTTTGGGGAGTATGAAATTCATAGGATGTGTACCTTCTTCTATTGTCAATATTATAGACCTGTAAACAGGGTGTTCATAACTACTTAAATCTTGTATTCTAAGTGCATTAGCATGCTAGTAGAGATTGTACTGTCTACATAATCAAAGGAGGTTTTTTAATTAAAAATTTCATATACTAAAGACAAACATCTGCAAGAGGGTCCTAGTGAAAGGAGCACTGTTTGTGCTTTATATCCTGTGAAGAAGAAGTGTTCTGTGAATACTATTCTGCTAAAGATACACTGGGTTGGAAGGAACTATGCAACATAAGCTATAGCACATGAATGTGTTATGACTTCTCTTCTTCAATCAAGATTGCTTTTCAAACTTTTCTGGACTCATCTTTGAATATTGGCCAGGAAATAGAGAGATAATTAAGTATTAATATATGTTATATAACAGTCAATATACTGTTAAAATAACATAATGAAACAATGCTACCCCACTGGCCTGAATAACCCATTTGGGGAGGAAAAAATGCTAATCTTGTTCATGTGCATTAAAAGTATTTGGGGGGAAAAAAAAAAAACTAAACCCACAAAAACTTTAGTAGTATGATAGAATTTTGGTGGTTTTTTTCTTGGTTTTTTTTTGTTTGGTTGGGGTTTTTTTGCTTGTTTTTGTTTGGTTGGTTGGTTGGTTTTTTTGTTTTTTTAACTTAGTAAATGCAATGCAAATTTTAAAGAGATTAAACTGTTGAACTTGCCAGTTCTGAAACATACTGCCAAGAGGAATATTCTGCTCTAGGCAGAGAAATATATCGCATGGGAAGAAGGTACTGCATGCCTTGCCTCAATTTCTAAAACATGCTTTTTTAATACACTGCTGAAGGGTAAAATATGTCTCCCAGTAGAACATTACATGATTCTGCTCACTTTATTTTATGCTCCCAATCTACTGCTTCATAGACTGTTCAGAATGAAGCCATGTTGAAATTTATGGTTTTACTCACTTGTAATTTTAATAAACTAGCTGGGTGAAGAGGTTCATCTAATCATGAATAAATATGAAATATAGAAGAATCTTTGTAAGAAATAAATGATATAAACATATACTTGTTGACTTCAGAATATTATGGGAATATATGTGCAATAACTGTATTGAGTGTTCTATAAAGACACCATAATACCATAATATTTCTGTTATCATAATTTGTCAGGGCTTTTTGTTTTTGGTTTTCTTTCATAGAATGAAATGCTCATATCACAGTGCTGTATTTTTATCTCCAAGTTAAGAGATCATTAATAAATATTGTGAATTAATATTTCTGTGGGGAATAGCTAGAAAAGATAAATGTTAAGAGCAAAACAACTTGATGTTTCTGGGCCTCTGATTAGTGAAACATAATCATACTGGTAAGCTTCACAGAATTCTGATTAAAACAAAGCATAATGTGAAAACAGGCTCTTTAATTTAAGATATTCTTAGCGTCTGTGGTGACTCTTGCTTTAATAAGACAGAAAATACACACAGTTAAAATCGAATTACACATAAACAGCTTGATAAACCAACAAGACTGTGAGGATGTCATTTTATAAGTGCGCTGCATATTAAAAACACAAAAAAAGCTAAGACTCAGAAATTTATTATATCCAATACAGTGTAAAGGTAAAGACAACACAGGAATAATGTTTGCTTCCATAATACCAGTACCTTCCTGAATATTAGTGAATCATATTACTTGTTCAGATGACATTTATTTGTCACAGGATATCTCTTAAAATCTAAATCAAATAAGGATTCCTGTGACTAGATCTGGGAGTACACTTGCATGTGGTGATATTCAACCTCCATATTCTTTATATTTACCTACATATTCTTTATATTTATACATTTTCTAAGGAAGCATTGATGTGTTCTGTTAGCTGAGTTCTTCAAGGTGAAGTAATAACTTTTATTACACTAACTAATGTGGCTGCAAAAACAGAGGGGTCTCTCTTTATGTGAGTCCTTGGCACTAAAGGTTTGAAATAGAAGCAACCAACTTCAAAATGAACTGTGAGTTAATAGCAATTATTCTAAGTTTAACCAGATTAAATGATCTAGCTGACCAATGAGAGAAGAAAACTTAGTCCAAATTTCAGGAACAAACATAGATTCATAACTTCACTGTTATTAACATTATCCATAAAGTTAATGATCGCAGTTTGGGACCTGGTTTAGTCTGTGCAGAGACCAAACACACACATTGTTTGGCTTCAAGTACTCGAATTTTGCTGGACATATCTCTCTGAACACTGTGTCAACATATTCTAAATCTTAATACTACTCTGGCATCTAGTTAAGTTGTGATTTGCCTTAGAGTCGAACTATTTATTCATATTAAAATATTCCCCTTCAGGTGGTTCCCATGAGACAAACTTTTGGCTCCAGTGCCCTGGTTTATACTCAGTATTATGTTTAATGCTTGAAATGTCAAATATGGTTGGATATAAGATATTTGTGTTGAATAAAGAAAGCAAAGATCACATGTCAACAAAGCCTTTTCCTGGCACACTGCAGCAGCAAGAATTTATAAGTCATAGATTGTTTGCTTTGACTGGTAGAGAAGTCTTCCATAAAAAAATCTAGTTGTTTTTGTGTGTAAAATGCTTTAAAGTGACTACTCATTAATAAGGCTTCAAGAAAAGATTAATTCACTTTATGTGTGACAAAAATGCCTGTATTTTATTTCTTAATAGTGTCTTCCAGGTACATTTTCCAGAGTTAATATAGGAAGAGAGAAAAGACAAAGCCATTCCAATGCTTTCAAAATACATTGTACATTATCAGTTTCTTCTCATAGAAGACTGATTTTTTTTTTTAAATGTAATATTTAAAATAGGTCTGTTCTGAAAAGATGTGTATTAATCAATGATCTTGAAAGAATCAGAAGAATTTTATGTTCACTAAATTCCTTAAAAAAGAAAAAGGAAAGATTGATGGTTATTCTGATTAATGAGAAAAAACTAGTATTCATAAGTAAATAGTTAAAGTGCTAAGATGTTCAGTTACTCCAGCTTCTCAGCCACAGTTAAACCTATCTTGCCAGTAGGAAAGGAGCCTGTTTCCTAAAAAATGTATCTCTGATATAACTAAATAAAAAGGTAAAAATTATACTGGAGCATCTTCAGAATATTTATATTAAAGATGCTTATGAACAAAGTACTTAGATGCTCTATGAAACCTAAACCTTACCTAAGAATTTATCTATAGAAACATGGACAAATTACTTCTCTGTTGAAATAGCCTGGAAATACAGCTATAAACTGAGACTTATGTCAGTTTGAAAATAATAAACATATTATCTTAAGAAAAAGAAGACAATACAGGAAAACCCAGGCACAGTTAGTACAAAAAGAATGTGCTTGTATCTGGAAAATGTAATAGACACTTCAGGAGTTATTATCTCTGTGAAAATACAGCTTTTTTATTTTATTAACAGTTGCCATGGCCACTGTTAGTGTGAAATAGCAGTCCCTAGAGGCCAGCTGAGTAGATTAGACCTTTCCTCAACTAATCCAAGTTATGTATTGGACTTTTAAAGAACTGTTTTCTGTATATAAAAATTGCTGTGTGGACATTCTGAGTCTTGCATGTCTGACCATTATACATAATGCTGCCATCTGAGTCTCTTATTCTGCTAGGATTAAAAATGTCAGGTAACTTGACTAAGAGGCCTTGGTCTAAGAAAGAACAGACTTAGAAACAAAAAGCTGAACCCTATTCTGAAGGTAGTGTTTTGATGCTGAAGGTACAGAGTACTAAAGGGAAGCAGGTTTTCAGTTCATGAGGTCAGTATCAGCTTGTATCCATTCTTTACAGAAACATACTCCCTCCAAAAGTTATGAAGATTTGCCTCATTCTATATAGTTGTTGAACAATACAAACTATATAGAATATTGGATTAATAATTCCATGTTATAAGGGATAAATTATTCCTCACTGTTGAATGAGTACATAGGCCATATGAATGCAAAAGAAAGTCTCTAAACAGCGTGAGTCATTGCGAAACTCAAGTACAGGTTCTTGCCCAAGGAGAACAGAGAAAACAGCGACTAGTTCAGGACTACTGGGATGAATATTTTACCTCTTCAGTTGTGTAGCCCTATTAACTCTGCTAAGGATGCTAAACTTTTTTTATTCAGAAACACAGAATGCACTGAGTTGTAAGGGACCCATAAAGAACATCCAGTCCAACTTCTGGCCCTGCAGCAATTCCCAAGAGTCACACCATGTGCCTGAGAGTATTGTCTAAATGCCTCTTGAACTTTAACAGGCTGCTGCTATGATGGCTTAAATGGGAAGCTCATTCAAGGAACATCCATCCTCTGGATGAAGAACCTTTTTCTGATATCCAATCCAAACCTGCACTGACAAAACTTCAGGCCATTTCCTTGGGTCCTGTCAGTGGTCACCACAGAGAAGAGATCAGGGCCTTCCCCTCCTTTTCCTCTCCCAAGGAAGTTGTAGACTGCAATGTCTCCCCTCAGTGTCCTCTTCTCCAGGCTGAACAGACCAAGAGACCTCAATTCTCCTCATATGGCTTCTCGTCAAGGCTCTTCACCATCCCCACTGCCCTCCTTTGGATACTCTCCAATAGGTTAGTACCTTTCTTATATTGTGGTGTCCAAAACTGTACACAATATTCAAGGTGAAGCCACACCAGTGCAGAGCAGAGCAGGACAATCCCCTCCCTCAACCGGCTGATGATGCTTTGCCTGATGCCCCACAGGGCATGGTTGGCCCTCCTGTCTGCCAGGGCACTGCTGTCTCATGTTCAACTTGCCATTGATCAGGACCCCCAGGCCCCTTTTCCCAGCACTGCTTTCCAGCATCTCATTCTCCAGCCTATTTGTACATCCAGGGTTGCTCCATCCCAGGTGCAGAATCCGGCACTTTTCCTTGTTGAACTTCATATGGTTGGTGATTGCCCATCTCTCTAATTTGTCAATTTGTCCTGCTCTCCCTGCAGGAGCTCCCTGGTTTGAGGGAGCCAACAGCTCCTCACAGTTTTGTGTCATCTGTAAACTTGCTTAGAACTCTCTTGAATCCTGCAACCAAGTCATTTATGAAGATGTTGAAGAGCACAGGGACCAAGGTGGAGCCCTGTGGAACCCCACTAGTGACAGATCACCAGTCTGATGTCACCCCATTAACTATTAACCTCTGTACTCAACCCATAAGCCCATTCTTCACCCACCATATGATGTGTTTACGTAGTGGTTTAGTTTAGGCCTTTTCCTGGCAACCGGGTCACAACTAAGGAAGTATTCCAACTTACTCTACGTAAGGAGAGATATAAAATGAAAGGGAAGAAGCTAGAGGTCAGTCCTTCTTCTGGTACTGTTGGAGAGCAGAGGAGCATCCTGTGGTCTCCCCTTGTTGTGGGAGTAGGCCATGGATATGGGCTTACTGGTTGGCCAGTCTGGTCCAGGCAGAGGTGACTAGACCCTTTGAGGGTAAGAAGGACACTTTCTTAAGGACGCCTTATATAAGGGTGGCATGGAACTTTCTGGAAAGTGGGTGGGATTCAGGAGGAGCATGCAAATCCTCTTACATAGAAGGAAAAAAGAGGTGAGGATTATAACCATAAAGGGTAAACAAGGGTGGAGATAACCATATATGAGAAAAGTTCCACTGTGGCAGAATCTGGCCAATCAGGGAGCAGGGATAACATGAGGGGGAAAACCAAACTTCATTTTGTATAGCATGCAACAATGCTATTTGACTTTACAACTGTGAATTCATAAACTGGGAAACCTGTAACAACCCGATATACAGCAATAAACTGTCTCTTGTGCAGGATAGCTCTTTCTTGTAGCTCTCTTTCTTGATTCCTCCATCTTGTCTTTGTGGTCTCTCTTCCATTTAGTGTAATCTAGTACTCTACAAGGAGGCTCCTTGAGATAAATGAATGGCAGCTGTTTTGGTGAGAGGGAAGTGAAAACTTGTTTTCTTTCTCTTTGTTTCTCTGTATATATGTGTATATAAGTGTAAATATATATAAACTGTTTCAATTCTGCTGAAATTCAGTTTGCAGTTGTTTGGGTTTTTTTGGGGTTTTTTTCTCCCCTTCCCTCCTTTCCCTGTGGCCGAGAGGGACCTTTGGGGTCTTTGTCATGGGCCTTTGGCACTTGGTGTTTGGCCAAGGTCAACAAGCCACAGTTTATCCAGCTGTGTGCTGGACATTTAGTCTAGCAGGATCCTGTGAGAGACAGCGTTAAAAGCTTTACTGAGATCCAAAAAGATGACATCAACTGACTTCCTTTGATCAGCCAGGTGGGTTACCTTGTCATAAAAGAAAATCAGATTTAATAAGCAGGACTTTCCTGTCATGAAGCCAATCCTGGCTGTGACCAATGACTGCATTGTTTTTCAGGTGTTTTTCAACACTTTCCAGAATAATCTTCTCCATATCTTTACCAGGCACTGAAGTGAGACTGACAGGCCTGTAGTTTCCGAGGTCCTCGTTCTTTCCCTTCTTGAAAATTGGGACAACTTTTGCTAGCTCCCAGTCAGCTGGGACCTCTCTGGATTCCGAAGACCACTCAAAAATCATCAAGAGAGGTTTTGCAATGATACCAGCCAGCTCTTTGAGCATTCTGGATTAATCCCATTAAGTTTCATAGATTTGTAAGAATCCAGCTATTTATGTGACATTTATGTGACTGTAACCAAGCCTGGAAGAAGCTGTAAGTAGTAATCAATACTGTATATCAATAATCATTAATTAGTAATTTTAACTTAGTAATGAATATTTTTAACTCTTATAATATTTGGACACACAAATGTTGTCGACTCTAGTTAATGGAAGGCTTCATGCACTGAGACCACCTGACACAGATTAGCTTGTGTTTGCACAGTTAAACTCTCTTCCCAATGAAAGGGATATCTGAACTGCCTTTGGGAAATGTATATATCCTGTCATGAGCCCTGTCTGGACAGTGGCTGGCAGACTGCTAAAGAGTCCAGGGCAAAATAGAGCACAGAACATGCTAACAGATTACCAGTTTTCATTACAGGAATCTACTCTATTTATATTCAAATGTTTCTGAAAGTTCTGCCTTAATCTGTGAATCTGGGCCTAGCACAAAAATTAAGAATTAATGAGTTACTTTGGTTGTGAAACAAGGAGGAAATTATTCTTCTTAAAGAACAATTTTATAAAATAAAAAGGTCTGAAATAGAAATATTAATAGATCTTTGTCATGAACAAGGCAAGATTCTGCAGTGTGGTAGAATACACCATGCAAATTTGCTGGTTAAACTTCCTTGCTGATTCAGGGATTCTCTGTAGTAAGGTAACCTACCTAAATAAGACCGTAGGCATTCTAAGTATATCTTTTTAAACTCAAATTCAACAGAACTTTGGCTCCTTCACTGGCAATTAAACCTACTGAGAGAAAGGGATTTAAACATTGGCACATTAAACATTGGGAAAACACATTAATTACTTTGACATTTTCCCATTGGTATTTTTCAGCCATCCCATGACTCAGTGAGAAGCATTCTTGTGAGTTTTCAAAGAATAATATATGTGAAGGACTCCATTCATGGCAGAGCTATTCTTGCCCCGTATGCCAGCTTTTCTGATCATGTTGCTCTGGATGTAGTCTACCTAGACTTTGGCAAAGCCTTTGACCCCACCTCCCATAGCATACTGCTGGAAAAGCTGGCAGTCCTTGGCTTGGACAGGTGCACTCTCTGCTGGGTTAAGAACTGGCTAGATGGCCAGGCCCAAAGAGTGGTGGTAAATGGTGCTGCATCCAGTTGCCATCTAATCACTAATGATGTTCCCTAGGTTGGGTCCAGTCCTGTTTAATATCTTTATGGATGATCTGGATGAGGGGATTGAGTGTAGCATCAGTACATTTGCAGATGACACCAAGTTTGGGAGGAAGTGTTGGTCTGCTGGAGGGCAGGTGGGCTCTGCAGAGGGACCTGGACAGGCTGGCGGGATAGGCTGAATCGAACAGGATGAGGTTTAACAAGACCAAGTAGCAGGTCCTGCACTTTGGCCACAACAATCCCATGGAGCACTACAGATTGGGTTCACAGTGACTGGAGAGCAGCCAGGGGGACCTGGGAGTTTGGATTGACAGGAAACTGAACATGAGCCAGCAGTGTGCCCAGGTGGTGTAAGAGACTGTTCTGACTCTAACTGGCTAGCATGTTTTTACATTGACCAGGATAGTAATTAATTACTCTTGCAAAAGTATGACAAGTGTTACTAAGGCAATTTGAATACTCGAGGCAGAGTTCCTTTGAAGCCAGACAAGAAGCAAGCAGCAAAGACAGAGCTTTCTCCAGCAGCTTCAGCCTTCCAGGAGCGCCACCCCCACACACTTTGCCCAGTGACCACACAAAACGGCGGACACAGACCTGGCTCTTTCTGCAGTGTAGGGCTGTGTTCACCGACCTGGGAGACATTTCTGGGCTGCTGGCAGACCTGCTAAGGAGCCCTTAGGGTGTGATTAACAGCAGAGGTGAGGGAAAATGGTTACATTTCTCCCTGCCTGCATACCAGTGGCCTGGCCGATCTGCACCCCGGGGGAGCTAGCCTGAAGCCCAGCTACACAGTGGTCGCCCAGCAGAGGGTATATAAGGCCATTCCCCGGGGTTGCCTGCCACCCAGCCATTTCCATGGCATGTAAGCCTGGCTGCTGGTCCCTCTCCTCGTCCTGCCTGTCTCTTGATCGTCCTTCATCCTGCCTGCCTCTCCTCACCCTCACCTCCCCATCCTGCCAGTACCTGGTTCCCTCCCCTCGAAGTCCTTCCCACTGGTGGTGGTAATTCTTTCTCTAGTTCGCCTTCCCCTTTTCCTGTTACCTCAATAAAGTCAGCATCTGTTTGAGACCCAACATAAGGGGTTGCGTGCCTGAATCTCGCCTTCAAAGCAATCAATTCAAAGAAGCCGGTTGCAATTTCCAACCAGATTGTAACAGGTTGGAGGAGAGACTGAGGTTGCTGGGGTTGTTTAGCCTGGAGAAGAGGAGGCTCAGGAGAGACCTTATCACTGTCTACAGCTACCTGAAAGGAGTTTGTAGCCAGGTGGGATCTGTCTCTTTTTCCAGGCAACTAGCAGTAGGACATGAAGGCACAGTCTTGAGCTGCACCAGGGGAGGTTTAGGTTGGAAATTAGGAAGAAGTTCTACACAGAAAGAGTGACTGGGCATTGGAATGAGCTAGCCAGGAAGGTGGTGGAGTCACCTTCCCCGAAGGTACTGAAGAAGAGACTGGATGTGGCACTTAGTGTCATGGTCTAGTTGACAAGGTGGTATTAGGTCATAGGTTGGACTCAATGATCTCAGAGGTCTTTTCCAACCCAGCTGATTCTGTGATTGTTAGGTGATCATTCTGTGCCTGACCAACATGCCAAAAAGCTGCAGAAGTGCCAGAGGGAGCAGTTAGAAAAAGACAAAAAAATACATTTGAGCAGGCAGAGTCTGGTGAACCTTACCTCCTGGCAAGCAGCCATACTCAGTTATAAAGTATATATTTAATACTTTGCCAGCCTGAGTAAGCAATGCTTTCTACTCTGCAGAGTACCTATCACAGAGGGACATGGCCTATTTTGCATAGCAAATATCCTGCAATTAGTAAAAACAAAATAATAATTTTAGGAAACGTCTCTGGTCAATGATTTTAAAGCAACTTGTCTATCTAAAAGTAACTGTACATACAGGACCCAGCGTGCCATACACACGTAAGAGTTGCTGTTAACTGGCAATTTTAATATGATTTTTTTTTCATATTACATATTTTTTCACTCTCTAATCTGCAAATTAAGACTGGGAAAAAAAAAAGAAAAGAAAAAGGCTGAATTTTGGAATTAAATTTATAGATTTAAGAGACCTTCAAAGGAAAAGGAAACAATGTTGTCTGTAATTGGGTAAGTGAAAAATAAAACACCACTGATCAGTCCTGAGAAAAATCTTCTTAAAGTAATAGTGTCCAAATGACAATAATAGATTGAATTTTATAAATAATGGATCATATAATGGTAGATATAATAGAATTTTCCAAAGAAAATGGGATCAGTTGGACAAGTATGTTTGAAAATGTGGTGTTTAACTTTAAAAAAAAAAACTTTTAAAACAGACTTGTTTTTGGCATTTTATTAAACATATAATATCTTACAATTTCACTTTTAGCGTTGTTATAACAGTATAACCTTTCCCTTATTCTCTGTCAATACTAGAATGCAATTAAGTAACATTAACCAAGACAGAACCTTTTTCAATTTCATTTACAGCTTTTTTGCATTTGCTAGTAGCAACACTGCTGCCTCTGGATGATGCTTAGGTTTACCTAAAATAGGGAGTCATCATGCACAATTTATAAATGCATTGAGCTGAACTGAATAATGGTTTATTTATGATTCTGAGGCTACATTTATACGTGGAAAATTTTTATGCTTCTACATTTGAAAGGGAAAATATTACTAAATTGTAAGACTATTTTCTATAATGACCAGTGAAAACATCAAAGAAATAATACCCAAATAGGCTCATATCTATCTAGTCTCCAGTAGCATGAAAATCAGAAAAATAATCTGAATAATATTGTTTTGCTATTTAATATTTGGTTGAGAAGGAGGTAGTTTCTTGTCTTCCTCCTGTCTTAATGAAATTAAGTTCTAACATACTTCTTCAGGAATTTTATAAAACTTTTTAATTGTTCTGTAGCAATTTTTTGAGAATATTATGTTCCGCACAACTTCATTACATATTGAGAAGTTGTATCTAGAGCTAATACTTAAAATATTCAAAGCACTTCTAGCTTCTCATATGCTCTTCACTGAACATTATGATCAAATGGTTAATAATTTATGTAAGCAGTGCCTTGCTAAGTATTCTGTCAACTTTATTTATTGTCTGAGACATTAGAAAGTTGACCAGTGGAATTCAATATTGCAAATTAATGGGGAAAATCCCATTTTTTTTCTTATGTAAAAGGCTTCCACTAAAACATTAATGGATGTTCTATCTACTGATTCAACTTACTGCCCTTCAGGGACTATCTGGTTTATTATTATTATTATTATTTTCTTTTTTTAGCCCCTATTTCTTGTATTCATCTATCAATGTATCAACTCAATCTTAGTTGCACCAGCTCAACAGTTTTCCACAACATATTTCCTGTCAAAGTCTAGAGAGAGTCATATCTAGGTCTCTGCATTTAATACAGACTTTGGAAACTTTTGGTGAACACTGCTTACTTTATCTTAAATTTAACTAAAATATAATGAGAATGAGATATATTTGGTATAAGATGACTTTAGCTGCTTGCTGATCATGTTACAAAAAGGGGAAGTGAATTGATTTTGAGACATAGCTACAGATGGACAAATATTGCCTGGCTGATAAAACTAAGAACGTATGTTGTGATACAGAGCTCACCCTTCCTTTCCTTTCTTTCCAAGACAGTATTTATGGGAAGAGAGGTGTGACTGTTTGCTATATGAAACAGAAACCATGAATGAAAATATTTTATTTTTTTTTACTGATGACTCAGTACTTAGAAATATTACACTGGGGGGGGGGGGGGTGTTGGTGTTTTTTTTTTGTTTTTTTTTTTTTTTTTTGGGTTTTGTTTTGGTTTTTGCTTTTCAAT
>JAWWMP010000116.1:87939793-87958774 GCA_035047865.1 Dendrocincla tyrannina | reverse complement strand
TCATTTCACCTCCCAGCCCACTATAAACCAGGGAGAAACTCCCTTTTGCAGCTGCATCCCTGCAGCTCAGCTACCCCAACTGCTCCTGCTGGTACCCAGTTCCCATTACCGGTCTCATCTTCCTTCAAGCAGGACTTGAGGTTTGGTCTGGTCCGGGAGAACAAGGGAAGGGAAACATCTTCTTCCCCCACCTCAGGAGAGCAAGAGAGGGAAACCTCCCTTTGCAAATAGAGCTCTTCTGAGCTCTTCCCGCCCTCCCTCTTTCAGGGGGGAACACCGGGCAACACACCAGGCTGGGCAGCAGAGAGAATGTGTGTGTGCGTGTGTGTGTGTGTGTGTGTGTGTGTGTGAGAGAGAAATGTCAATAAAGTGTAGGAGCTGGAGAAAGCAGAAAAGCCCTGTCTACGTGGCAGCATACTTATTTTATAACTCTACTCAATTATCACATCTAAAGGTTGTATCCAATCTAAGATATGTCCATGCCCAGAACTTCCCTTGGTTCCGCCTCATGGCACGCCTTTCCTAGAATGGAGTTGGAAGTCTTAAAACCCCTTACTTTATGCCACTTTCCCTTATTGGAACTTCTCCAAGGTTGCTGGGCTTTGCTTGCTTGTTTTGACTAACTTTTGACTAATGGTATCTAATTGCCTTAGCTTTAGTACCTGTTTCCTAGGCATGGTGTTCCAGCTATTATCTGACCCTTAAGACAGCTAGCACAGGGATAGGGGTTGCTAGCTACTCTATATGTGAGAAATTACCTAGAAGTATAAAAATCTACAAATTCATGAAAACCCTAAGGCATCAAGCGCATGGATAGTCTTAGTGATTTCTGTAAACCGAAAGACTATTAAAAATGTTGTAGAAAACTTTAATGTTTTTTGAGAAACCTTGAGGATTATTGAGAATAAAAATGTATAAAGCAAAACGAAACATAGCAGCAGTAGTAGTCTTGAGTGTTTGGTCTTGCTGGAACATGAAAGGTAACTGTTTTTCACCCCATGAACTAAGCCGTGCTAATAATATTTGTTGATGGTTACAAGGGATTCATAGTTACCGTAACAGCAAGAGGCCACAATTCTGGCAAAGCCTATGAGTTCATGCACCTTAAAAAACCTTGAAATCCAGTCATTCTTCCCATCTGTAGTTGCAAAGTTACAATGCTTATCCCTTATAACAGCAGTTTTTATCAGAACATCTCAAGGTGTATAACAGAAGCTGCCAGTATTGGTTCTTTAAATAATTGTTATACAAAACATATTCCTGAATTTATGAGCAAATGAAAGCAGCCTTTATGTCCACTTTTTCTCCCACTTTGGAGGTGATAGTTACTGCTTAGCAAAACTGACACATTGATTATAAGTTCTATACAGTCTTTTCCTGTTGTTTTCTCTTTTTATGAGTTTGAATATCCGTCAAGAAACTCTGGGTAATGCCAGTCATTTGATGGAGATACTCTTTTACTAGCTGCTCTGACTGCAGCTGCTTTCTAGAAATGGCACACCGTAAACCTTAATTTATCTGCTATTATGGCAGCCTCATTCTCCTTGATTTCACTGTAATGAATAAAAGTGTTATACCTCTAGGGTCTTCAAGTCACTATTTCTGCTGTAAAAGAGAATATATGATTATTCCACTCCTTCATTTCTATTTTCTGCTTAGTTAATATCTTAAAGATTTAAGAACCAAAAATGCCATGTGGAGAAGACAAACACTTTAAAGTGGTCTTTATTCTATATAGAACTAAAATGTTGTTTGGGTTTTTTTAATTGCTTATCCTCTTTCTTTTTTTTTTTTTTGCTGTTGTCATATTGTTTTACTTCTGTAAAGAGCAAAAATAATTATTATTCATGTGTAAAAATGTACCGGTCAAAAGATTTTACTTTGTGTTTGCTTAAGTTTCATATTACATATTTTTCCACAAGTATAATTTTTAAGATATTTTTGGTAATGTCATGTTTTAACACCAGCAATGACGAAGTACTACACAGGTGCTTACTTACTTCCTTGCCAGTGGGATGGGAGAGAGAATAGGAAGGGTAAAAGCTAGAAACTCATGGGTTGAGATAAAGACAGTTTAATAGGGAAAGCAAAAGCTGTGCAGGCAAGCAAATTTATTCACTGCTTCCCATGGGCAGGCAGGTGTTCAGCCATCTCCAGGAGAGAAGGGTCCCATCGTGTGTTATGGTGACTTGGGAACACAAACTCAATCACTCCAGAAATGCCCATCTTTTTCCTCCTTACCCCCAGCTTTATATACTGAGAATGATGTGATATGGTATGGAATATTACTTTGGAAAGCTGGGGCCAGCTGTCCTGGCTGTCTCCTCCAAAGCTCTCAGGCACCCTCAATTTTTTTGTTGCCAACATGGTGGCATGACAAGCAGGGCTTTGGCTCTATGCAAGTCCTGCTCAGCAATAGCAAAAACATAGTTAGATCATCAATCCTGTGTTCAGCACAAGTTCGAGACACAGCCCTATACTAGACAATGTGAAGAAAAGCAACTAGTTCAGCCAAAACCAGCACAAATAGTTTGACCTTCTTCCTACTTCTGTGCTTTCTGTATTTTGAAATACGTTTGGTGGTGTCATGACATAAGCAAAGCTGTAGTGTTAAAGAAAGATAAGAGGAATTAGGTTATTTCTGAAGTCTTGTTCATATATGTGTGCCTGTTCTCCTTCAGAAAATTTCTTATTTATTTGATAATATTCTAGCATGTTGCCTGAAACAAAAAGGAGTTAATTTTTTTTTTTTCCTTAATTTTGTTCAGCTGTATCACTGTTCTGTTGGAGGGAGAACTGAGGAAAGAGGCATGTTTTAGAAGAAAGCGTAAAGATAAAGTTTTGTTAAAAAATACACAATAGTATATTTAAAAAGAGCCTCATGGAGT
This sequence comes from Dendrocincla tyrannina, assembly GCA_035047865.1. Classification (NCBI taxonomy): domain Eukaryota; kingdom Metazoa; phylum Chordata; class Aves; order Passeriformes; family Dendrocolaptidae; genus Dendrocincla; species Dendrocincla tyrannina. The sequence goes on along the minus strand of JAWWMP010000116.1, from coordinate 87,955,886 downwards.
TAGGAATTTAAGTGTTTCTATAGAAATTATCATACAAAATTATGAATATACAGATATGCAAAGAAAAGGATTAACTCTCTATTTATAAAAGTGCATACATTAAAGACAGCTTCCAATTTATTCCTGTCTGTGACAAATTTTCCTTGCAAACCAAATGACCAACCTACACATATTCTTCTCAGAAAGGTCAGAACTCTTTTGTTGTGTGATGCTGAGCTCCAGTTTCTATAACATAAATCTGTGGAGTTTTCACCCCATAAGTCAGGGAGAATAATTTTCTCTGGTGCTTTACGTTTGAGTAATTGTCTGAGCAATGTGTTTCCATAATGTATATAGAGTCAAATGTGCTAGAGAATAAGCTTTTTTTTTTTTTTTTAAATTTACATTAACCTAAAGTGAAGTAACAGAGGATAGAAGTAAGATGTGTTTTTATAAGCCTGAACATTCAAAGCGAAATTTCCATGTTATCCTTAATCTGACATCCATTTAAATGTTAATTAGCTGATTATGGGGGTTGCTAAGAATTTACATTTCTATATTCTTAGCTATGGCAACAAATAACTGCCAGCTATTTGGAACTGCATTGCAAATAACTGGTGGGACTGTTGTTTGAAAAAAATCTAGTCCTTTGAGCAAAGGCCAGTGACATAAAGAAAAATAAACTCATAAAATTATTGGAAACTCATAACAAAACACTGTTTAGTTAACACTAATAAGCTTTTATAATCTAGCAGAACAGGAATCAATAGCCTCACAGGCCTACTCTTCTGTATGTCCACGAGTCCTTAATAGGTCCTAACAGGTGCATTTTGACCTATTAGCTCAAATAGGGGCAATAATAATCATCACTGACCTCTTTTTTTTTTTTTTAATTTTTTTTGTTTGTTTTAGTATCTCTGCCATAAGTATTACTGCTCACACAAGTTTGCTAGGAACTGTCTGTTAGGCACCAGCTTGTTGTAAAAGAAATTATAGGCTGAAATGCACACTTCCACATAAGGAGTCATGACAACATGAGGGTTTCCAGAACAGGTTTAGAACAATGCAGCTAATAATATGGAAAGTTGCTCAGAACCTATGCTACCTGTTGTTTTGGAAAGTAACCCAAAGTATCAGGACTACTTAAGACTCACATTTTGAACAGCTGTTTTGAACTAAGCTTTTTTATTAAAAGCTAGTGAAATCAGTTGCAAATTTTAAAACTTTATTCTCATAGTAGAATTTTTTCCTTCTCTTTTTATAGAATTACACAATGGTTGTATAACTGGGAAAAAGGAAAAGTTTTAGGAGCAAAACTTATCTACTTAATAATTTCCAAAGGTCTTTTGCTCATTAAAAAAATGTTCAATGGAAAACCCCATTCTCTCTAGAGATCACTGTGCTAATCTCTAACCCTGGAAGCACGTCCTAGCACAGTCCTAGTAAGTGCACTTTAATGAAAAGATATGTGCTAGAACAATTTGTAAATACATTTTCTTCTTTGTTCACTTTCCTTTGGTATTAAGTTTTACTGAGAAACTAGGTCTTTGTCTTCTATAAGAGTTCATTTAGTATTAATAGATAATTCTTGAATACCAGTCTGTGTCTATGATAAACGAAAGCTGAATTCTAGTGATAGATTTTGAATTGCATACTGGATTTCATAGCATACGATTTTCCTTTTCTTATTTTTATAGTTTTACACTCTTGTAGGTTGTTTACTTTGGTTTTAGGCACTTCCTTCAGCATCCATATTTTCTTTCTCTCCCCTTTACAGAAGATCTTTTTATTAAATCAAGAATTTCAACATTAGAACCACAATAAAGCTATATTGTAGTGACTAAAAAAAGTGACAAGCAAATGTAAAATGAAGCACCAACTACAATATAGGAACATACATTAGCTGTATGCTTATGTGATAGGATGTAAATAATGCTGATATCCAGAGTGAGATAGCGTATTATGCCAATCTGTCTGACAGCCACGGTATGGTCAAGCTGAAATTTTTCAAAGACCACAGGGTCAAACTGTCAGTCACAGAAAACTGGTGTCAAAGAAGGAGAGAACACTGGAAAAGTCACCAAGACAAAATGGTCTCTCTGCGATATGTGTAAATCAAGGAAGATGCAGGCATGTTTTCCATGGAGTGGTGTGAGGATATAAGAAATAATGCCACAGGATAAAATTATGAGTGTGTTTAGGAATGATGAACATTGCTGTTGCAGCAAAAATGGAGAAAAGCTAGGAAAAACTAGATTAAATAAGTGGTGAGTATTGGTAGATGCCATAATGTGTGCTATAGATGGTGTCCTTCCCATAGTTCGTTAGGTTAATTCCACACATCATTGCTTCCATGTATTTTTTTTGAAAGTGACCCTTCTAATTTTTCTATTTTTACATTTTGTTAACTTCTACACTGCAGAGTTTGGGCAACATATTTTTATTGAAAACATTAATTGTGTTTATGCTTTATTAGTTATAACAGTTGCTGCCACCTGTGAATCTTGAAGAACTGTTCTTTCATATTTGATCTTGCCAAGGTGTTTTAAGATATTTACCAGAACATGACCCCCACAGAACAAATTCATAAGTTGTATTAGGACCCAAGTATGACTTGTGATGCTCATATCTATGTAATTTAAAGCAGGTGATATGCCCTGAGCTATTGCCATGGTCACCATTATATCAGTTCTTCATTAAAGTTAGTTTAACAATCAAAACTAAATCCTAGCCCGATTTCACTTTTAGTGTTCAGTCTTAGAAGATAACACTGACATTTTTAGAAGTTATATTTTCTACAATGGCTATGTCTGGTGTCAGAGAATAATTTTCTACAGACAGCCTTTGCCACCTTCTACATAATACTGAGGATATTCAAACAGGAAAAAAAAAATCAAAAAACCCTACATGTTTATTTGTCGTGGACTCTTAACGGTGGAGACCAGGTTAAACTTTGTATTGATATTTTCCACTGTCAGGAGGTATTCTACACAAGGTTTTAATGTTTTAATATTAAATACATTTAATATTTAAATTTACCAACACAGCAACTCACTGAAATAACAAACCATGCACAGTACAGCAATTCCAGTACATAACTAGATTGTAATGCAGACCTGATTCTTATTACTGGCTTCTGTATGTCTGTTGCCATGGTTCTTGGTGACCCAGTCACTGAGAAGGAATACACCGGCTGAAGGCAACTCAAACCTGTTGTCCTCTTCAAAGTTCATTCTGTTGGTTGTTCAGTTTTTATATTCTCTGTTGGGCTGAGCCACTTCCCCACTTTCCTGTCTCACTCAGGAAACTGCCACACTCCCTGATTAAGTCAGGGAAGCTGATACATAGCCAGCTGATCCATTCAACTCATTCAATACTTTATTCAGAGATCACCCTCTGGTCCTCCAGTCAATTTTAATCACCTTTTTAATAAGGCGTTTATGTGTTATCCAGATAAGTTAGGCTATTAGCTTGTTAAAACTCTCACCAGAGTACCAATAATTTTATAACTCACTATATGTGAGTTATTCCTTTCTTGACCATAATGAGATTTGGGATGTAACAGATTTCTGTAGACTTTTATAATTTGACATGTAGGTCATTATTGTGTTAACTGGTAGGACAGTGCATTTAGTGTTATAGCAATAACAAACTTTAAAATTCTGCACCTTTTTTTTTCCATACTAAATATTAAATGAAGCAAAACAGTCTGAATACTAAATTTTTCACACAGCCTTTCCAACTAAACTGCATGTCTGAGGAAGAAAAGCAAATACTTTTTTCCTAAATACAATCTTATCTGAAATGAGTCCAGAGAAGTTCTGAAAACAATTTTGTTGTTGTCTTGTAAAGTAGTGCATTATTAGCCATTGATCAGATAAAATGTACATTATTCTTTGTTATTTTGCAGCAAGATAAGGATCTGAGCCTTGTTGTTCATAAGCTATCTTTGCACATTCATAATACATATTTCCTTTATGTATGTATCAATAAAAAATAAAAATAAGTTAGTTAGAAAATGGCAGAAGTGAATTAGAAAAGTAAAGGTTAAAGCCATTTAACCTCAAAGGATACTCTTAAGAGTGTTATTTTCTAATTCATAAACATAACAGCATGTATACAATTATAAACCAGATTGCTTTACCTGTTAAGAGCAGGCAGTTATATTTATATGATAGGAATAAGGACACAGTTTTAGCCAAGAATCAATATTATTATTTCTAACTTGAGTTAGATAAAACAAATTCCCCACAAAACATGCTTTGAAGCTTTAATTCTTTTTATAGAGAAGCTTGCATAAGGTAAACACTTATATTGATAACAATAATTTGCAAGTGTTGTGTTTATCAGCATGGCGTAGCACTGTACACATCTTCATTACAGCTCTCCTGAGGTGAAAAAGACTAAGATATTTTGTACTGCCTCCTACTGTATGATTTATTAACTACATTTTGCTTGATTGGAAGAAAAAGAATGTAATGTATGTTCCTGAAATCAAATTTTAACATGATGCCATAAGAAGGCAGTGCAGTCAGCAAGAATCCTGAATTTCTAACCCATCCTTTTGCTTTTTTCTGTCAACATAACTATCCAATAATTCAATCTGTCAGAAACTGCAGAACAGCATATATCTGTGTCCTGTGTTACTAGTAAGTTAAGTTGTCATCTTTCTCTATAATCATTTATTAATTAGTTGGAGAAATAAGTAGATGAAAATAAATGTACTCAGGTTTTCTGCAACCAAAGGCAGATGGTGATTTGACTCTGCTTCCCTTATTTTCAAACTAATTTTGTAGAAAATGGAAGAGAAAAAAACAAAGAAAAAAGTCTTCATACTCTATGTAACTATTCTACAGCAGTCAGTGGAGACGTTACTAGCCTCTGAAGTAAAAGAGTATCAGGATATTTGGATGGGTATCTTGCATGACAGCTTTGACAATTAGTGCCTGCTACCCTGGACTTAATGATGCATTTATACACTGACAAGCTTCAACTTGTGAAACTTCAAATATAGAGAAGGAAGATAGCAAAAAGTAACTTCTAATAAGTTTTAACATTAATATGCAGAAATATTTGGGATCCTAAAAAAGCACCAAGGACTTTCCAGATACTTTTGAGAATCAGATAAATGAATACTATATTGGCTCTCACTTCAACAGTATATGGGTAATGAAACAAAAAATCTGAAACACTTTTACTCTATTAATCTGATCCAAGTCAACAAAGTTAACAGAAGTAAGGTTTTTACTGCTGATATCAATATCTTTTGTAACACATTTGGTGTCTATTTCAAAGGGTCACATTATGTTTTTTTTACGAAGTAGTTCTATCAGCCCACAGAAACACACTTTTCATTTAAATAAAATTTAATTTGAACAGTTCCCTGTACACATGACAATTTTCTGTGCAGAATATGTTTAAGAAAACTACTGACAATACAAACGTCATTTTCTAAGCAATGCAAAACACAGTAGCCAACAGAATTGTATAATCAGAATAAAATTAGTTATTTGTATCCTTTTAATAAAAAATCAAATGCTGTGATTACATGTAGTCTTAAACAAAGGACACTGATTTCTATGGCTTAAATATTGGAAAAGGATTTGGTGTAAGTGAAAGGGTAAAGTAGTTGATATTTGGAAACGAGAACCTTATCAGTGTTAATGGGTTGCTATGACATTTACTTAGTGCAAAATTCAGATGAAGTAGTATTTGCTTTTCTCAGTAGCCCAGCTACCACGTAGGACATGAAGTGAGAACAGCTGTGATGCTGACAGTGAGATGCCGTCCTGACTTTTATTACTTTCTTCACAGTGAATAGTTGGCTCTGGCTCAATAAGACTACTTGCATACAAGTAACTGTGAGCAAGGGTAAGAGAGTAACACCTTACACAGAAACAAATATTAGTATGCTATTAATGACTGCACCAATAAAATGTTCATTCTTCTCACACCGTTTAGTGTTCACTTCCACATCCACAATAACACAGATTTCACAAGCAGTTACACGATAATTTTACTCATTTGGAGGTCTTGTAGAATGAAAATGGAAAAAAAAAATCAAGAAACCATTTAGTACTAGAAGGAATGAGAAATATGGTTTTGAATCAGAAGAGAGAGTACCATAAGGAGAAAGAAGGGCTTGTGTGTGTTGGGACCCACATCATCTCTCAGTGGTGGATTTACAGACACAATATTGCCAATACCTGCCCTATCAGCTTCTGCTGTTGTGAGGAGGTTCAGTTTCATTAGATAAAGTGTGTTCCAGAGCGGAACACAAAGGAGCAAATCTGACACTGGCACTTGGTCTTGCACCTTCCCAATTTCTACTGAAGAAAATCCATAGTGAGGAAATCAGGCTATTGGTCTGAAAATATGAAGAGTTTTGCTTCACCTTCACAAAGCTAGACAAGGTAGTAGTAGTTTCTATCCTGATCCCTCGACATAGACTACAGAATAAGAAATTGGAATTAAAAATGATAGTTATAATACAAAAGCTATATTTGAACAACTTCTGACCCAGATGTGTTTGTAGACATCTGGAGAAAATGTGTGATGTCTATATTTTAAGACCCCAGCCCCAGAGCAACAAGCTCAATTGTGAGTATTACTTCTAAAAAATACATATGATTGCAAAAATTCGCCCACTGAATGTTTGAAGAGCCTTTCGTTCTTTAATACCTTGAGGTAGCATAAAGAGAATGCAATGCACACATTTTCTCAGGAGATACTTTTACTGATAATAAAGGAGAAATTAAGAGATGTTGTCAAAAGTTTAAGGCATAACATACAACCAAAACAAAGCATTCTACAGAGCTATGACTTAGCCGATGTTAACCCATACAACCTAGGAAAATCCAACCCACTGGTTTTAAGTTATCCAAAATATTAAGAAAAGAGATTAAGAGAAGGAAAAGGAGTAAAGAAAGAGAGAGGCAGAGGCAAGAGATTAAGAGAAGATAATAGCTACTGTGAGACAGTTCTACAGAAGTCTAGCTTTCACATGGTGCAGGTAGGACCCAAAAGCATCATGAAGACCATGTGCTGCTGTTTTTATGTGCTCTTGGCCCCTGTGCCCATCCCTCCCAGGCAGGACTTCTGGCCCACTGGCCATGCTGGGGCTCCAGGCAGGAGTGAAGGTTGTTGTAGGCAGTCAAAGGCTTAGGGTTAGGGACTCTGGGGTTTGTGGGGTTTCCCAGGCTGCCTTTGACTGACAGGGCTCCAGGATCACCTGGTAAGGCTACAGAGCCTCACATGTGGGCTCTGTGAGACCTTCCCCCACATGCACACTTGAATTGGTTCTGACCCAGTAATATAATAATTCAGTGTCCACAATATGCCATCAAGAAACCAAACACATGAAGAACCCCCCAGAAAAATAATTAAAGAATCTGTGGTAAACAACATTGTGATGAACATAGAAACTGAATTTAATAAGCAAATAAACTTTCAGAATATCCAGCAAAAATATATATCATTGAGAAATATCTTTAAATAGTTGTGAATTTATTAAAAATTACATTTTTTGATGGAACAAGGAAATCTGCAATGGGAATAAGAATGGACTATGAAAGTTCTTGTAGGAAATTTTCTGATACTCTCTGACCAGGTTCTTTTATATATTCCACATGCGGAAAGTCTAATATTTAACATCAAATTTACTTATTTGAAGATAGCTGATATTGTGTGGGATTTCTGATTTATTAGAGTGATAAAAAAATACTGCATAAACCCATATAAAGGTAAATTAAATTTAACAAAATAAAGCAATATCAATATACAGTTGGATCAAAATACCAATGTGATACCCATTATCATTCTTTATAATGTATTCGTTGTCAGGGTGCTGGGAGTCCCCAAATTTTGGGAAGGAAAATGTGTGTTGAAGTCAGATCAAATTTATGGCTGCCTTTTAAATTCTTTTGGCAGTTGTCTTGTTTTATATCCTATGTGTAGCTGAGCCACATACTCGCTGCTTCCATGCTCATCTGGCTATAGTAGGGAAACATTCAAACTTTTAGTGAAGCTGGGAGAAACATTTACACCACCATCAGATCCACTCAACCGCTGATAGCTTTTCATCTAAGGTCACCCTCTGGTCCCCTTTGTGATGAGAAAAAGGTAGTTTTGCAAGATCTGCAGTCAGCCACACCCTGCATAATTTTCTGACCTTCATGGACACATCACACTTGTTTACACCCCCTGAGACTTCTTCTCTAAGGTTTTATTCCTCGTTCACAGAAATATAATTCCAAAAGCCTCAAGAAGAGAATGAATATGCTGTCTCACACAGTAACAGATGTAGTTAATGACACCTAGAATCTGACAAATAGTTAAAACCCAACATAATATTCACCATGAAAATAAAAAAGAATAAATTGAAAAATATTTCTTTCAGATTTTCTAATACAAATTGTGAATATTATTAATTTTTAACATATTTTTTAGGAAATTAATCATTCCAGAACTTTCACCTGGAAGTTGAAAGTCATCATCTTGATATTTCAAGTGAGCAGAGTAGAAATATCTTAAAAGGAACACACGGAATTCTGCTGTGGCAAGAAGGGACAGGACATCTCTTCTAAAATTTCAAATTATATGTAGTTGATGGCTATGTAGCATGCCTGATATCCTAGTTACCCTACTCATTCACTATTTTTTTTTCTCTTTTTGCTACATGATATCCAGCCAAAATGCCGAGACTTTGTTTTAAACATGAGACTGTAGGTTCAGATATAGTGAGAGCAAGATGCTTACAATATAAGGCACGGAAAAATCCAGCAGTTATTATGGGTCTCATGTCAGCTGGTTAAGGTGTTCTCTTGGGATGAGAAAGGTCTAGGTTGCTCCATGAGCTACTTATACATATTATCCAATGTCTGTCTCATGTAAAATGTATAGTATTTTAACACAGAACAGAAACTAGGTCTCTTTTCTCAAGTGAGATTTTGAACCAGAAGGCTACTGAGTTATCGTTATGCTTGCTCTCTTTCTGATCCTATAAATTTTAATTGTTTTCTACACAGTGAAACAGCTTCAAAAAGAAGAGGAAAAAATATTCTTAACCTCAGTATAGCCTATAGCCCAGGAATCAAGTTGAGAGGCTTGGGTGTGATGTTGAACATTCCCTTTACTGCTTATTGTATCTGCCTGTATGACTTTTTTCTTTTTTTTTTCTCCTTTTTTTTTTTTTTTTTCCTTCCAGTTGTGCTCCAGGAAGGGAATGGCATTTTGTGAGTTGTATGTACATCACAGGATACTGAACAACCATGGAAACTAACTGGAGAATTGATCAATTATTTTTTATTCTTGTTGTACTTAGTTGTTATGTGTTTCATGAGTTCTGAAACTTTATCAAGATCAGTATATGTGTGTATACACAAAACCAGAATGTGAAATTATAGGGGGACATAACTGTCAAAAATTGAGTCATATATTAACTTTCACATTATGACTAACAGATATGAATTATATCTACAGATACATGAGTCCCTTATGTCTTGTATATCTCAGGTGAAACTCTTAACCTGCTGAGTGATTATCTTAGAGCTGAACTTTCTCTGCTTTTATTTTTTTTCCAGAGAAAAATTGTTTGGCTTTTTTTCAACCAATAGAGTTTTTGAATAGCCACACTGTTAATCAATAGGAGAGACACATTGACCTGAGCACCTAAATTTTTTCATGACACCACTTTCAGATATAATACAGTTAGTGCAAAATCAAAAATTTTGTTAATGCAATTTGTCCAAATTTCTTCTAATTTATATGGACACGTGTATCTCTCCTTACGAACTATGAACTTATGATCATATCCACTTTCATAAAGAAATATATAATTAAAAACATACAAACTTTCTTTAAACTATTCAGGGTATTATTTTAAATTCAAACTAACTGGGAAATAAAATGTTAGTTGAAGAGTTGGAAACAAATACTCAGATTTGAAAGAAATGATGTTCCACAGAATTACCTGGACAGCTTTTACATAATACCAGTGTGCTGCAAAAGTTGTCACTAAAAAAATAATACCACTTTTTGCAGGTCAGTCTGAACATCAAAAATTGGCCAGTGGACCTCTTATACACTACAAAATCATAGAATAATTCAGGTTGGAAGGGACCTCAGGATGTCACTAAACCAACTTCCTGCTCAAAACAAGATCCACCACAGGTTCAGATCAGGTTGCTCAGAGTTTTGTCCAGATGGATTTTGAGAAACCTCAAGGATGAAGATGGCACAACCTCTCTCAGAAACGTCCTCTGCTGCTAGAAATATTATTTTATACTTATATCTAATTTGATACTGGATCCAACCATAAAATCACTGGCCATTTCAGCAACAGCCAAACAAATAAATGTACAAAAAATAATCTTACCTGTAATTAAGATTACATGACAGGGATATAGAATAAATTAGTTCGGAAGGGAGAGCAAAATAGAGTCAGTTATGGGATCAGACCAGGTTTCTCAGGGCTTTGCCTAGTTAGACTGTTGCCTAAACTGACAGACATTTGCTTTCAGTAACTATCACAGACTTCTAAAGAACCCCACCCCCCCCCCCGAAATCCTTTCTGAACTACCCCCTGTGTATTTTATCCCAGGAATTTATCCCTGTGATATTGTACCCTTTATGTCAAGTAGCTCCATTCATGATTAAATTGAAAAGGCAGAACGTGTTGTTCAATTAACCATCAACTTTCATCTCCTCATTCAAATATCTACTTGTAACTGCTGTCCCTAATGTCATTTAAGCATTAGTTTTCATTTATTCTTCTACAATTCTATTTGTAAAATGGAAGTGACTATTAGGTATAAAAGTAATGGTGATACAGTAGAGAATTAACTTATGGAGGGGAACAGATTTGCTGAAGCGGTAGCAGTGTTATTGGCACTTCTTGGTTCTTTTCTCATGCAATTACAAAAGATATCAGACTGAAATCTTCTGAAGCAGAATTCAAAAAATTCCTTGATGCTTGTGTTAACATATCATGGGTACATCTTTAATTCATTCTCTCTTCCACAGAAAGAAACAAGCAACAACTCTGTAACCCACTCTGTCTTTGGGATTTCAAAGACTGGAAGTTCGGAAGCCTTTTCAAATATTTATGTCCCGTATGGAAGAACAGAATACTGCTACCATGTCAACCAGCAAGCTAACATCTATTTTCAACAGGCAGAATGCATAACTTCCCTGCTGCTTATGCCCAAAGCCTTTTTCATTCTTTTGATTTCAACCTGTGGAAGTTCATAATTAGAAAACAAGAGAGCAATTGTTAACTTTTTAACTACAAAAAAATCTGTAAACACTAAGATAAATAAAAATAAAATGTCTGTTTTGATTCTGTCTTAATATTTATAATTTAAGACATTCTACTATTTTGTAATTATCCCTGTGAGGTGCAGTGTACAAGCTGTTTGCATGAGATGAATGGAAGCATGAAAAGTACATGCTCCATTACACTTGTAGTGTATTGCTTCTTAATTTATATCTTGCTTACGGCAATGCAGGAGATTATTTTGGCAATTTTGGTATGCCTGTTTCAAATTCTGTAGATTTATCTTCCAAGGCTGCTTTTATTTCTGATTTGAAAAGCATTTGGAAGACAGAAATTTCACCATGCATTTGTCAGATAAATTTCCTACTTATCTTATATTGCTTATGGCAACTTATTGGTTTAAGGGAGGAGAGAAATATAATGACCATGACTTTTTCTAATGTGACAGGAAAATGTAGGGCTTGAAGACACTGAATATAATTACATTTTCATGAGCAATCAAATAAATATATTGCTATTTTTTTTCTCTAAAGCAACATACTCAAAATGAGAATAAGAATTACTAAAACCAGCCTGAATAGATATTTTCCAGAGTATTTCTTCTACCTAATCTAAACCCAGTACCATTTGAAACCATTAGTTAAATGAACCTTAATCACACTAGGCAAATACTTTTGTATACAAAGCTTTTTTCTCAGCATGAGCCACTGTTAACGTGTGAAAGGCTGTTTTGACAAGAAATAACAGCCTGACACAGAAAAGTGAGCTATTCTTAACGTTCATTTTATCCATTTGAAGCAGAATATTTAGTACACCTTTTGAATTCATATAATAGTGTTTGACCAGAGGAATTACTCTTTCCTCAGCCCGTGGAAAGACCAGGTTGAAATAGAAAGGACCACTACTCCATGCCAGACATAACAATTCAATATCTTCTTGTGCCAGTTTTGGGTGGGATAGAGTTAAATTTCTTCATAGGAGTTTGCATGGGCTTATTTTTTGGATTTGTGATGAAAATAACACACTGATATTTTGTTTTTTTGCTGAGCCATGCTTAAGTAACATCAAGGTATTTTCTGTTTCTCACACTTCCCTGGCAGCAAGAAGGCTGGAGATGCACAAGAAACTGGGAGGAGACACAGCTGAGTCAGCTGACCCCAACTGACCAGAAGAATATTCCATGCCATATAGCATCATGCTCAATGATAAAAGCTTCGGGAAAGAAGGAGGAACTTTTGGAGTTAAAGTATTTGTCTTCCCAAGTGACCATTATGTGTGATGAAGCCTTTCTCTCATTAAGATGGCTAAAAGTCTGCCTGCCCATGAGAAGCAGTAAACGAATTTCTTGGTTTCCTTCGCTTTGCCTTTTAAATTGTCTTTATCTTAACCCATGAGTTTTCTTGATTTTGTACTTACAATCCGCTTCCCCATACCACCAGGGGCTTGCAAGGAAGAGGATGAGTGGGGTTTTGTGGGATTTAATAAGTATTGTCTGGGGTTATATTGTAACTCTTCCCTGTGACTATGAATACATGAAGAAGAAAGTAAATGTTAGAATGCCATGATTGCACTATGAAGACCACTCTTTCAACTTGACTACCATTCAATAACAATTCTCTTTCAGAATAGTTTGCATAAGCAAACGCAGCAGACATGGATCTTCAAGTTACAAACATGGTGTTTTGGTACCAACCTATTTGAGCTGACTTAAGACCTCCAAACAAAGTTACTAAGTTAGGAGCTCAACTAAGCTTGAATTATTTTCTGGGAGAGCCTGTCATGTTCCATCAGCCACTGAGTAAGACAATGACAAGTGTCTAAAGTACACAGTTATTTGTATAATGTCAGATGGGATGAAACAGGTCCTTTTTTAAACTTCACAGCATTAACGAAGCTGAAATAGAAGTAGCTGATAAAATCTGATCACCTTTCAGAAAAAAACAAACAAACAAAAAAAACAAAACAAAACAACAAAACTTTAAAAAGAAGTTTTTTTCTTTAGCAGTGATTCACTGTATTTCTATTTATGAAGCTCAAAATGTTTAAACTATTTCCCATTTCAAAAACTTGGATATAATATTTATTTGGTTTGCCTTTATATTTCCCAAGTGTCTGTTCCCATGAGAAGCAAAGGAGAGTTTTATGATAGTACAAAGAAAAAGCTTAGAAGAGGAACAACACTGGATTCAGAATAGAGAAATAATGATTTAAAATTCAAGGGACTGTTTGTATTAGAACTTTTAAACTAATTTGGACAAACTCTAAAATATTTAGTGTTGAATAATACTTTGAGGTAGGATTCACAGATCATTTAAACCATATTTTTTTGCTATTCTCTCACTCTGTATCTCCTGTGACATCTTAGCTGCTACATTCAGTTATGTGCTTGTTCTGTTCCCATGCGAGGAAGTAATCTGCTCAATCTATTGCATTGTGCTGTAGGGTGAAGCTGGCCCATATGTGGCTCTTAAGCTACATGTAGCTCACAAAGAGCTTAGTGTATTTCCATACTGGAAAAACTCCTGTGACCAGACCCGGAACTGTAGTTCTTCCATTGATTGTACTTGACTGGGATCCGGAAGCAAGTATGAGAGACTAGACATGCAAATATCCACAGGAGTTTCTGAACTGAAGTGCCTTTTTGGTCCACTTGTTAAAGAAAACAAGGATTGGAGAGAAAGTTTCATATTTCTTTGAAAGTAGAAATATTTTGAGAGTTTCTCCACACTATAACTGTACAAACCATGGAAAATGTATATAGTGGCTTTCAGTGTTAGAGGATTTGGTTTGGAATCTCAGGAAAACTGGACACCATTGACCTACATAAAATATCTACTGACATTTTTAATACTTCTTAGTAACAACATGAACATTATAAAATTTATATAACTTACATTCTCATAGGAAAAATTAGCAGCCAAAAAGTTACAATTTCAAAGTTTTTATGTGCATATCTACATAGAAAGTTTAACCTGTAATACATCCATATCTGGAATCTATACAGGATAGATGCAAACATGAACAGTTTTTGGTTTTTTTTTAGGATTATAAAAAGGTTTATGTAACTATAAAGAAAACTTGCCTCTGGAGCTGTGAACATGAATAAAAACAAGGACATTTTAACCAACTCTTTGCTAGTAAGACTTTTTAATAATCCTGGAATATCTTCTGAATTTTTTTCAAATGTATTAACTGCTTTCACCATAATTACTGCTTTCACCATAGTTACTGATATAAGAGGAAACATAATGCATAGTGTTCTTTTATGTAGTAGACTACTGACCAGAGATCTTATAGTCATTTAGAGAGGCTTCGAAAACTCTACAGCTAATTTAATATCAAACCACCTAAGTCAAACTTACCTAGGCACTCTCTCCTCATAACATCTTTCAGTCATTCAGACCTGCCTTACTGTTTCATACCTATCAGAATATGCAGAAAAACTAGAACTGTTAAAAGGTAAACCTAAAAAAATAGTTGCTAAAGTGCTCAGCAGTTACAAAGTTACAAGTAAGGACTGATTCAAATGCTTATGCCAAATCAGAATAAAAGGTGCAATGAGGACAAGTTTCTAACATCATAGATGAATGCTTCAGATACCATGCATTTTGATGTAAATTTTTTCAGCACTAGGTGTAAGGCTATATATAACAGAGAGTCTATTTTTAAAGGCAAACCCTCAGACAACGAGACGCTATGATGTTTCACAATGAATGTTTCCTGCATCAATGTGTCTTCATGTTATAGTACCCCGAGATAATTGAGATAGCTTGGATGTGACAGCATAAACACACATAAGTTATGTATACTTGAATGTGTAGATATAGCCTGATTATTCAAAATAATAATATAATGACATTATGAATTATCTTGTGCTGTATATACCTGGACACTCAGACCTGTACAGCATAATTGGAAAGATACATATATGCTTGTAAATGTATGTGAATATCAAACAAATATTACTTAAAATAACTTTTTATTTACTGTTTTTTTATATCTTTGCTAATGTTATGCATTTTAACTGAATAACTTGAAAGACTTGGATTTATTTTTCTAAAATTATTTGATTTCTTGCTATAAGAAAATAAAGCACTGAGATGCCATTTTAACCAGCAGTGTCCTGCTTTTTCCTAGAACACTTTTGCTTTAAATGTTAAGTTGCAATATGCTCAAACCACTCAGGAAAAAACATTGTTCGTGAAACTGAAAGTGCTCGTGTCTCTTTATAAGCAAGTAAGTCTTCTCATTCCTTTATCTTCCAATGGTATTCCGCAAGGCAATTGTTGTTGTTAGGAAGACATAAACTCAGCTTTCAAGAAAATGTAAATTGAAGATGAGATTATTTGATTTAATTTTTTGTTACTCAAGTGCTTAAGGAGCATTTTTAATTTAAACTTTAACATAGCTATAATTTTTCTTTCAGTTTTAAATTTTGTGTGCAGGCAAAGAAATTGGACATCAGCTTTGTATTTTGGCTTTTTGTTTTGTATTTTTGCCTGATTTTCCAGGTGTTAAGTATGGCATAAAAGTAACACTCAATATTGTTTCTCAATTATAATTTAACTCGGAAAGGACTATTTTGTGTTTGCATGTATTTCTAATGTTTCTGTAATGCTTACAGTAGAATATAAAATTCTGAAAAAAAAGTCATCATTTAAGCTGTACTATTTGAAATTTTACCGTAAGATCACCAGAAAAGAAGTTTATGAAATAGTCCTGAAATTATGCTTTTGGGGATTGACACACCTGTCTTAGTTCGAGGGAGAACTAAGATATCTATGCTGGCCAAGAAATAATCCCTCTCCTTTAAATTTAGAAAACAGAACTTTAATTAGG
>JAWWMP010000116.1:87917403-87939693 GCA_035047865.1 Dendrocincla tyrannina | reverse complement strand
TCTCTTCAGGTTCCTCAAGATGGTCTCAAACCTGATCTGTCCTACAGCAGACAGTCCATTCTCCCAGTCCCTGCCTTTGCCTTCTGTGACTTGGGCAGTGTGGCTGGAGCACTTGCTAGTGAAGACTGACCCAAGAAAGTAGGAGTACCTCAGCCTTTTCCATGCCCCAAGTAACCAGGTCTCCCATTTCCTTCTGGAGAAGGCCCATGTTTTTCCTAGTCTTTATCACCCATATAGGTATAGAAACTTCTCCAGTTGCCTTTGGTGTCCCTGATCAGATTTAATTCTATGAGGTCTTTAGCTTTGCTTCCTAACCTGATCCCTATCTGCTCAGACGGTCTCTCTGTATTTTTCCTAGGCTACCAGTCCTTGCTTCTACCACTGTTGCCCTCTTTTTTGTGTTTTTGTCCAGGAGCTCCTTGTTCATCCCTTCAGGTATCCTCCTGCTCTGCAGTATCGTAGAATCACAGACTGGTTTGCATTAGTAGGGACCTTGAAGATAATCTGATTCCAATACAATTAGTTGTTTGGGCAAAATCCGTGATTTGTGACCTGCAACACTGAAGGCAGTTCTCTATCCTCTGCATTACCTGTACATCAGTCTCCAAAAACATAGCATTTTGTAAACCATTGAGGGGAATGGCCCCATCATTTAAACATCCTGCTGTAGCTTTTAGGTGTGTTAATTGAGAATTGTGGATTTCTTCTGAAAAGCTAATTAGGAACTTCTGAATATTTCTGAATATATGGGTTTATGGGCTTTCTACCTCAATATCCAGCAACTAACGCATTCCTGAAAATGCAGGCTCCAAAACTAGCTAGGATGGATTCTTACGGTATTCACTGAAATGGCTCAGCCTCTTCTGGATTTCACTGGGCAGTTTGTTTCAGTAGTGATGTTGTACCTCCACAGGTTAATTATCAGACCTCAGAAGAAACACACTCTTCCAGTTTTCTTGTAATTTAACTTACTTGAATATCAGTTTGTTTGTGCATGGTGGAATTAGTAAAGAGAGACCTTTTGTCCATTATAACTTGATGACAATATACTGCTTTGGATGATAAAAAGAACTGTTTTCAGCCTCCCCTGATGTTGTCCTTAGGTGGCTTCTGTGTTTGATACCATGGCTGAAATGAAGTGGCCAAACTGAAAGGAATTTTTATCTTGCCTGTGCCCATTTATGTCCCTCTGTGCTTTCCTTTCACTGTATTTTTGGGAAGGAGGGAGGTGTAGTGTTTTTGCTTGTTTTAATACTAATGCAGTGTTATTTAATGATCATTCTGTTCCAGCTTCTTTTTCTGGAGCTCAGTTTCAGCTCTCAAGCATAAGCTGTTATTGTTGAAAATAAAAGTTTGTATTGTTAAAATATGTACTTCTTTAATGTGTCACTTTGTATATTTACTAATGTTGATTTTTTTTTTAATTGTAACAGTTATCAGACAAAAAGTGAGAAATAGCTGCTATTTCTTTAAGATTCTTTGTCAGAATAGTAATTTAATTTCCACAAAAGCTTAAATGTACCTTAAATGGTACTGGTAATTGTTAAATTGGTTTCTTTTCTACATGAAAGTTATGACTACATATTAGTTTTTTGCCCTTTTACATTGAATAGCCTTCTCTTCTTTAGAATAATCCAGCTGGCCACATATTTGCAGTGTATCTATCAGCCTAGACAAGGGGGAGAGAGGGGAAGAAGAGAGACCTGACAAAAGACTGGGTGGTTTTATACACTTACAAATCCCTGTATCTGTTTTAACAGGTGAAAAACCATTTGAATGTCCAAACTGCCATGAACGTTTTGCTAGGAATAGCACTCTCAAATGTCACCTGACAGCCTGTCAGTCTGGAGCTGGAGCTAAAAAGGGAAGAAAGAAGCTGTATGAATGTCAGGTGGGTAATGGAAGTAACAAGAGTCCCAGACTAGAGACCTCCCTCCTTAGAGGACTGTGGGGGTACTGAACAGGAAAGCCAATGAGAGTGGCCTGATGTCTCCAAGAGCTGCTTTAGTATAATAAATAAAAGGGTCACATTCAACCACACTATAAAGATAAATTCTTATATCTGAGTAGGTCCATTTAAAATGTGGAATTACTGATGTGGAGCCTCATAATACTTAAAATCAGAGAGACTCTAATGGAGTAGGCTGCATTTTACTGGTCTTTCTGCTTCTTTCTCATGGTTCGTAATGCAGTGACCTTCGCAGTTCTGAGCATGCTTCACTAAAGGTCAAAATACAAAATATTATTTCATTTCCTGTTTTTTATATTCTTCTGATACCAAACATACTGACTTTGTATGGAAAGTAATTCCAGCTTATGATGGCAATCTGTAATGTCTTTTAAACAAAATAAATGCTGTAGAGATTGCTAGGGTGCTTGGTCACTATATGTAACTGTCATTTGACAAGCTGTTTAAATAAATCTTACTTCGCTTTTAAAAGCTGATTCTGAAGAGCTAGAAAATACAAGAGCTGAGGTTAGTTGCAGCATTTTATTGGCTTGTTTGCTCCCCCACTTCTGTGGCAATCTCACGCTTCTTTTGCTCTCATGCTCTCACATGCCTCTGTCTTTACCTATCTCTCTCTCGTGCTCTCATGCTCTCTTGGTCTTTTCACATGCTGCTTCCCTCCATCCCTTCCCCTGTCTTCTTCCCCACCCACCTTTTCCACCTTCTCTCTCGTTCCCTTTTGCTCTTCTCCCCACTTCCCCCCACCCTACCCTGCTCTTTGCCTCGATCTCTTCCTTCCCCAGTTTGTTTCCTCTCTCTCCCCTCTCCCATCTCTCCCCGCCCCTTGAAGCCCTGCCTCTCTCTTCCCCCCACACCCCTTTCCTTTCTGTCTCTCACTTTTCACTTAATGGCTGTGGTTTGAGGCTAAACTGGGTTATATAGTGAAAAACACTGCTGGATATTGGCTTTATTTGTTCCAAAAAAGGAAGTGATTTATTCACAGAAAGCACTGAATGCTGCAGGAGATGGATTAATTCTGTATTTCAAATCAATTTGAAATTGATTTAATCAAAAGTTTCACTGATGCTGTTATATCACTTAGTTATGTTGAAGTTAATTCTGGGGAGTATACCTTTGTCTTAAGTTTGTTGTGATTGTGAGAATAACATTTATTACATACATGTATAATAACACAAAGTTGTACCTAATAGTTTCTTTGGACATACTATTTTGTACTGGTGTAAGACCTGGGACCCCGAACTATGAGCTCACCAAAGGGCTCTCCATTTAAAAATACACAATGCTCCAGCAACATCTGCCCTGTGGATTATTGGAAGAGCCCTTGGTTCTTTTAAC
Organism: Dendrocincla tyrannina; assembly: GCA_035047865.1. NCBI lineage: Eukaryota > Metazoa > Chordata > Aves > Passeriformes > Dendrocolaptidae > Dendrocincla > Dendrocincla tyrannina. The sequence continues at coordinate 87,936,389 of JAWWMP010000116.1, read as the reverse complement.
AACTTAAGACAGAGTGCAAAGGTGAAAAGCTGCACACATTTTCTGAAGGGGAATTTTCCTAGTAAACTGTAGAAAATAAAGAGTACTTGGCAAAAGTTTAAAGGGTAGCATTCAACCAAAATAAAGCATTTCACAAAGCATTGACTTAGCACATGCTAAAACATACAATTTAGCAAAATCCAAACCATTCAGCATTAAGCTACCCAAATATCAAGAAAAGAGATTAGGAGAAGAAGAAGTAAAGACATAGAGATAAAGAAAGATGGTTACTACCTTGAGTCCCATGTAATTCTGGCTTCCGCGTATCCAGATGGTAGGGCCACAACAACATGAAGGGCTCACTGTGTTGGTTTCATTTGCTCTGGCTCCCTGTCACCACTCCTCCCAGGTGAGACTTCTGGCCCGCTGGCCACTCTGGGGCTGAATTTGGGGTCTGCAGTAGGGTGAGGGGTAGTGCTGCTGGTGCGAGAGGGATTGTCAATTGCTCTGGGGCTGGACAAGCTGGATCCAAGTGGTTGGAGTATAGAGCAGGGCACCATTCCACCTTCATGAAATTCGACCTCTCCCTTCCCTCCAACACACACACTCCAAGCCAATAACTGATACAGTGATCCAGTCTCTCACAATTTTGAGATGTTTTATAGGCTACCAGTAGTATTTTTACTCACTTTATACAAAACTGATTAAATTCCCTTATCTGTTGTTTTAGCCCATTAATTCTTCTCACACTACTGTCTCCATCTTTATGGATTTGCCTGCATTTTAGAAGTCTCTTGTGCTACCTCTTTTTCCTTCTCTCTTGTCTCTTCCATTGCACTTCCTTCCCTTACCTCCCTTTCAGCCTTTTCTGCATGATCATATATATTCTGATCCTTCTTGTCCTTGGTTTGTCTCTTTACAGTTTGTTCACATCCTTCCTAAGCTGTGATGTCTATAACCAAGGACTGTAACCCCTCTTTTTTTGACCCCTGTTGTTATTTCTCTGCCAAAGGGTTTATCTGCCTTTGTACATGGGTCCAGCTTTGATACACTCCAGCTGTGGAAACTTGACTCAGACTGCTGAGATAGAGCCGTGAGACTGTCTGTACAGTGATAAAATATCAACATCACAGTATGAGAGGACTACTGGTCTGTGATCATTATTAGATCAAGGATTCAAGAGAGAAAACATGGACATTAAAAGATATAATCTTTAAAAATAAGGCAGAGAGCATTGTTGGAGGGTGGTTGACTCCAGGACAGTCAGGATCTGCCACACCGGAGTTGAGCCATCAGGGCTGTTGCTGTTGATGGAGTGGAGGAAGGTGACAGCTCCACATCCCTGATGATGGCTCCCAGAAGCCATGACCCTTTGTGAGAGACTAAAACATTAATCCTTAATGACTCAAACAATTGGCCATCCACAAAAGCAGAGAGTGATTTGCTGAGGCCAGTTTTGCATCCCTCAACAGATGTAAAGAGACTTTTTGGGTGTGGAGTGGTGAAACATCTGATCTTCATAAGAGCATCTCAGGTGCAGAGGGAGTGACTACCCATCACTAGAGGACAACCATGACAAACTGACATTTGTTTAACAACAAACTGAGTTTTGAACCAGATAAGGGAAGAGGCCAATAAGAAGCAGACCCTGCTAGGTGGGATAATGCTTTTCATCATGTCAGTGTCCTGCCTTACACAACTGACTCAGGCATAAAACTTCCCCCTCCCCGGGGAAGTACTGGGACATTTACATGTAGGCCTGAAGGTATTCTCCAGCTTCTGATGGGGCATAACTGGCTCAGCCACGCTGGTGTGAGAGGCAGCAGTCATGCCTTAGAAGGTGTCATAAACCATCAAGAGGACTGTACATGATGCACAGTGTTGCAATAGACAGTGTAGAAGTCCCCCCCTACCAGGGGAAGTATCTAGGCATTACCACATAAACCTGAACATATATTAACCCATTGGACTCTACATTTTATGAGCTTCCTCCACCCACAACGGATCAAGATGGTGACAATCACTTCAACCATCAAACACGGAAATTGCAACAATCAAGTCTTGTTGCAAGATCCACAGGAGGTGATACTTTTCCACTATCTTTCTACTCTTATCCTTTCTCTCTCTTTCTTTCTTTTCCATATATATTTTCTAGTGATATTTTTATACTTTTATATTGTTACATTTCTATGGGTAATAACCAAAATGGCTACATACCTTCTTCCCATTGTAACCAAATTGTTCTAGAATAAATGAGCCATATATATACAGATATATATTTCTGTATGTAAAAACACTGGTCATTCAGTGTCCTTTCACTCTAATCCACTTCAAGGGATGTATTAAAAAGAACCTCAGTTACTTTTGCCTTTAGGGGAGGGTCGTGACACCAACACCTGCCTGGCTGATGAAGGGCCTCCAGATGCTATAATGGCACACCAGTGCTTAACTTCATATTTTGCTAAATAGTAGTTGGTTTTTATGTGTGTTATACCTAAAAGTTATTCATATTCTGCATGAAATCTCTTTGTACCCAGCTAGTGATGTCTGAACAATCCAAGGGACTGTAACAAAGGTGTCCACAGAGATAAATAGGTCTTGTCTAAAGATGGCTAATTGCAAAACACCGCATCTTTCAATTGCCTCTGTCTTTGCCTACGTCAAGTTAAATGTTTTAAAACAAAGATAAATTTAGCTACTTATAAAATATTCCCAATATAATGCACACAACTTTGCTTTAGAAACATAGACCCTAGAAAATAGTAAAATGACAGTGTGATACCTGTTAATCATACTGCTTAATGAACTCATTGTAGAAAAAGGCTTGTTATAAATAATAATCTTGAAACAAAATAGATTAAAATTATTTTAAAAGGAAGAGATAGATTTGGCATTATGATAAATACAACAAATGGACACAAATTATAATGCATGGGATTTGAAATGAATAGCCAACTTTATATCTTTATCTTCAGTTACTATTAACACCAGCTGCTTTTCAGTTATCAGAATTTTTTATTCATTTTTCATTTTTCTTTTAATTGTGATATGTCAGGGAAGCTCCAAATCACTAAGGAAGTGCCTCTTTTCTGTAAGGTAGTTTTTCTTACACCTATTAACAGTGATGGAAGGTTTTGGCCATTTTTTGTAAAGGGCATTTATAAAAGCAACTAGCAGCTTTTGTAACCTCACGGCTTTGAGAACAAAAGACATTTTGAAAGGAGTGTTCTGGTGGGAATTAATTTTATCTTACTCCCTTACTGTTAAAGAAAACAGAATACTTGTAAAGATACTTGTAGAGTTGAGGAGGAAATACTGACTGATAAGTGTTTGTTGTTATACACAGATTATTTTATTCTTTTTTACTATATTAGGATTTTAGGTGTCTCTAGACATCAATTGCATTTGAAACAAAAATAGTAACATATTTCAGGCAATATCTTTTTTTTTCCCACTAATTTATTTTTACTGCTTTTTTTAAAAAAAAATAATTGTTTTTCTTATGACACTTTAGGCAATTCTTCATGAAGACTAAAGGGAGGATTCATAACATTTTGTATTGTTTTAGTCATTATGTCAACATTTAAGGACCTTTCATCTAAGTCATCAGCACTCCTTGAAAGCCCTGTTTCAGCTGCTAGAATCATGCATCATATCATATTGATATATATATACTTAACAAAATCAGTAGATTTATACAAGTTAGTTTTGGGATGATCCATGATCCAGACACATTTTGAACCCCTTTGTTGTTTAAGACTCCTCTGGGGAAAGCACCAGCATAATACCATTCTGAAGTTTTTTGGGTTTTGGGGTTCTCTTTGTGTTTGGACAAGTTTGCCTTTACTCTTAAACATTGAACTGCTGAATGCATGGTTTTATTTTGTTATTTTCATAGTATCATAGTAAATAACACATATTCTGAATTGTTGATTATATTATTCAAATACAAAGCCAACACTTTCTATGACAAAAATAAAAACCTATAATTTTTTTCTTTTCTCTATTTTCCCATACCTAGTGACAGATTACACAGTTGTTATTTTCATGTTGTATATTTTCATTCCCTTTTTAAATAACGTTTCCAAAATAATCATGAAAGGATCTTTTTTACTGTCAACTTATTCTAGGGCAAAATTACCATCCTGTAAAACTACACTGAATATTAAATGATACTGTCTTGGAAGGCATTTATGGGCTAAAAAACTGCTTGCAAGCACCCTGCAAAGCATGTCACTTTAGCCAGTTGACTTTGAATTGTCTTACAGGGAACATAATAATTCAAATAGAGCTAAGTTCTGTTACTGGTTATTAAACAGATGCCAGATTGTTCAAGTAAAAAATATGAATCTGCCTTAAATCTCATACTTTTGGGTAAACCTTAAAAAAAATGTTTTACCTAACAGAGAGTGAACTCATTTCAGGTATTTGCTCCAGACTTAGTAGAACCATATGAACTCTTTTTTAATCCAAATATATGGTTTAGATATCTTCCTAGGTCTGGTTTCCAGCTTGATCACATGTTCAGAACGCTACAAATCTGGCATCTTGCACTACAGTTTCAGCTCCCCAAACTCATTATTTATTGAGTCATATTCAAAGTCTAGGAACGTTAACCTTTCTAAGTATCTATTGTTCTATTAGCAACATAATTCCTTCTTCCACGAGGCATATAAATACCTAAATGTAAGGAATAAAATAACACGGTGTTTTCACCTTTGTTTAAAACAAGGGAGACACTTATTTAAGGCAAAAGTTCTTAATAGAATTGAAGTCATTCAGAGATTAAGGTTACTGCAACAATAACTGCTTCTGTCATCTTTTTTTTTTTTTTTTTTACCTTGTCACAAAGCCACAGCTACAGATTTTATGCTTACCTGTGAAAAATGTTTACAGTTTATTTACTCTCAGGCTCTTATCTTTGTGAATGGCCCATTGAAAATAGCCACTAGAAACAACACTATCTTCAACTGAGTCCTTTATTTGAACAAAAATGTTCATCCCAACAGTAGGAAATTCAGGGCTTTATTGTTATTCTTGGTGTTCTGCAATTCTGGACACTTCTCCAGATGTGTTTTCTGCTATTTTTCTTCATTGCAATGATATAGTGTGTTATTTTTCCTTTTTCTCTAGGTAACTATTAGAACTCTTGTAAATTCATCTCTGTATACTATCATTTTCACTTGGGAAAAATATGAAAAAAAGAAAAGTATGAATTTTCCAAATGTCTGTGATCATTCCTGTTACAGATAGTTGAGCAATTGAGACAGACTGCTTATTTTGTAGTATCTGCCTACATGCAACCTCTGAATTTGTTTTGATGTTTGTGATAACATGAGCCCGCACCTGGGATCCCTCATGTAAGTAATGACTGAAACTCTGATGATATTCTGGGAAATGTCAAAGTGGATAGAACTGCTCTTTTGCTAAGCAACTTTGTTGAGAGCTGGTATTTGTCCCTTAATTCCAAATGTTTATAGAGTTGGTAAACAAAGGTAGAATGACTCAGTTCTAGAAGGATGATCTTGTTTATCAGGTCCCGATGAATATACCTTATATTTGGAAAGCTATAAAACCAAACACTGATAGGAAATGTACTGACTTGAAATGAAGAAGTAAAATGGAACATGTATATGGAAAGTAAGACCTGTTTAGCCACAACACTTATAGAAACTGAAACCAGTTTGGCTGTAAATCAACCTCAAGAAGGGTTAGAAACCTTTAGTAATCAAGGCCAGAATTCTGGATGTGCCGGAGGAATATGACCTCAGGACAGAGCATATTTTAAGTTGATGGTAAGAATGATGAAGTCAAAATAACTCAGGGTTTCTTACTTTATGACTGTGAGTTTGTTCTGTTTCCTAAGTAAAAAGTGTTTTATTTCAGACTTATGGCAAGCATGCATGCATTATATATCACAACTGTTATGTATCTTTGAGGAACTAAATTATACACACAGTGAAATTACAGAAGTTTTCAAGGGAGGACTGAGCACAGTGTTTAAGAGGTCTTAATTGTGGACATATGGGCACACAGGCTGAAGGTCTCAGTTCTTCACTTTGTATCCAGGGGCTACAGTAATGTAGACAAGGAAAGAAATGCAATTAAATATAAATTTAAAAAAAATGCAAGTCTTACATGTATCTTGTACTGAGAATAAAAAGTAGATGGGATAGCTAGTTTCTTAAACCAATGATCTCAACTTTCAGATGAAAAAGAGTCAATTTAAAAGTTGCAATCAGTAAGCTGTGAATGTAGTTTGTGGGGCCTAAGCAACTGAATAATATATCAGTCCGGTAAGATCAAAAATGCATACATTTTATACTATAGATTATCATGTTTTATCTTTGATCCACTAAACTCACATTCTACTGCTTTCATGTGTGGGATTGTATTATCTTTTACTGTTTGGTACTATTTGTCTTTTATTCTTTCATATAGATTTATCTTGCTGAAGTGAGAAGAGACAAAGACATATAGTTGTGTACTATGTAGTACCAGAGTCTTCAGAAGGGATAGGTCATGAATTATATGATTTGTTACACAGGGGGGTGCTCTTATCTGCCTCTGAGGCAGGGTAAATGAGGTTCCTGTTAATAAATCCTGGGTAAATCAGAGTGAAACAAAGCTGAATGACTGGTATATATATGAGGTAGAATTATTTAAAAACAATTTAATTGCAGCATAAAGGAGGTATGTGGCTATTTTGGTTCTTTTCTATAAAGTATAAAATTATCACAAAGAAAATGTATAACGAAAAAGAAAAAGAAAGAAAGAAAGAAAGAAAGAAGGAAAGAAGGAAAGAAGGAAAGAAGGAAAGAAGGAAAGAAGGAAAGGAAAGAAAAAGAAAGAAAGAAAGAAAGAAAGAAAGAAAGAAAGAAAGAAAGAAAGAAAGAAAGAAAGAAAGAAAAGGATAAGGGTAGATAGTGGACAGGAGAGTCATAACCACCTGTGGATTTAGTGATAAGACTTGATTGTTGTACTTTTGATATCTGTGGTTGGAATAATGGTTGCAGTTTTGATGTGTTAGGGGTGGGGGCCCACAAAACAAAAAGTTTGTCAGTTTATATACATTCAAGTTGGCATGAGAATGCCTAGATTCCTCTCCAAGGAGGGTGTTCTTCATGTGTAATGCTATGATGGGCCATGTGTAGTCATCTGATGGAGAGTTCCCAAAAAGAGTTGAGGGGTTCTTCAGGGTTGTTGGTGGTCCATAATCCTCTCTAGGGATACAGTAGGCATTTGACACTGCTTCCTGCAACTGTGCAGTGTGTCTTATGATGAAAAAGGAGCAGCTGACATTGAAAAAGTATTACCCCACCTCCATAGGATCTTCTTCTTATCAGCCATATCCCTTAGCTGGTTCAAAACAGCTTGTTTAAGACATCATGTTCTCAATTGTCCTGGATGCCATCAACAGTCATTGGGCTGCCACAGGATGGAAAAGATTTATTTTAAGAGTTACATGGGAGGAAAACTCATGTGTGCGCACATATGTGTATGTATGTGTGTGTATATATATATATATAACATGAAGTGTAATGTGTTCAGCACATTTCAAATCACTGAAAGGCCTGAGGAAAATAATTTATTTACATTTATTCCTACTACAGTAATACAAATAATAGGAGAACTAGAATACTGTCAATTGATGTTAGTTCGGAACTACTTTACTTTGTGCCGGCTGCATCTGACTCCCTTTGTTTTGTTTTGGCAGCAGGATATCAAGCAGATGTTGTTGCCTCTTGGCTACTTTTCTCTGGCTTAATCTTGAGAGTATGGCAAAACACACAGCTCTGTACAAACTAGTACTCTAGTCTTATTGATTGTAAACTTCCATAATCATTTCACTTCTTTCCTCTTTATGCTATCAATGTCAGTTCTAAACCCAGAACAATTTACTTGATCAAATTTTAAAACTGGTTATGCATACAGGAGAAATTGCATTCCACAGAGAATAAAAACTACTCAGAGACTTCCTTGCATGACCTGATACCAGAGCTGACCTTACTTTGAGCTGAAGGTTTGACTTTCAACCTTCTGAAATCCCTTGCAAATCAAAATGTATGATTCTATGATGATACACGATTGTAATCTCAAAATTTGTTTTTAATATGATGGTTCTGTCAGGAAGAGTTGATGGGTTACTCAATCTGCCATGTCATGAGTACCTACCAAGGATGTAGACATCCTTGAATAAATATGTCCATTTCACATTATCATGTATTATGTGAAGCTCATTTTTGATATTATTTTCCCAATGGGGAATTTTTCTTAATGTGGATGTTGCGGTTTAGCTAGGACAGATTTAACATTTCAACATATGTTCCTTCACATTACAGTAAGTGTTGTGCTTTTTGCCATGACTGTCAGAATTTATCATCAGTTGAAGAGGTGTAATATAAAAATGCAGGAATCTATATTAAGATTGTTCTCCTAACCAAAGTCTATGGGGAATGTTATGAAAAATGTAGTATGAAAATATCTCTTTTCCTTTGCAAGGTCATTTCTTTTTCCATGCTGTCCCTAGGACAAAATTTAGAATTACAAAACTGTTATTTTTAAACACTGTTTTCCAGTCTGGTAAGATTTTGTCCTAAGGGTATGAGAGTAGATTTTGGTGACATATGGTAGTAGGGGTTGCTATGGGAATTACTCATTGTTACTGAACTGTAGGGTGATTAGTCAAAGCAAATTCCAGTGAACAGCTTTAATTCATGTGCTTCTTTTTCTTTGAGTTTAAGCAGACACTTTTTTTTTTTTTTTAATACATGTGGTAGAACCACAGAATCACAAAAGTACTTCGAAGATAAAAAAAATTATCTGTTCACTGTGTAGTTCTGAGTGCTTTTCTGTTCACTTACTTTTTGTTTGTGCAATATGAGTTCAGAATTAAAGTAACAAAGGCCGTGAATCTGTCAAAATACAGTACAGTGTTGACAAATGACAGCACTATAGATTTGATGAGTTTTGACAACTTGGAAAAGTGTAATTAGCACCCAAAAGACGCAAAGATACTGTAACCTCAGAATCAACATACAGGAAAGTTCTCTTTTAAGGACAGTGCATACTTCTAATCAGTACTTATGGCGACAGTGCTGTTTAAAGCAGTTCACAGTAAACACAATATAATTAAAATTAATTTTATTCCTAAATAGTTAAATCATGTACTCATTTTGAAAAACTTGCTTCTCTCAGGTGTGAAATTTCATTTCTTTATGGTGGACAACAGTGGCAGGGGAGAGGGAGACCTTTAAAAAAGTTGCTTCTATTTCAATCAAAATTTGCCAATTATTTTCATGAAACTTTATAAATGGTACTGATATGCATCGCTTGCATCATGCACCTGACTCAGATATTTGTGAAAAAAAGTGATATACACAAACTCCTGTGTCCAGCAGGTTCAGAAAAATTAATTTAACCATACGAATTGTATTGTTTTGGCTATCATGGTGTAAACTGTGGACACCATCTCTTGGATTATTATTCCATTATTCTTCTAAATGTAGAGTTCTAAAATGGTCTTAAATACTTTGAGGGATATAAACCTTGTATTCTCACATGAATTTAAAGGACTCTGTGGAATGCAATTTCTCCTGTATGCATAACCAGTTTTAAAATTTGATCAAGTAAATTGTTCTGGGTTTAGAACTGACATTGATAGCATAAAGAGGAAAGAAGTGAAATGATTATGGAAGTTTACAATCAATAAATAATGAATAGTAATTACTTTTTAGACAGTAAATCCGTGAAAGAAGATTGTGCCTATTTTCATGTTGTCACAAACACAACAGATAACTAGGCATAATCAATACAAAGCTAATTTCTAGACATACTAAGAAATAATTGATTTTATGAATATTTATATGCTCGATACATCAAAGTGATATGAACTCTTTCTGAGCAAGCTAAAATTTTGTAAATTGGTCACACTTATTCTTCTTTCAATCATAGTCCCTGCATGATAAAATCAAATATAAACATTTTTAAAAGAAATTCTACAGTCTTTTTTTTTGCCTTTTTTTTTTCCCAATTATTAGGCAAGTAATGAAAAATATAACATGGTATTAGTAAAGGCTCAGGTTGCAGTGATTTTTTTTGTAAATGAAAGTTCTTATCAGCATATGTATTAATATATATATAGATAGACTGATTCCTTTAATCAAGTGTTCAGTAATTATTTTGAGAAACTTCTAATAATCAGTAGGTAACTGTGTGGAAGTCAGTAAAAGGAAGTCATAAGAAGCTCACACAAAAATAGTGAGAAAGAATGATAAATAATCTTTTAAAGTAGTCAGCAATAATGATGTAAATTTTCTTGTCCTTTTTTTACTCCCATCACACAAAGAGTGACATGAAAAGTCAAAAAAAACTTGCAATTTTTTTTTAAAAATGTAGTGAGAAGATATATTTTATCTCATTTTCCTTTTTTTTCTATTTAATTAAGAGATATATAAATGGTGTTACACAGCAAGAAATGCAATTTATATAACAAGATATGATTGAAAATCCCTATACTGTTCTGATCCTCCTGATTTATATTGATATCACTGTGTATATTTAACCATTCTGCCAACAGTGTGATATTTTAGATATTCTCTGGATTTGATCAAGTCAATACATTTTCCAGCTCTCCTATGGAATGGACAACATGATTGTCCTGCATTGTTACATATTTTCTGATGATTGAACACAGAATTCAACCTCATTTCTGAAAGTAAGAGGTATGATGTGACTGTACCAATTCATGAGTTTTGTCTAAAGAAGTTCAATAGGTCATTTATTTATTTATTTATTTATTAATGGTTGATATTCATGCCTGAATAGGTGAAGTGTGTGTGTGTGTGTGATTACACATTTAATTCTGCAAGCTAAAAGAATTCATGTGCGTGATCCAAAAAGAGGAGAAAGGTCAGTGAGATGGATTGCAAGACCATGCTTTGCCTTAATATGATTGAGAAAATAGAGTGCACTATTTCATACTTGTTAGAGACATAATATGATTTGTATACCATGCTTATATCACTCTTTCAAATTATTTGAATGTGTTAGGCAGTAGGTCATATCTAAATTGTAATGACTCACTTTGCATTAACATCTAGCCAGCTTGCTAGCTAGGAGTCATCCCAATTATATTTCAAGGGCTTTCAAATAGAGTGATTAAGAGGAGAACATTTTTATGCGCAAGCAGTGATGTAGCTTTGTAATAAAAAAAGTAGAATGAGAATTATCCATAACACATTTTCCACTCGCCACAACTAAAAGCTCCAATCCGTCAATGACTCATTGCAGATATACACTCGTGACAGGGTAGAATCTTACTAACAGCAATAGGACTATCTGACTGAAGTTTCTTCAGAAATTGGTGTCAGAGGAAATATTCCTTCTTGTCAAAGTGATATAACTAAATTCTATTCATATTTTGTTTTCAGCCGTTAGTTTACCTGAATATAATTCTACACTGATGTCTAGTTATTGCTAGGACTGCTTCACCCTCTAATGGTAAAAATATACCTTCTCTTTACATATTCCAGATGTACAACACATTACCAGGGTGTGATTTCATCAGGACAGTACAGAACAAATAGATTTTGTATCCTTAAAGTGGATGTGATTTCCTGTTCCTATCCCTCCTTACTGAGGTGGACACAAGAAGAGAAGTTATAATTTTCATATAATAACAAAGCTATTCTAGAAATTTCTTACCCTTTTGCTCTGTATCACAAGGCGAAATTATAAGCTGGGTCTTCATACTTATTTCTATTAAAATATTAATGATAATTAATTAAAAATACCAGCTTCTTCTTTTCTTTTTCAGAGATTAAAAAGAAAAAATTCTGAATTTTAATATTTTGCTTTCAATGTTGTCCCTCAGAGCACTCCATTGCACTTTCTGTTGCACCCCACAATGGAGGTAGGAGTGAGCAAAAACATGAAGAAAGGAAGCAGAGAGAAGTGATGGAGGGAATTAATTATAACCTGTTGTTTCATTAGTGAAGTTATTAATATAGCTTTATTGTAAATTTCCAAGGTATTTTAAACACAACTTGATCTTAGTGATGTGTCCAGCAAAACAAGGTGCAAGGTGATGGACTCAGACCTAGGACTTAAGGGGTTTTTTTGTTAACTGACACACCTTTATGTACCCTCTTGTCTGTGTGCCATGACCCCAAACAACCAACACATATTTTTAAAGAATAAAGAAATACATACAATTTTAGATTCACAATAATTGATTTTTCTTTACATAAGATTCAAAAGACATCAAATACATAGATAAAATACAATATGTCAAATATTTTGAGTTTCCACTGACTGATATCTAATCACTCATATAAGAAAATGAAGCAGCACATTTCATCTGCAGAGAGTTCCTTTAAAAGAACAAGTGAGCTGCACATAGGATATTACCACTCTGTATAATGAAGCTGCCGCTAAATTTTATTGTTTAACTCCACAACTACCCATAACATCACAGAAAAAAAAACTAAACAAGGGATATTGCACTTAACAATATTTTTGTTTTCTTGACAATTTCTGAGGGCTTAAAATACATTCCTCATAAATTTCAGGAAACGTATTTTTAATAGCAGTATGCAGTGAAAATTTTAAAACATTTCCAGACCCTGAAAAGCTTACTCAAGGGATTTTCTTTTATACTTTGAAAACAATACTTGCAATATACAATACTGGAACAGTACGGGGTGCTTGAGACTTCTCTCACAACATGTACATGATAGAACTTTAGCGTATGCTTTTACCTGTGAAAAACGGTAAAATAAATACCTGCCCCCTTTCATAAAGATAATGAGTTATATGTACAAGATTCTTAGAAGCATCTTGTATAGTTAATATTTTCAGGATTCATATATTTAGGTTATGAAAAAAGAAGATATTATAGATGTGAAGTCAAGAATTTATTGTCTGCTCAGTTTTCACAGTCAAGTGGCCCTAATCATCTAAATAATACAAAAATCTTTCAATAATAAAATGGATAAATTTGATTCAAAAAAATGCTTTCATACTTATTCCTTTCTTCTTTTTCTAATGTTCAATATTCATTTCTCAGATGTTATGCTTCCCTGGAATGTGAATACCCTTCTTGGCCCCAAGGCTGACAATTATATCCTTCCTCAATCACAACAGTTTTGATGTATTTTCCCTTCTTTCTCAAATTAATTTCTTCTTTCCCAGAACACAGACACTGGTAGAAAAACACACGTTAGGGATGTGATTTTGCCTGGTATAGAGTGAGTTTTCTGCCTAGTATGTGGGTACAGTGCTGTGTTTTTTATTTAGTATGAGAATAATGTCAAAAATAGACTATGTTTTGGTTGTTTCTGTGTAGTGCTTAGTCTAAATCAAAGGCCTTTCACTTTCCCATGCTCTGCCAGTGAAAGGGTGCACAAGAAACTGGGAAGGAGTATAGCCAGGACAACTGAGTCAGCTGGCCAAAGAGCTATTCCATACCATAGAACATCATGGTCACTATAAAAACACAGGGATAGTTAGCTATAAGATGCTGGTCATTGCATTGTGCATCACTTGTCTTTCTTGGGTTTCATTCTTCTCTCTTTGTTTTGTCCCTGCCATTGTTGTTGGTTTTATTATTATTAATTATTATTATTATTAATTATTGCAATATTTCATTTCAGCTCTTAAACTGTTCTTATATGAATGTACGGATTGTACCTATTTCCAATTCTCCTCACCATCCCTCTGGGCATCTAAAGGGGGAAAGAGCAAGTAGCTGTATGGTACTCAGTTGTTGGCTGGGGTTAAACCACAATAAGGGGAAACAAATATACAGAATTTTCAAATATTTCTATTAGTCAGTCATAGTAAGACATCAAATCATAGTAATAGAATAGTTTGGGTTGAAAAGGAACTTTAAAAATTGTTTTGTTCAACCCCCACTGCAATGAGCAGGGACATTTTCAACTCAATCAGGTTGCTTAGACCTCCATCAAGCCTGTTCTTGAACGTTTTGGGAGATGGGACATCTACCACCTCTCTGGGCAATGTCCTAGAGTTTCATCACTCTCATTGTAAAAGGTTTCTTCTGCATATATAGTTAAAATCTACGCTCTTTTAGTTTAAAAACTTTTCCTCTTCTGTTGCAATATGCCCTTGTAAAATGTCTACATTTGTTGTCTACCCCCAACTTTCTAAGAAGCATCCTTTAAGTATTGAAAGGCTACAATAAAGTATCCATGGAGACTTTTCTTCTTCAGGATGAACAATCCAAACTTCTCAGCCTTTCCTCATATGGAAAAAAAAAAAAGGTGCTGTGGAGTCTGGGTCTTATTGTTCACCTCTGTTAGAACATCTAGCCATTTTACAATAGTTTACCATCACACAGGATTTCTTTTTGATACCTGCTCTCGTGTGTTGCTGAAGTCTACCATTCTCTTCAGCAGTTTCTCATGTTAAAAAATTTCCTTAACACTGTCTCAGATCTTCTGACAATGTCAAGCTTCAATGCACCACCCTGTAGGCTCTGAGAAGAGAAAGAGTATTTGGTAATTTAATGATCATGTGATATTGTACATAATTTTACATCTCCAGATATATTCATGTCACGTAGCACATTCAACAGTTTTAAACACCAGTGGACTTTTCAGTTTTACCAGTAACCTAACTAAAATAGACAGTTTTATTAATAATAGAAAATATCAGATCATTAATCACCTATACACAAAATAATTATTTCCTCTAGCAATGAAATCCATTTATTCTTGGGATTATCAGTTTCTTAAGAATCATTTAGAGAAGCCTAAATGTATTCTCTAAAATAATTTATTTAAAAAGATATTTCTCAATGAGGATAAACTTAAATAACAGGCAGAGAAAAGTGCACAAAACAATATAAAACTCCAATTAATATTGAACAATGACAGAGTCTGAGTGACTATGAGGTTGTTCACTAAATAGGGAAAACCAGTGGATTCTGATTGTCATTTTAACTGTGAACTAGTCATGTCAATATGGTTATATAATTATGAGACAATTTAGAAGAGGATGTAGAGGACCAGAGAGTCACTTCTGAAGTAGCATACGTAAAATATTTTTGGTATAATGACAGCTAAAGTGAGCAATCTTGCAAACCCAGATACCTAATATATAAAGAAAAAAAGTAAATGGAATTAAAATAGCTGGCATTTGCTTCTCAGTCTTGCAATAATATGTGAGCAATCTGGCATAAAATGGGGGAACAAGTTGTTTCTGGAATGACTTGCCTTATTCCTAGATTTTTATACCTCAGTTCTCCACACTTCCTGATGTGGAATTATCCAAATGGATGTTTATAAATCTATGCTCCTCAGAGATGCAAAAAATTGTTTTTACTTATCCTACAAGCACAAATTCTGACTCCAAACCTCTTTTTCACATTTTCACGTGACTTTATGCTCCTTTATAACTAGATATTAAAAAAAAAAACGAACAACAAAACAAAACTTTCATAGCTATTTGTTCTATTTGCACTGTTTTCAAAAATTAAGTATTTAAACAAGAGAAAAAAAAATGGGTTTTCCTCATCTTTCTGGAAATATGTTGCTATTTTCAGTAATGGTCAGAGTTCTGGGCTTTGATGTATGGTGGTATTTGCGGTAATAATGAAAATAGGAATTTAAAGTTAAGAGGTAGAAATGAAGATGCATGATTATTAATAAATAGAAATGATATATCTCCCAGAAGTCAAAGTATAACATTGATCTTTGGAGTATGCATCATAATTCAAACATGAATTCTAAACATAGATAATGGCAATCATCATCTGGCTGAAATTATAACTCTTTTTTTTTTAAAACTGCATTCTTAGATACATTCACAGCAGAATTTCATAAATTCTTTCTTTCATTACTGTACTATGTGAATTCAAAAAAATATAAACCAAAACACTTAACAACCAAATAACAAGAAAATGTATCCAACATAATTTAAAAAGAAAATATAGAATTCCACAAATAAATGTTTTCTTGATACACAGAAACAGGTGACCTACAGGAAAATGACAGTTATCAAATATCTGTGACTTCAGTGTGGCATTTCGAGTCTGCAGTTTGTTTTCAGTTTCCAGATTTAGCCAAGACTTTTATCATGGTCTGAGTTACTAGATAATATTTAAAAGTATCAACAGAATACCACATTTGACCTTTATTCTGATAGGTTCTTGTGATGGTTTATCTGTGGCTGGCTGACAAACACCCACCAAAATACTCTCTCTCACTCCCTCTCCACAGGTAAGCAACTAAGCACCACACAATGGCTTGCTCACTCCCTCCCAGCAAGATAGATGAAAGGACACGTAAGAAAATAAGATGGAAAAGCTCATGAGTTGAGGTAAAGACAGGGAGTTTTTACCTCCCTGTCAGCAATTATCATCACGGGCAAGACAAACTCAACATTGATTTAATTTCTTGCCAAACAACAAATAAATAAAGAAGGATGGTGTAAAACAGAGGCAAAACTAAAAACATGTTCTCCCTATAATTCCTCTTGTCCCAGACTCAACTTCGCTGATCAATTCCTGACTCACCTACTGCCTACCCCACCATAAAACAGTGCAGGTGGATGAGGAAATGAGTTATGGTCTGTCTACAGCTGTTCCTTTCTGCCACTCTTTCATCCTCACACTGTTTCCTTGCCTCACCATGATCTTCTCTACAGGCTGCAGGGAAATCTCTGTTCCAGCGACTGGACTATATTCTCCCTCACCTTCTTTACTGCTACTGCCCGCATGGATGTTTCTCACATATATTTCTCATGCATCTCTCACTGTTGCTGCACAGCACTTTTATCCTTTCTTAAATATGTTATCATAGCAGCACCACCAGCTTCACTACTGCACTCAAGTTTGGACATTAGTGGGTCCGTTTTGGGGTCATCTGAAACGGGCTCTTCAACATGGGGACAACTTGCAATTTCTCACAGAGGCCACAGCAAAGGCCTTACCTTGCCACATAAAGTAAATATAACTTTTTTAACAAGTTAATAATCCAGATATTATTTGAAAAAAATCAAAGTCTGAATTCGATTTTTTTTGATATTATAAATGACAAAACTCTGAATTTCCATGGTGAAAGCATAGTCTTTAAAAATGGAGAAGCTAACTGCTAAGAGGCAAATAGCTACTGACGGTGACACTAAGAATTTGAAGGATAATTATGAGACAATTACTGAAGGAAGCTACTAAGAGTATTGGAAGTACTGATTGTAGATCAAATACATGTGAGAAATTTGATATTTGCATACCTTTGCATAACAGTTCACCAGCATTAGCATGGTAATTGAATCAAAGGATTCAAGTGTGTACAATACATAATGCTGCGTTATTATCATTGAAATATTTATATTATTATTGCAAACTTTGTTGAATTTGCAACTAATAACATAAATATAGGGAAGAGAAAAAATGGGAATGGTAGGGGATGGTAGCCTGCATACTATGTGTCAGGGTTTTCCCAACAGGCTGTCTCAGTGAAGTATGCAGTGAATATTCATTAGAGACACTTAGATTTTCCACTGCTCACTTTTTATATTGAAGCATGTTTTTAGCAAACTTGTAAATTAGAACAGGAAATGTTCTAATTTTCCACTGAAAAATATTGTTGACAAATGGACTTCATACTTTTGATGTGCACCATTTTTTATGCCAAGTCTAGTTCTATTTATGCTAAATCTCCTGTTGTGACAGTGTTATGAATGAGGTAGAATTTGGCATGTGGCTCCCTCCCATATGTAAATATTCACGTAACTGTCCACACATGAAAGAGTTTCCAAGAATCATGATAAATAATGAAGGCACTTTGCTGTTCCTAAAGTAACTGGGGAACAGTGGTATATTATTCCATTTCTTGTTTTGAATTACCTCTAACCTTCAAGCAGCAGGAATTCCCTTATGACAATATGCCTTAATCTGGTGCCTTATATTTCATAATGAAAAGACTGCACAGTAGAACATTAAAGCTTTGTGTAACACCATTGCATCTGTGCCACAGAGGGAACACAATGTTTTTAGACTTGATGTTGTTACTGGTAAAATCTTTTCATATCAGAAATTTAGACAGAAGGAAGAAAAAAAGCCTGTCTCTTCTTTTAGTGTTTTGTGAATTTCCTTCATGTCTGATTAACAGTTCATTTTTTTGTTCTATTTAAAAAAAAAACCAGTAATGAGAAGTTGAGAAAGTTGTGTGATCAGAGACTGACCAGACCACTGATGGATAAGTGGTCATTCAACATCTTTTCCATAATTATACTATTCAGTTTCACTGGAAAGTATCCTCCATATAATATGTTCCCTCAGGTAGAAGGATTTCATTAAAATGCAGCAAAAGCAAACTATTTATATGTAATTTTTTTTAAATAATTTAGAATGCTTTCAAAGTATCCTTCATAGATTAGCCGATTTAATTACTTATGACTGATGATACTGGTAAACATTTTTAGAGACAAAGTGGAAAATGACAACCTTAATCTGTATTTTGGGACGGCTGGTACCAGTGTTCAAAGTAATTACTCTGCCTTAATTCCCAGATAGTGTCATGTAATTCAGTTTACACAGCTGCTGAGGTTCCTATGAGGTGATATGGTTCAAATAAAGGACCAGACTTATCCCTAATGCAATTCAGCCCATGACACTAGATCTCATATAAAATATGTCAACACTAAATCAAACTAATTCTATAGCTACTATCTAATGGATGTAAATTTTCTCTTATGCTGAAAAGCATAAGGGAAACATATACAGCTACAATTACACTTACTACATGTATAACAAATCATTCATTAACAAAATGCATCAACAAAACAGAGTAGCGTAAGTCTAATGTTGTCCATGAGTTATCACAAATGTCGTAGTAAGTACCAGACTTGCAAGTGGAACCAAACAATAACGAGGACAATAGTTTATCTAACTCAGAAACACCACCAAGGTAAAGTTGATCTATGCCTTGCAATAAAACTGATTGCATAAAAAAAAAAAAAAAAAAAAAAAAAAAGACAAA
>JAWWMP010000116.1:87878903-87911433 GCA_035047865.1 Dendrocincla tyrannina | reverse complement strand
GGTGTGTGAAACCTCCCCTGATTGGTCCTTTTTTGTATCTCCTCCCTTGATCCCGCCCTGCCGGGAAGTCTATAAAAAACACGGTCATGTGAATAAAGGTCTCTTTCTGCTTCCCATCTTCGGCGTGTGTGGACCTGTTTACTGGGACCCCTGGAGACCATGTGGCTGACTGCATGGTCCTGGGGGGAAGACGGGAGAGGGAGAGCATTCCCCTCAGCCATGTTATAAAAATGCCTTGTTTTATCCTCTATGCTTTCTTGTGTTTCTGAAAACGATTGACATAAAGGGAAGGGTTATAACCTAAAGAGGATGTTTCAATGTTGTGGCAGTAATAATTGTTAAAAACTCCCAACAGTTACACTGCTATTAGTTTTCTCATGCAGGTGGGCAAAACAAATATGCTGTGAGTATTAACTTATCTATCATGGCGTGTCATGCCAATGATATTGGAGGAGCTATTGCAGAAATAGTGCAGTGATTATATTGAAGCTTTTATTATAGTTATCATCATTATTGTTGTAAAGCTTTTTTATACTCTGTGCAATTCTTTAATTTGAATTATTTTTGTTAATATTATCCAATAAACATGGAAAAGATAAAAAAACTTCAAAGCTAAACAAAACACCTTCATCAGGTGTTTTTGAAGTTGCACACCAAACTAATTGATATGTTGTGTGTGATAAATTAAGTCCTTAAAGATCAAATAACATTTGTATGTTTAATGCTAGACAAAATACTTTCCATACTGTTAATAGACATGTCTTACTGGTTAAATAATTCGTAACTGCTAGAAGATCTAGCAAGCCAAATGACAGACAAAACACGGGACAAAAAGTACAGTCAGAAGGATATTGTGCAGTTACGCATTTGCACAGATAATATTGATGCCAGATAGAAGAATAATTCTTAAGTAATACAAAAAAAAACCCCCAACCAGACAATAAAAGCAAAACACCACAAACCAAAAAACAAACAAACAAAAACCCCCCAAACCCCCAAACCAATAATACAAATTCTGTAACATGACATTCAGAATATTTTTCCAGGCACATTTAACCAATTAGTGTTGAATGATTAAATTGTCCAGTAAAAAGAGGTGTCTAATTAATACTATGGTTAAAATTAGTAGGCAAAATAACTCCTTCAAAGCTGTTACCGTGTGCCCCTTTTCTTTCCTTTAATGCTTGTACTGCCAGTAGGCTTCTGAGACCTAAAGTCAACACCTCTATAGGAAGAAAGGAGGAGATGGTTATGATGATTTATGTCTTAAGATCTTTATTTTGGGAATGTAATATTTCTGGGAAATGATGTCTTCTTCCTTGGCCTTGGGTCTGTTTTTCTTATCACAATCTGTCTCCTCCTGGGTTGGACAGTGGCCTCCAAAGGATTGTGACCCTCTATCACCCATCAGTGTTGAAGAAACACCTGGGGAAGCAGCAGTCACTAGGCCCCAGTGAAGGAGTCAAACCAGACAAACCTGGATCAAGGTGAGGCTGAGATTCTGCACTCCTGGGTCTGCACAGAGCCTTTACTCTTTCTGTAAGAATACTGAAAGTCATCTTCAGCAGGTTACAGTAAGTGCATTACTGTAGTACAACAATCTGTGCATTGCTATGGAAAAATTGGATCATGGAAAATGTTTTTAATCTTGACATGTGTGATGAACTTGTAAACATTAATGAAAAATTATAAGTTTATAAATGTCCCAGGAATAATGACTAAAAATTTTGAAAGGAAGATGAAGGTAAATAAATCTTTCAGAAAAACAATTTTCTTAGACAGAAAAGGATAAACTCTTGAAAATCCACTGCTTTGGGTATTCAAAATAAAATTTGAGCAAGTCCTACCATATTATTAAATACAAAATACTCAAATGCCAGTAAGTATACACGAACATGTATCCTTGCAACTGTATGTTGGATAGTTATAGGGTCTTTAGGATGGGTAGGCAGGGCAGAAGAGGCAGAGGGGCTAAGGAAGGGTTAGAATGTATGGCGCTCACAGTTGGCAATGGCACAGCTGAGAGCCTCTGGTTAAGAACAAATGATGCAGATGTCATTGTGGGAGTCTACTATAGACCTTCCAACCAGGACAATGATGTTAACAAGTTATTCTTTGAGGAAATAAGGGACACCTCTAAGTCAACTCCGCTTGTCCTTATGGGGAACTTCAATTTGCCAAAATTAATTCATTTGGAACATGACACAGCTGGTAAACCTGGCCAGAAGATTCCTAAAAATCTGGATGACAATTTTTGAAGCAGGTTGTACAGGACACAACTCAGAAAGATGTCCTCCCTGATCTGTTGCTTGTCAACAGAGTGGATGTCATGAGCAAAGTGGAAATTTGTAGCTGTCTCAGTCACAGTAAGCATGTGTTTATAGGCAAGATTGAGTTTAAAATCTATGTTGACAGGAGAAAAAATGCCAGCGAAACCTCAACTCTGGACATAAGAAGAGGTAATTTCATGTTTCTCAGGGGATTAGTAAGTTCCCAAGGAAATTTTTTTTTGCAGGTGCTGGGATCCATCAGTGCTGGTCACTTTTCAAACATCGCTTCCTTAGGGTACAGGAGCAGGCAATTCCCAAATGTTGGAAGTCAAGCAGATGAGGCAAAAAGCCAGCTTGGCTGAAGAGGTTTCTTCTCTAGGAAATAAGGGAAAATAAGAAGGTGTATGCACAGTGACAAGGTCACTGTATGCAAGGTCAGGTGACATGGGAAGAATACAGAGATGCTGCTTTCTTCTGCAAGGAGAAAATTCATATGGCCAAAGATCAGGTGAGTTGAAGTTAACCAGAAATATGAGGGACAATAAAAAGAGTTTTTTCAAACATACTAGTGGCCCAATAGTAGTATAGAAATGATGTTGGCCTGTTACAGGATGAGGATGGTCACCTCACAAACAGGGACAGAGACAAGGCAGAGGTATTTAAGGCTTTCTTTGTCTCTGTCTACAGCACACATGAGGGACCAAGAGGGTCTCAGTACCCTGAGCTGGAGGACCATGGGTGCAAGGATGATCAGCTGTCAGTTGACCCTGAAATTGTGTGTGATCTGCTGCTCCAGCTGAATCCAGACAAATTGATGGGGCCTCATGGGCCAAGAATCCTCAAAAAGCTGCCTGATGTCATTGCAAAACCTCTCTTCATGATTTTTGAATCTTGGGATTCGAGACTCCAGTTCTTGGGAAACTGGAGAGGTCCCAGCTGATTCGGAGTTGGCAAACATTGTCCTGACTTTTAAGAAGGGAAAGAATGAGGATCCTGGAAACTACAGGTCTGTCAGTCTCATTTCAGTGTCTTGTAAAATCATGGAGAAGATTATTCTGGGAGGTATTGAAAAACACCTGGCAGACAACACAGTTATCAATCACAACTAGCACAGCTTCATGAAAAGAAAGTCCTGCTTTTTGAATCTCATTTTCTTCTATGACAGGATAACCCACCCAGTTTCTCTTCTAGGAAAGCCAGTAGCTGTAAACTTTCTGGACATCAACAAAGCTTTTGGTACCATTTGTGAAGGTATCCTTCTGGACAAAATGTCCAGCATAAGTTTAATAACTGTGTTACACAATGGAGGAGCACCCGGCTCATAGGTTGGGCACAAATACTTAGTGAATGGAGTAACATCAGACTGGTGACCTGTCACTAGTGGAGTTCCTCTGGGCTCCATCTCAACCCAGTTCTCTTCAACATCTTCATTAATGACTTCGAAGCAGGACTTGAAGGAATACTCAGTAAGTTTGCCAACAACACTAAATTGGGAGGAGCTGTTGACTTCCTTGAGGGCAGAGGGACCTCGAGAAATTAGAGGTGGGCAAGCACCAATGTATAAAGTTCAAAAAAAAGAAAATACCAAATTCTGCACCTGGGACAAGGCAGCCCTGGTTGTGTTCATAGACTAGGGAATGAGAAGATGGAGAAAAACGCTGCAGAAATGGACCTGGATGTCTTGGTTGACAGCAAGTTGAATATGAGTCAGCAATGTCCTGGCAGCCAGGAGGGCCAACCATGTCCTGGAGTTAATCAGGCACAGTATTGCCAGACAGTTGAGGGAGGGGATTGTCCCACTCTGCTCTGCACTGGGGTGGCCTCATCTTGAGCACTGTGTGCAGTTCTGGGCACCACAATATAAGAAAGATTTTAAGCTACCAGAGTTCAAAGGAGGGCCACGAGAATGGCGAAGGGTCTGGAGGGGAAGCCTTATGAGGTGGAGTGGTCACTTGGTTTGTTCAGCCTGGAGAATAAGAGACTGGGGGGAGACCTCATTGCACTCTTCAACATCCCCCTTGGGGATTCAGAGCAGTAGGTATTGATCTCTTCACTCTTGTGACCAGTGACAGCATTCGAGGAAATGGCATGAAGCTGAGTTGGGGAAAGTTTAGGTTAGATGTCAAGAAAAGGTTTTACCCCCAGAAGGTGCTTGAGCACTGGGGCAGACCTCCCATAGTACCAGGCCTGACAGAGTTCAAGAGTTTCAACAATGCTTTCAGCCACATTATGTGATTCTTGGGGTGTCCTGGGCAGGGCCAGGAGATAGACTCAATAATCCTTATTGGTCCTTTCCAAGTCAATCTAGTCTAGTCTAGTCTATATTCTATTATTTTATTTGTGAGCAGCTGGGAAAAAAGAATACACACTTTTTCATTAGCAAATAGATATATTAGACAACCTAAAAGAATCTTTTCAATCTGTCTTTTTTGATTTACTTCTTGTCTGCATTTTAATGAACTCTTATTTATCACCCCAGCACTAATGTAGAAGGTAATTAGAGGACAATTGATGAAATAAACAGAGGATCAAATTAGGAAGAAAATACTATTAATTGTCAAGAAAGATTCTTTTTAAATGTATGGCTGTATAATAAGAAGCATAATCTCATTTCTATCTTTAAGATTTTCCATCTTTTATATCCATATTTCTTTCTATTCTCATATTTCTATTATCATAAGTTTGGCTCAAATAACTCAACTGAACACCAGCTAAAATGCTATAGGATATTTTACTTGATTGCCAGTTGCCACCAGGAGACCAGAATCTCCTTTAAAACCTGATCATTTGTCAGTCGTATGTAAATGTGTTGTACACCTTACGGTATCTCAAATGAACCTAAACATTTATATTCACATGATTGAGTAAAACACTCTATGTCATGTTTGAAAGTGCATATTTAACATAACTTTTTTTATAGCAGTAAAGTATTTTTGCATTAAACATGGGCTTTTGTCATTCACATTAGTAATGTGAATATCCTTCACTAATGGAACTTCTGTTTCTCTACTGACTAGACAGAGGCAAATCATTTGGATGAGATGTAGTATTTAGACACTTAAGTAGAATCTGCTAGAATTACATATTAGACTTTTTTCAAACAGCAGGTGAATGCAAAGATGCAACTCTATGCTAAAACTAAGATATATGTTGTCCTTTTTTTGTCTGATACTTGCACCAAATTTGCTTGTGAAGGGATATATTCAAGTGCTAGATTTATTCACATACTTTATGTCTCAGGAATAGCATGGTTATAAACCTACCAAGGCATAGTAATGGTACAATTTATGGTCTTTTAAAATCTCAGTCCATGAGTGGATAGGCCTGACTTGAAAAAAAGATTGGCTCACATTCACAAAATAAATTCTGAAATTTCACAGACTTCACTAAGTGGGCAGATGAGCCTCTGCAAAGAAGAAATTTGGGGAAATATGCCACTATTACTTTTTAAGTATAAAATTAGGAAGGAAAAGAAAAAAAATCATGCAGAAATAAGGACAAAATAGTGCAGGAATCTATTATACGCCTGCAGATTCTTCCAAAGTCTTCAGTGAGTGAGGCTTTCTGAAAATTGCATTTGAAATACACTGGAACTTTACTTTTTTTTTGCAGGAGAAGACTTTCTAAAAATACCTTTTGAGATGTAAGCATTATGAAACTGAGAATTATTGAGGAAATAAAAAAACACAGGAGCTTGAAGTCTTCCTTCCTTTGTAAATTGCAAATATTTAGTTCCCAAAACAGATACAATGAAAAAGAATTGTAAACCAGGCAAATCTTATTAATCCATGAAAACCATCCACTCTAATTTTAGTATTCAAAGAAGCAATTGAAAAAACGTTTGATTAAAAGTGAATTCCACAGAATCCAAATGAAATTTAGAGGTGTACAGATAAAATAGACATATTACTTTGGTCCTTTTACTAAGTGACTGTTGATTTCTCATGAAATATCTATGGTATTGCTTAAAATTTCATTCTAGGTTGTTTTTTTCCCCGACATATAAAGAGACTATATATTCACTACTCATACACAAACAGCCCTTTTTCAGTATCAGTCTTCAGCTAGAATTATTCATTTTTTCAACTAATGGCTATATATAAATCTTTTCCCAAAGTCACTTGCCAGCTACTGAGAGTTCAGAACAGTATACTGTTGGTTTTATTACAATGGTTCAAATTTTATTTTTATATTTGCATACTGAAATATTAGATTAAAACCCAATAAATAACTGTATCTATTCTATTACAGCTTGAATATAAAACTAAATAATTTGTTTTGTAGTACTTTCCTTGAAAAAAAAAAGCCATGTCACTATATTTTTAGAATTGTTTATATTAAGTGTTTATGAAGAAATAAATTCTTATTTTTTCAAACTGGTATGAAGACAGTATGCTCTTAACAGACATGGGATGACACCATTACAAAATGTAACCTACTTATTTGCTTTGAAGAAAATTGGACTGATCTTCTTTTTGGTCTTTTAAGGGTTGGTGAAATGGGACACAAGATAGGAAACATTTTGAATTTTCACATTCCTAAATAGCTCAGTAATCCTTAGTCTACTACAATGAAAGTAGCTATGTCTACCAGCTCAATTTTTCAAACAACTCCATGGTTTTGACCTAGTTTGGATTCCTTTAGTACAATTTGCCAATGATACAGGAAACTGCACTATAACAGGATTTATGTCAAACTGTGGTTTCTAAATGGTACCTTTTTGTAGTTTCATTAACCAGGGAGATTATTAGGCAAAACAGCTCAGCAAATGTTAAGGTTTCTAGGTCCCTCCAAGGATGAATTCCTAGATTCCTGTTCTGAACACAAGCATCTAAGTTTTGTCTATATCTCAATTTAAAAAGTGTGGTTCACAGAAAGAACATCAACCTCTTGGAGCGAGTCCAGAGGAGGGCCACCAAAGTGATTAGAGAGATGAAGTACCTCTCCTATGAGGAAAGGATGAGAGAATTATGTTTGTTCAGCCTGGAGAATAGAAGGCTTTGGGGTGACCTAATTTTATCCTTCCAGTACCTGAAGGGAGCCGTCAAGAAAGATGGAGAGAGACTACTTACAAGAGCATGTAGTGACAGGACAGGGAGTAGTGGTTTCAAACTGAAATAAAGTAGGTTTAGATGAGGTGTAGGGAAGAAATGGTTTACTGTGAGGGTGATGAGGCCTAGAGAGGTTGTTGTCCTGTTCCCATCTTTGGAAGTGCTCAAGACAAGGCTGGATGATGCTCTGAACAACCTGGTCTAGTAAAAAGTGTCCTCACTTATCACAGGAGGGTTGGAACTAGATGATCTCAAAGATCCCTTCCAACCCAAGCCATTCTATGATTCTTAGAAGACAGGATTTATAAGTATTTCCGTTTGGTTTGTGGGAACAATACAACATATATATAACATTACAATCCTTTTTTCTCACACTCAGCAAAACCATCATCTTTTCAAGAAGATATCAAAATCTTTAAAAGAAAGTTGTCTTTTTATGTGAAAGAATAGAAAAGAATAGGAGCCATGGTTTTGGTTTGGTTTTTGTTTTGTTTTGGTTTGTTTTTTTCATTGCATGACCAGAATAGTCTATCCATTTCTGGATGTTAAGTTAATTTCCATTAGACTTGAACACATCAGTGAGGGTGTAGCAATTTCATGTAAACAGAATATTTAAACTCTAGATCTTCAGATCACTATAGTTTTCTTAAGACTTTTCCTTATATATGGAAGATGACTTTTGATGCACAGTTTTGTTCCAGGATGAAACCTCTAGATGCTGTGATAATATCAACTGTAATCAACTATCAAATATCAACAGTGGTGAGACTGTTATTACCAATCACATTGTTTTTGTCTTGACATGGAAAAGATTCACACGATTAATAATCACATTCTTACATTAAATTCCATTAGATGCATCTAAGGCATACATTATAAATCTATATTAGATTTTGATTTTTAATAGCTAGATGCAAAAATGCCTTTCAAAAAAGTTAGAAAAATTAGTTCACCCTCACTGATATTGAAAAAGGTCAAAGAATTATTTAATGTTATTTATTCAGGTGATTTTTAGTCTGTGAAGGAGTGTTAACTGAAACTGGAATTTCATCTGAATATCTGATTTCATTTGATTGTATTCATACTTTCACATGAAAATGCCTTTCAAGTATTCTCAACACTCCTCTTGCTAATCCTTAGTAAATTAATATGGATTTGGTTACTACCCCTTATCTCCAAGCTGAATTAGCAAAATTAACATTTACAGACACCATTAAATTTGATTATAAATAAGCAGATAGCAATTTCAAATCAAACGGTCTTTGTCGTATTTAGCATTTACTAATTGTCACTTTATAAAGCCAGTATTTGTAAAATAAATAGTTCTGCTCAATTTAACTTCATTAATTGTGCACTGCATAATTATTCCTTCCTCCCTTGAAAGAAGCAGCAAAGGTAGAAAGCAGGAGTCACAAGTCTTTCTATGTCAAGAAAGGAACCAAGAATGAAGCTACCTAACAGCA
Source organism: Dendrocincla tyrannina (assembly GCA_035047865.1). Taxonomy (NCBI): domain Eukaryota; kingdom Metazoa; phylum Chordata; class Aves; order Passeriformes; family Dendrocolaptidae; genus Dendrocincla; species Dendrocincla tyrannina. The sequence continues at coordinate 87,902,649 of JAWWMP010000116.1, read as the reverse complement.
GTGATAACTTAACCATTCACAGGCATTTTAAATTATTTCTATTAAAAGAAATAAATGCATTTATTTCATTTCCATTTTGTTCAACCTACAGCAATTTTCTTCATGAAGACATTAACATTTTGAGTCTATGTTTAAAAACATCTTCCAGCAACCAAAAAGTGTAATTTGAATTTGTTGGCTTTCAGCTTTCTGGTCACCGTGCATATACATTTAAATATTTTTTACATTAATTATAAAACATAATCTTATGAAAAATTATCCTGTAAATTATTTGCAGATATAAATATATGAAGCTGTGAGTAGCTTGAAAGTGCATTATGAAGATATTTTTCAGATGAAGGGCAATCAATCCATCTAATGCATATTTAAGCGACGTCTTGTTTTGAAATGTGTGTGAATTGCAAGAATTATATAATTTAAATGAAAATCTCATTAATTAGCCTAGGTCTTGAGATATTACTTTCACAGATGGAAAGACATATTACATTCACTAGTATAATAATATATGAGCATGTTTATTCTGCCTTTATATATAAGACTGATAGTGATGAAATTATAGTATCTCAGAAAGATTTAGATAACTATTCAGCAGATAATAAATAAAATAACTTTTTCTGTCCTGATTTGCCAAAACTTGTCAAAAGTTTATTAAAAAAGAAAAACCAAAGCCTTCTTTGTGTAAGCAGAAAACTATTTCTTTTCCTTTGAAACAATGGAAATGGCTACTCTCAAACAGAATTATATACCTGTCTTTTAAGCATGGAGAAGAGGCACGGAGTTCACAAAGGGATAGCTGTCAAAATACATGTGTTCAGCACATTTCTGGTTTTTGTTTGTTTGTTTGTTTTGTGGGTTTTTTGACAGAAATATCCACAGGCAAGAGAGAGAAAAAAAAAAGTCTAAGTCCGTTCTATGGGCAGCATACACAACTCTAAAATAAACAGATCAGTTGTTGCCTTCTGGGATAATTTGTACCCCGACAGCACAGCAAAAAGGACTAATTGCCCTGTTGATGCACTGGAATGGTTTTAAATGGCAAAGTTTTGTGGGATAAGGACTTCTGGAATGGTGTCTTTGAGAAGAGGCCACAGGCTTCTCCATGTGTCTGAACCACTGAGTTCTGTTGATTTCTATTCTTACTTATTGTTTAGAGAAGTAATAAAATAATTTTCCTAACCAAGACTATGTCCATTTTGATTATTGGTGAGTTATTTCCTTGTCTTTCTCTTGACCCAATAGTTTTTTAGTTTTATTTTCTCACCTCCTTTTTTGGAAAGGGGGCATGAGATATCAGCTGGATAAGTATCTGTGAGCCAACCAAAGTCAACCCACCACATGCACTTTGAAGTAAAATGTCTGCAGTATAGTCACAGTCTTGTTCTTCTACATTCAGTTATCAAGTGATCTTGTATACAATAGTGTTTGTGTTTACCATGCATAACTATATGGCTACCTTTGCATTTTTATAATATTTCCAAATCACAAATAATAATTATCGAGATTATCGAGAACCTAAAATCTTGACAAAACAGAAAGTGTACCTCAAGCTTGAGTACTAGAGTTGTTGGTACAGATTGTCATGCACACACAAATAGAGCTTTCTGGTACTATCTTCATCCCCCAAAGCCGGTCCCACCATGGACTCACCCTCGGAGACATCAAGGGTCTTCTGGAAGGAGACCTGGGAGGAGTCCAGAAACACTGTCTATTCTTCTGAGTCATTAATTTGGATTCTTACCTGCCTCTGGGCTTTTGTGGAGATGCACCTTTGATGGTCTGATGGCTTCAGGGACGGGTCTGGGAGGAGCTGAGGTAGAGTATTATTTGTATTTCCTTACCACTCATTTTCTCCGTGTGCTCCTTTGCGAGTGTTTAGATGAGGTTTTTTGGTCACATAGCCTAATAGAAAATTTGAAAGTCATATGTGAAAAATATTATATAGATCTGATCTAAATAAAAAAATAAAATCAATAAAAGTTTAGCTTTAGAGAAAGACAGTTTGTTCCTGTATGCTGTAAAGCTGAGATGAAAGCATACGTAATATACATTTTTAAATGGATTAAAAAAAAATTGACAGTATCCCACTTGAATGGATATTAGGAAACAGTTCATTTAATCTCAGAATAGTGTGCTTATTAGGACATTTAATTGCTGATTATATAAAAATTTGTAGAGGATGTTATGACAGACTTACGAAAAAATCCCATTTTTTTTCTGATTGTCTTCACAGCACATAGAAAAAAATATTTTCTTCTAAGTAAGAAAAGACATTAAATGATACACATATAAAAAGAATTGTGGTGGTGCAACCTAAGTTCAGTTGCAGAATATTAGTAACTTCATTTCTGGTTGGCTGGTGGTTGGTTGTGTTCCATAACATTTTTTTTCCTGCAGGTTAATGCTTAATCCCAGAATTTAGGAAATTGCAAAAAATGCAAAAGTACACTAGGCAACCTTGTAGGACAAGAGGGAGAAATACATGGTTTACTTAGTAATTTTGCTTGCTTATTCCTTGTATGATAAAATGCACTAGATGGTCAAGAATTCATTTTCTAGCCCTTAGTCACAGGACACAAGTAATTAGAAATGAATTGTTACAGTAGTTTGCAGTGTGAATAAGAATTAGAGTATGGGGACACTGAAGTCCTTGTCCTGAGTTCATATAACTGACACTATCAGCAACTAACTGGGGCAGCCTAAATTCTTTAATGTGTGTATCCTCTAGACAGCAACACATAGGTTGGTGTTCTGTTCTTTCTTTGTGGTTGGGCAATTAAGCTCAAAAAGAATAAAGTATTTCTAGCTTTCAAAAGTACAGAAGTGCTGATTTACCATACTTTCTGAAGCACCCTCGTACTAGATAATTCAAGACAATCCTTTCTCATCAGGTCTCCTTTGAGGATTGAGGACTGAGGATTAGGGTTTTCCATCTGACCCTGTGGGTGATTGACATGGCACAACCCACAACCATATGGCGCTTTTCTTCCTCAAAGTAAATCAGTTTTGTTTATAGGACATTTTCCTTGACCTTTAATGATTTAATACTCTGTTCAGGCATTATCTGGCAGGATGTTTCCTGTCTGAGTCAAAATCATGCCTGGTGCTGGCCTAGAATTAAACAGTATAGGCAACTTAGTCTCAGTGCTTGGGCCCATTTTCTGGTCTTGGTATATTGTGCTAATTTTGTAAATAAAACAAAGAAAGGTTTGGTGATCATTTTAGTATTTGAACTCATAAACGTTACTGAGACAGATGTTTCTATGACATGTATTCTTCTGTTGGATGTGTTGCATTCGTTTTGATATTGGCATCATCATCTGAGATGCTGTTTTACAAACCCATAAATTACTGTAATTTAAAGAGTTAAGTTTAAAATTTATTCAATCAGGCAAAAAGACTGCATTACTTAAATGTGTTCACGTATTATTAGCTTCAGATCCTCAGGACTGTTCCAGATCTAGACTTTGAAAAAAAACTACTGTATTCTTTTTTTGAACTAAGATGGTCATTTGAACTAACTGTCTAATTTCAGACCATCAGAACACAAACAGAACTGTGCTTTTTCTGATACTTTTGTCTCTTTTTAAGGTACTTAATATCATTAAGGTAGGACTACCACCATATTTTGAGTTTGATAGGTATTTTTGTCAGTATTATAAGTGCCTTAACCATAACTTGGCACCAGGTGATATTTCTGTTCTTCGTCTGTGCGATTAGTTTTCAATGTACTCATTCTTCTGTTCCCTTATGATTTCTAGCCATGCTCAGATAAAAAAGCCACAGGAAAAAGTTATATTTTAGTTTTCTGTTGTTGTAGCTAGGTTTAGGTGTTTAACTCCTGCACTCTACATATGGTGCTACTGATTTTAACTGGAGTTTAATCAATAAAAAACCCCAAAAACAAACAAACAAAAAAGTCCAGGATAATGGTTAAATTTTTTGGTGTACCAGGTTTAATTTAATAAATTGTTTTTATCACACACATACTACATTCCTAATTTGGACAATATTTTTTCTTATATTACTAATGGTTGCATTTCATTTATTTGTCATTGCCTCAGAATGTAAACCTTCAGGTGTTACTAATGCACACCAGATAAAAATTTTGTTGATTAACAATTGGACATGCCTACTGTATGTCTAAGATTATGTTTCACATGTAATACCATTTGAATCAATGCAACCTTTCTCAGGTTTAAATTCATGCATACATTGCAATATCCTATGGAATGAGGATGTCTAAACTCATCAGTGTAGTCCTCTAAGGTACCCTGCAAATGTTATGGTGAGAGAATTTATAATAAAAATTGTGTGATTACTCTTAGTTTAGTTTTTTCATTCCTTATATTTTGTTTCAGTATTTAAAATTTTAAAACAGTATCAACACTGTTTCCAGCATAAATTCAAACCACAGCCCCATAGTAGCCAGAAAATTAATTTTACCCCAGTAGAGATGCAAAGCTCTGAAAGCAGTTTAATGTATTGTTCTCTATGAACCTAAAAATACAGTCTTACACAATGAAAATTTAAAGACCTTGCAGACTTAAGTTGCTCACAAGTTCAAAGAGAAAGGACACAAAGAAGGCATAAAGTTCTGAGTCTATAGTTTCCTTTTCAAATGGGAGATGGCCTTAGATAATAAATGTACTTTGTATTTATAGAGCTAAAAGCTCACATTAATTATATAAGTGCTGTGAAAATTAGACTTTAATGTCGGTCTTCTTACAAGTCTTTTCAAAATTATTTTCTGTCCCTGACTATTTAAGATGTTTACTGAGATATGTAGCTCACCACCTAACATATTTTTCTCACTTTATTTTTTACTTTTTTTAAATAAATAAATGGCAGGTTTTTAAATGCATGCACCATGACAGAATATACTTTCTTGTACCACATGATAATAATATTGTAGAACTGAATAGAAAGCTGACAACATGCTCCATTCCATCCTATTCTTCTTTCTCACATGTTATTTCCAAATTATTTCCAAATTTCCACTATCTACAGGCTGGGCAGAGAAATATTTGAAAGCAAGTCTGTGGAGAAGGATTTGGGAGTGATGGTTGATGAATAACTCAACATAAGCAATGTTACGAGTCATCCCAGAAGATGAGGGTAATCCATGTTCTTGTTACTACATCTCTTGTGGTGGATTAGAGTGAAACAACACTGATTGATTGCTGGTTTTAAATATATATATATGTAGGGTTTATTTTAGAGAGTTTGGTTGCAGAGGAAAACAAGAATGCAGTAATTTTGGTTGTTATTATCTATAGTAATATAGCAATATAAAAGTATAAAAATAACACAAGAAAACTTATAAGGAAAAGAAAAAAAATGGATAAAAGTTCTAAGATATATAGTCACCACATGTTGGATCCAGCAATGAGACTTGGTAGTTGCAATTTCGATATGTGTTGGTTGAAGTGATGGTCACAGTCCTGTTGAAGTGATCATCTTGATCCATCAGGGATGGGGGAAGTCACAGAGAAGTCACAGGATGATGAGGGAAGAAGCTTTTGTGGTGAATGAAGAAGCCTGTGTGGGTTGAGGGATTTTTATTATGCTTAGGTAGATGAAGAAAGCTGGAGCTGTTCAACCTGGATAAGAAGAGGTTGTGTGAAGATCTCATAGTAGTCATCTCGTATCTGAAGGGGGCCTACAAGGAAGCAGGAAAGGGAGTCATCATCAGGAACTGCAACAATATGACAAGGAGCAATGAGTTCAAACTGAAAGAGAGGAAATTCAGGTTAGATGTAAGGAAGAAATTCTTTACCGTGAAGGTGGCGAAGGAATGTGAGACTGGTGAGTCTCAGAGAAGTGTGGATACTCCGCTACTAGAAGTGCTCAAGGCCAGGCTGGATAAGACTCTGAACAACCTGGTCTAGTGAAAGGTACCCCTACTCATAGCACAGGGGTTGTAACAAGATGATTATTATGGTCCCTTGCAACCCAAGCCATTCTATGATTCTATGATGTCATGACCCCAACTTGTATATATAATACATTTTGTTATCAATTAGCAGTTTTAGGATGTTTAACCTGAATGCAGTTTATATTACCAGTAAAAACCAGCTAAAAAATTACACTTGAACTTTGCTTCAGATTCAACATATTTTGCCTACTGAAATGTTTCAATAAAATTTAACTATCAAAATTAATCACTTCAGAGTTTACAAGGTATCTGGTCCTATAAGTTCCTGCAGAATCTATATGCTGTAATTCCAGTGAAGACTGAAGGGCATGGGAGTTTTGCAGAAGGCTCAGAATGTTTTAGAATACAAATGGAATTTCCTTTATTAATCTTGGATCTTACTCTAAAAACAAGTAAAATAATTTATTTAAATTTCATATGTTCTTGCTGCACTAAGATATAAAGCAATCTTAAGTGAAGTACATTCATTATTTCCTTAATTAAAAAAAAAACCCCTGTATGATCACAGAAGCATTATGGTGTCTCTCCCAAGGCTAGATTGGGTGGTACTTTGAGGTCCAGTGGATGGCATCCCTTTCCATGGTTTGGAAGGTTTGAACTAGATGATCTTCAAGATCCCTTTCAACCAAATCCTTTCTATACTATCACAATAAAGTGATTCTAACAGAATGTCTGGCCATTCTATTGGACAGGAAAAAAACTACAGCACAGGAGTTGTGCTGGTATTCTAGGACTGTAATCTGTTGAGTTGGAATGCATAACGAATCACAAATTCATCAAAAGGCAGTATCACAACAAATATAACTTAATGAGATCTGACAACTACTATGGTAGACCTTTTATTAAAAGCTGTTTCAAATGAATGAAAAATACACAATTAGAAGAAGGTTTCCAAGACTTCCAGAATTATATATTTAAATGTGTTCAGCAAGTTCATCAATCACACAAATTTACATTTGCCTTCCTTAAGTAGAGGTGCTAGAAGCACTACAGCTTTTCCACCTAAAGGCTCATTTGCTAGCTAATCAGCTGTCTGATGAACTATGTCGGCAGTGGTTTAGATCACACAACACATAATACAAGATAAAACATCCTGTGTAATTCATATTGTATTAGCTGCTTGCAGTTTTGGGTAACTATTCCTGAAACTATTTCACTTTAACTATTTAACTAATTACTCTGATATTTCCAAAAAAATTTGTTACAACACACTATTTGAATAATACACTAACAGTCTACCTTGACTATGGGATGGTGATAGTAACTTGGTTTTGGCTACAATCAGACAATGCAAAGTAAAGATTTGGGTCTGGAATCCAACAAAGAAATCTAGTCAGCAAATTAGAAAGGCAGAAGACAAACAAATCTGCAGAAAGGACTTGGGACAGGGCCAGAGGTAGATCTAAATGCAGAGACCTCATAGCATGGGCAGTGATTGAATATTGCCTAAGCTGAAAAGGGCACGTGGGCAGAGGCTATGATTGAAGGCCTAGTAGTATCCTTAGGGTCTTAACATTGTCCTCCTTGTACTTGTCTCCCAGGAAGGTTTGTTCATTGTTTCATTATTCCTTGGGACCTCTTTTTTGGCTGAATATGAGTGCAATATTTGCCCTTCAAGTCCTTGGGATTTTCTTCAAATCACCAATTTTCTCAGATCAGATCATGATGAAGATCATGGTGAGGCAGACTGACCCTGTACAGTCCATGGTGGTTCATAGTGGAGCAGATATCCACTTGCAGCCCAGGAGGGACCCCATGCTGAAGCAGGTGGATGCCCAAAGGATGCTGTGTGCCCATGGGAAGACATGCAGGTAGACACTCCTGGCAGGACCTGTGGACCCTTGGAGAGAGAAGCTCACACTGGAACGGGTTTACTGGCAGGGCTAGGGACCATGTAGGAGAACCACACTGGAGCAGACTGTTTATGAAGGACTGAATCCCACGGAAGGGGACCCACGCTGGAAAGGTTCATGAAGAACTGCAGCCTGTGAGAAGGATTCACACTGGAGAATGTGAATAGGGACGCCAACGTCGTAGGTGGGGAAGAGTGTAAGGAGTTGTCCCCTTAAGGAGAAAAGGAGAAGCAGAGACAATGTGTTATTAAGTGACCATAGCCCTCATTCCCGATGCCTCTGCACTGCTAGTGAGGAAGAGGTAGAGAATCTGGAGTAAAGCTACATGCAGGAAGAAGGAGGGAGTATGGAAGTTTTGGTTTTATTTCTCATTACCCTATTCTGATTTGATTGACAATACATTAAATTAATTTTCCAGGATCAGCTCTCTTTTGTCTATTTTTCAGTTGCTGAATGATCTCTCCTTGTCCTTGTCTTGATCCAAGAGCCTTTTGTGATATTTTTTGCCCCTTTGTTATAGTAAGGAGGAGAGTGATAGAGTTGCTTGGTGTTTGGTCATATTCAACCTCCAGCAGAAAAAGGGGAATAAGGCAAAAAGCTGGAACCCAAGCTGCTGACTGGTAGCCTTTGGGCATGTGGAGGGAGCACAGGCTCATGTTGGCCTCACCAGTAAGAGCTGCGATACTTTGTCAGTTTCTGGCAATTTGTCCTTCAGCTGCAACACAGACTAACAAGCATATAAGAAATTACTGGGTGAACAAGAATAGCCCCCTAGGAGTCCAGACCTGAACACACGGTCCTAGCAAACCTCATTCATATTGCAAACCACAATGGCCATTTTGGCTGAGGAAAGACAGAGTTAGGACTTCAGATTTTGTCCCAAATCCTAGACTAGATTTCTATGAATCAAAGCTCCATTATGTAACACATAAAAAAAAAAGAGTGGAAAAATAAGCTGAACTTTAGAGTCTTCAGTGAAGCATCATCTTAAGAGTCTGGGCACTGAGTCAAGACACAGATTTTGTTGTTGTTGCTGTTGTTATTGTTGTTTTTCCCCAGTTTGTCTTCTTTGCACAATTAATCTCCATGGGCTGCAGGGGGACTGCCTGCTTCACCATAATCTTCTCCAGAATCTGTGAGGGAAACTCTGCTCAGTGCCTGGAGCACCTACTCCTCCTGTTTCTTCACTGACCTCAGGGTCTGCAGAATTGCTGCTCTCACATGTTCTCACTCCTCTCTCCCAGCTGCTGTTGTGCAGCTTTTTTGCTTTTTATTCAACATTTAACATTTATCACATATTATCACAAAACTACAACACTGTACTGTGTGACATGGGGGAAGGACCTGGTACTTTATCAGAAAAGCCATTCCTACAATCCTTCTTGCTGCGAAAATCTTGCTACGTAAACTCAATACAGCCTCCCTGCACATCCTTGCTTCTTACAGTTTTGTACACTTCTCACTGAGCTGTGGTCATGCCTGATAGGTCTGTTCTAAAGTTCTCCTTAACATGCTAGCAAATCTGATGGGAAAGATGATCTTATTCTGCCTTGTCATATGGTCCCTGTCATTTCTTCCTCGAAAGTGGTCCTGTGGTCAAAGTTCTGCATGTGACATCCACTGGTCATTCAGATACTCATCAATCTCTATGTGTCCCTTTCCACACAAGCCTCGTCTCCCACTATCAGGATTAAGGATGATATCACCTGGACACCTATGACTTTCATCCTAGTTCCCTGAGCCTTACAGTCAGCCTTGATACATTCAAGGAAGAGACAACATTCCAAAGACTGGATGCAACATTTTGGATTTAATCAACCAACCAATCAACCTCATGAAACAGTACATCAGGTCAGCCTATGGGCATCTTAATATCCCAAAATCTCCAGTCATAGTCATCCATGCCTTCCTCTTGTTTCTGACATCTGGATCAGGTTCAACTGCCCTAAATACCTTCTTAAGAAGGGACTTGTTCATTTCTGCTGCCACAGATTTCTGTAGAAAGCTTTCTGTAGCTTTCTGTGAGGGTTCATCTGTAGACAAACACTACCTCCTGCTGGCAGAAGTCATCATGTAGTGAGTCTCCATTGTCTGCCCATTTGAATGTAACCTCTATTTTTTCCTGCTCTGAACTCAGAACAAACAGACAGTCTCTTATTCTTCCTCCCAGTTGCCATGCAGGTTATCAACAAAATGGCAGGAATAAATTTTGGAAATGCTTTTTTTTTTGTTCAATTTCTTCTTTCCTCAAAACTCCTTATTGTGCAATATGCCTGGGGAAACAATCAGAATAACAGTAACTGTGCCTTCTTCATAGGATGATTCACCTCATTTCCATTTCCCCAAAAATTATCAACAGCCCAAAGCTCCGTAAAGAACAGACTCAATCTAAAATTATAGTTTTAGGAATTTTAGTCCCCGCATATTATTTCTGCTTGGCAAAATCTATCTGACAAAATAACATCTCATTAACATAGAAGTTAGCTATCAGTTTTTTGATAATTCCTTATTGACTATTATTTACTTTATGATATCTCAGAATCAGGCATAAACATTATTTTGGGGGTTTTGATATTGCTACTATTTGCAGCAATATATTACCTAATATCTTTGTCAAGGACCAGTTCTCCATAGTTTTACATGTTATAAAAGCATGTAGGAAAAAGTTCTCTTCCTGTTCCAAACATGCATTTAAATGTGTAACAAAAGGAAACAGAATAAGTACACAGAGAGGAGTAAATCAGTGACAGGATGGTTATCTTGAAAATCCTGGGAGCTTATTTAAAAGTTTGATTATAGAATGTATTGAATGGTTAATGCATATATTTTATATTGTATGCTTTCATAAATGAATATGTATATATATATTTGAAACTTTTACAAGTAGAAATTTTAAATCATGTTGATCATAAATAAAATAAAAGTAATTTGGCAGTATCCTTAATTTCAAACCCTGGAGAACAAAAAATGACTTTGTCTAGCAAACATATAGCATAGCTGCAGCTGAATTTTATTGTATTGGAAGTATTCTTTTGGATTTGTTTGGATGTTTCAAAGTGATAAATATGTTTATTTGTTCTAACATTCACTGTGAGATCATTAAATTCCTACGCTTATCAAGGAATGAAAACAAGATAATTGTCAATATATGTTTGTGGTCTTACAAGTTAATTAATATGAAAGCACTATGGATACAATGCTGAAGAACTCAAAAGTTTGAAATAGCTGGATTTCTTTTCCAAAAGGAATAGAATAAAGATGAAATGAGTGGATCAGACAAATGGGTTTATTACCTTTTTTTTAATTATTTTCACCAATTCATGAAGTGTGTTGATAGATAAAGATTTTGGAAAAATGTTATCTCTGTTTAGACCTTATTTTCAGGGGTTTTTTTTGTTTGGTTGGTTGGGGTTTTTTTGTTTGTTTTTTTTTTTTTTCCTGTACGTCAGGTAAAAAGGAGAAACAAATTTTAAAGGGTTATATGTTGTGTTTTGGTTTTTGACACTTTTCCAAGAAGATCATGGTCTAATACATTCAATTTGCAATAAGTTATATGAGTATCCACCTCACCTAAATATTCTCACTGTAGAATTAAACAATCTCAGTTGAAAATGGAAAAAAAAAAACAAACTGTAAATGAAGCAACTGCACTCATTCTTCCACTGGGAGCTGGAATTAATTGCTTGAGGGGAAACAAGGCTTCATCTCTCTCCTGTAACATTTTTGGGTTGTCCCATGTCTAAAGTACTTAAATGTAGTCTCTTTAGAGACTAGAGTCCAGAGGAGAAAATGAAGGAAAATGAACTAGCTCTAACTTGCTTACACTTTTCTGACCATCCAAATGAATGTAAGAAGTGCTGCCAGTTTCAGAAGTCTTAAAGAAAGAAAGAAGTCTGTGACTCTATTAGTCACATCATAAAGTGTCTTTATTCCTTTTTCTCACAGAGGATAAAATTCACAGAATGAAATCACACTCTGTGCGACACATATCTCTTTAGTGAGACAATATTGCAGAGTCTGGGGAGCCCTTGAAGCCATACCTTTTAAAATGTCTACAGTTAAATAATACATATACATTTAATATGCATCACCTCATATCTGCCAGCAATGTGCATGTGATACCCACCTATTCAAAATGTTCATTTGCTTCACTGATGACAGACATGCTTCATCAGCTTTTTATGCTTTCTTCAATTTCCCCTTTTAATGCATCCTATTTTATGGTTGTTTAGACAGAGACACTCAGAAGCCTAAATACATCTGGAGTTACTAATAGAAAAAAACTCAAACCAACATAGTATATTACTGTACTTTCAAAATGAATGTGTTACAGATACAGAAATGTTATCTCACTTCTTAGCAATTCCATTCTCACCTGCCCAAGGAATACAGGCAAACCTGTGGCAGTGAAGTCTGCCATATGTCAGCCTCTCGATATTTGCAACACACTAGAGCTTAAAGATTCCATTATCTTTTGGGAAGTAAAAATTACATTTTTGATCTGTAGCATTCTTGCACTTTTTTCTTTCTGTGTTCCATACTGGAAGTTTCCCTGCAATGAAGATTTTGAAAGCAAATTCTGTCTTTCTGGACTCAATTCACCTCAATCTTTTCTCATGCAGTGTGAATTTTAGATGTACCAATGGGGATAAATTGATACATTACAATAGATACTCCAACGTTTACTAGTTATCATCATTCTGGTATTTTCCAAAATTCAATTAAAAACATAGAGTAAAGTAAAAAATAAAAATTAAGCAAACTTTCTGAATATTCTTTACTAGTGAACTGTTATGCCCATATATATGGGCATTTTATATTTATTATACATATAGATATATGGGGTAGACTCTCAGATTTTCTTAAGCAAACTTCATTTCTACACAGCTGAAGAAATAGTGCTGAATCCTTAAGCAATCTCTGAGGATGTGACATCTGAGGATGTGACTTCATTTTCTGCTCCCTTCTCCCCATTCCACCTCTTTCCCCCATCCCACCTCTTTCCCCCAACTATTAACAACAGAGTAATCAGAAAAAACAAACAAACAAACAAAAAAAAAAACAAAACTCAAAACTTTTAATTTTAATATTATTTAATAAAACTTTAGTAAAAAAAAAAAAGTATTACTTCTGAATTATAAGTTTTATAATTACAATTTTCTTACATTTTTAAATAAAATAAAATATTCAGGTCCAAAATGTAGCAACATATATTTTTTCTATATTTTTTACAAGTTATCTTTCCTTCAGGTGTTGGAACTTCATAGTGACTTGGACACTGGAGTAGTTAATTTCCTTTAAGATACCAAGTAAATAAACCTGGACACATTGATTCAATCTACCCTATTTCATGTACAATTTCTTCAGGCAGACCTTGAAAAAATTGAACTTAAGTGTAAAAGTAGCACTATTGTCAAGTTCTCTCAAACAGTGGTGGAGATCCTATTTTCAAAATATCCAAACATTTCAACTTCTTTTTGAGTACGGCTCAAAATTTAACTCTGTGTCAATCTCACTGATTGCATGTGTATGTTAACTCTCTCAATCTTTTGTTAAATGGTTCCACCAAATAGACCAGGTAAGATTTAAAATCATACCTTCTCCTAGATGAAACAATAATTTTCCTAGAACCTTTAGTAACATAGTTCATAAAAGCCTCTGGGACTCTGTTGAATACTGTCAGTGCTCTTTTGACATGATGATGCATTAAATGTCCCACAGTCTGAGCCACAGAGTGATTACCCTCTGTCTCATAAAGGACATGGCTAAACTAACTACTGCTATTACATGGAGAAAAGGATCCCATATTTTCTGGTCTTCTAAGATTTGTTTAATTGAAAAAGTATATGAGTGAATATACATTAGTTATACTAATAACTCCATACAAGACTGATAAATGAATTTTCTACTTGTAAAAGCTTTTAAATTATTTTAAGTGTTGCTTCTTTTCATAAAAAATAATCTCTTATTCTCTCATAAAGATTCTCAACCAAGGATACACTTTCTAGTCACTCTGCCCCCTGCCTGGGGATATTGTGATTAAATGTAGGACCCAGCCCTTGGTCATGAGATTCAACAAGAGCAAATGCTGGATCCTATATTTTAGCCACAATAACCCCATGTAGTGCTACAGGTTGTCAGAAAAATGGCTGGAAAGTGGCCCAGTGATAAAGGACCTGGGGGTGCTGGTCAACAGCCAGCTGAACATGACCCAGCAGTGTGCCCAAGGGGCCAAGAAGGCCAAGGATATCCTTGCCCGTATCAGTAATAATGTCAGCAGCAGGACCAGGGAAGTGATTCTTCCCCTGTACTTGGCACTACTGAGGCCACACTTTGAGTCCTGAGCTTTGCATCCTTCAATTCAGGAAGGATATTGAGGTGCTGGAATGGTCCAGAGAAGGGCAACGGCGCTGGTGTGCATGTGCTATTAGGAGTGGCTGAGAGACCTGGGGTTGTTTAGCATGGAGAAGATGAGGCTTGGGATGACCTTATCAATCTACTGGGTTGTGCCATGAGGAATTCAGTTTAGCAGCAAGTATCTCAGCTCTCATCCAACTGGTTTACTGTACTTGTCTCTAAGGGCAAACATTTGGAAAGTGAGAGATCTTTTTAGTACTGTACTGAGTGTCACAGGGCATCTTCCAAAACTTAAAATGGAGTATCTGCCTCCTATTACCAGCACAGGCCAAAACTGAAGGTCATATGGGGGCTTGCAGAAGAAAATCACTCTCTTTTTGTGTTTTCCAGTGAGAATTTTAATAATGAAAGAGCAATACAACTGCTATCATGTCATAGCTTTGCAATACATTTTTTTTGTCCATTTAACTACATTTAAAAAAAAATATGTAAATAGCTTCATGTGTATTAGATAGCTTGTTCAATAGTGTGTGAATGGCACAGTACTTTGTAGATACTTTAGTGTTCTGCTGTCTTAAATTTACATTTAAGTATTTTGACAAAGTAGCAGGTCTTTAAATACCATAAATATTATTAGATCGAGCCTTAGCTTACAGGTTTTGAGGCATCTCTCAGGCAAACTGCTTCATATTTTTCCATAAAATGCTATGACTGTACAAATTCTCATTCAGTTAAACTAGAAGTAGGTTGTATCATTCTCCCTGTGACCCTTTCATAAAATCATAGAATAGCCTGAGTTGAAAGGGACTCACAAGAATCACTGAAGTCTAACTCCTGGCCCTGCACAACATAACCTAAGAATCACACTATATGCCTGAGATTATCGTCCAAATGCTTTTTAAACTCTGTCAGGCTTGGTGCTGTGACCACTTGCCTGGGGAGCCTGTTCCAGTGCCCAACCACCCTCTGGATGAAGAACATTTTTCTAATATCCAACTTAAACCTCCCCTGGCACCACTTCAGCTCACTCCCTCAAGTCCTGTCACTGGTCACCACAGAGAAGAAATCAGGGCCTGACCTTTTGCTTCCCCTCATGAGGAAGCAAACTGCAATGAGGTCTCTCCTCAGTCTTCTCTTCTCCAGGACGAACACACAAAGTGACCTCAGCAGCTCCTCATACAGCTTCTCCTCAAGGCCCTTCACATCTTCATTGCCCTCCTTTGGACACTTTCTAAGAACTTAATATCTTTCTTATATTGTGATACCCAAAACTGCACACAATATTCAAGGTGAGGTCACCTCACTGCAGAGCAGGGTGGGACAATCCCCTCCCTCGACTGGCTGGCGATGCTTTGCCTGATGCCCCCCAGGACATGGTTGACCCTCCTGGCTGCCAGGGCACTGCTGACTCATATTCAATTTGCCATCAGCCAAGACTCCCAGATCACTTTCCATGGTGCTGCTCTCTTTCCTCAGTCTGTACATGCATCCAAGATTACCCTATCTCAGGTGCATATTCCAACACTTGTCTTTGTTAAACCTCACACAGTTGCTGATTGCCCAGCCTTCTAATTTGTCTCTCTGCAGGGCCTTTTTACCTTTAAGGGAGCCAACACCTACTTTCAATTTAGCATCACTGGTAAATTTAGTATACTTTTGAATCCCGTATACAGATTTTTTATGAAGATGAAGAGGACTGGCACTAAGATGGAGTCCCGAATAACTCCTTCCTGAACATAAAGACCTCCTCTTGAAGAAAAAAATATAATTCTCTGTTTATGAAAGCTCTGAGTCTTTCTTGATCAAAAGAGGTAAGCCAAGACAAATCCTTGGATGTGATGCCTTAATGTTTGGTGTGTATTTTGTAGATTTTTAGAGTTTTAGAAGTATGGGTTTTCTTACTCACATATTAAGTGGTGTTAGAAATTACTAAAGTGATTTTCTCACATATTCTCAGGCTTTCTGAAAGTCATGATGTTTTTCAGAGACACTTGCAAGATCTTGAAGACAAAGCAATAGAAGGGCCCAGAAACCCTTGGAGGTGGTCCAGAGGGCATAGCCTAGGACCCTGCTGGGTGGGACACCAAGGGAAATGGAAATTATGATTGGTTATAGATATAGAATATGTTAATTGTTAGGAAGGTTATAACAAATATAACATCACGGGAGGTGGGGTTCTTCAGGGATTCTTGAATGCAGATCGAGATCTTTGTGGGATCAACATGTGTTTTGTAGGCCCAGTGGAGGCCCAGAGCCTCCAAACTCCCAATAAAGGTATTACCTATTTTTCTACATTAAGGTTTTATCTGAGTGCCTATCTTCCAGGATTTTAGGCATCAGATGTGTTCCATGTGTGATGCAAATTGTGTTAAGCACTGAGCAGATATCATCAAATTTAATTAGGGTCTTACTCAGTAGATAGTCTGTCAAATTGAAAAGTTGGAAGCGTAGTGCTTGAAAGATCAGAATGTAGTTGCCTTTTTGTAGCCCATTAATAGTGACACTAGAAGGGGAAGGGGAAGGAAGAGGCTTTAACAAAACTCCTGATTAGAGAATGTTATCCTCACTTTCTTTTTGTATGTTTAAAGAATGCATTTTCTTTATTGGGTGATTAAGTAGATGGCACCAAATAGAGAATAATATGTAATTTAATTTAACAGTAAAAATCCATGTTTTTCGTAATGCAACAGATTGTATTTATCTCTATGGTCTAATTAAAAGTTAAACATTAGCATTTTGTTGCTACCTCAACCACAAAATTATGCAGCTTGAGAAACCATAGTTAAGGTATTATAGTTAAGGGTATCCTAGTGGTTGATATTTCCAAGCGTGACATGAAGCATATGCTCCCAGGATTTCAGTCTCCTTAAACCATCATCAACTACAGCATGAGCAAACACAGAAATAAATCGGTATATTCTATAATGTTTTAAGATCCTTGCCTTCAGTAGACAGTTGGCAAAATACAGACATGTTGAGAACTATCTTGACAAATTAGACAGTTCCATTCAGTGTGAAGTATCTTTCATTATGGCCAAGTCCTGTACAGTACCTTCAAGTTTCTTCTCTGTTACTATTCCCCTCTAACAAAGACAATATTTTTATATTTTTTCCTTTTTATTTTCACCCCTTTATTACTTAGTGTTTATATATGAACAAGCACACTGTACTGATGGAAATCATACTTTTGCAGAGCATATTTCTATACTTAAATTTTCAATATGTTGTTGTGATGAGCTTTCCTGGACACATAGATCACATAAAATCTTAATTAATTTTACATTTCAAGAACAACATGGTAGAGAACAACTAAAGTGAGCTGTCTTTGGAAGTCAAGGGTGCAGAATGCCTCAGAATTGCCAAACTGCATTGCTCAGGTAACCCAATATGCTGTGTCTGATGATGGCCCAACTGAAATTATCACAGACAGGTGCAGAAATTCTGAAATATACAAGGAATAAGCGGTCCAAGGGAAAAAAACACAATATTTCTATCTGCTGTCGTATTGTTGTTAATTTATATCTTAGAGCTTATGGGCATATAATAATTTTAAAATGTTTTATCCTCTACTACATAGCTATGAATTTTCTCACATTCTGTATAAAATTCATATATGTAGTGGTGCTCATCTTGATGTCAGTATTATGTGGCAATGAATCACATTAGTTAATTTTGTGTCAACTAAAATTAAATTATTTTTTTCCGGTTTTAGATGTATCACCCCTGACTGCCATTGACTGTTTGGATTCCCAATTTGTCTTGCCAGCAATATTTTATGCAATGTGACATACACATAACAACATTTCCCTGGTGTATGATCTTAAAATATAGATCTCACTTGTTTTCTTTTTTCCCCTACACTCTAGTAGAGTACTTGGTGATTACTTTTGATACCAATGTTGTGGTCCTACTATGAAAACTACAAGTCTGCCAACTATAGGAAAGGGATATAATAATATCTAACTAAATTTTCATTATCAAGTGAAGTGGCAGATAAATTGTAGAAATTATAAATAAAAGAGGTTTTCTTTCAATTTTTTTCTGCTCCATTTAAATGTAAATTTGTCTTATTTTTCCTTAAAATTCTAACTGCAGCAACAACAGTTTAATCTTCAATCAAATAACCTTTTTTTATGAGACATTCTGAAATTCAAAGGTCACATACCTTGAGGTGGTGCATCCAAACAAGGTCTACATTTAGAAAAAGGCAGAACATAGTTACTAAGGATTTAAGAGCACAATATATTCTCTGCAGAAAATGGTAGCCTAGTTGCAATTTATTCTCTTATCTATCTTTCTCCCCTGCTGTTTAAATAGCATGGCAACAATGGAATTAGGGATGAGATTTATGGAGTAGAAGTTTAATTTCAGGAATGAATCTAAGTTTCTTTATTATTTCTATCTTATTTTAGGTTGTTGCATATAATTCTTGGAACAGAGATAAAACTTGAATATCTACATTTTTGTTTTGTTTGTGTTTTAAAACAAACATACAAGTCTAAATACACACAGTCTAGAAGGGTCTTTTACAGAAATGTAATAGAACTTGGTGATTTCTAGGGCATATCTATTCTTATATTCAGTGAGAAACAGTTAAAATAGTTAGATTTGTATATTTAAGCTGGATGGAATCTATGTACTGCTTGATTATTGCTATGGTAAGTACTTATTGCTACAACTGTGGACATTGTCAAAAAAGTAATGGTTTATTTAGGAGAGCATGACATATTTGGATTAAAATATACTGTTAAACCTGGTTTGAGTGAACGTAAACGATTTTGGTCCTATTGTTTCTTAATCTGAAGAAACAAAAAAGGATCAAAATATTGAGAATAGAGTGTAACAATAACTGAAATCACACTTGAATCACAAAGTTGTTGTGATTCAACACATACAGATGTGAAATACAGATGTGAGATATGCTGAAACATACAGATGAATTTCAGAATACTTAATACAGACAATGATTGCAGCGTTCTCCAGAGTGAACAGAAAAAAAAATAATTCTATTGTTCAAGATACATTTAAAAATCTATTTTACTGCATATCTTCCTTTATTTTCATTCCTTTCAGGGAAGTTTGTCATAATATAAAACTAATATCTTCAATGACCTTCTCCATTGGAAGACACAATCAGAAATGCATAGCAGATGTCACCAAATAATACCAATAATAACAAAGGCACATCATTCTGAACTTAAAAGAAGGGTGTATGCAATCACACATGAATAGTCACTATTCATGAAATAGAATATATGTTATAAAGAGTAATAGATTTTAATTTTAACATAGTCTAGTTGTACAGAAAATGGAAATGGTATTGTCATGACTGCTATACTTAGGTCTACATACTCAAATCTTCAATACTTATTGCTCTTTCTTTTGCATGTTAAACACACTGCATTCAAAGACAGAAAGCAATGAGACAATAATTTTTGCTTTAAAATACATTTGGTACTCCACACTTGAGCACACTCTTTCTTTCCCTCTACTGTTTTTTAGGGGTTTTTTTTGTTGTTCATTTGAACATCAAATTATTCTTTTACACATCAGCATAGATTTCGTCAATCTCCAGTCTGACTGGTAGGATTATTGGTAATTTTATGACAAAACATGCTTATTAAAAAAAAAAAAATAGTGTGCAAAACTAATGTCTTGACAGTAAGGCCTCCTAAACATAATAATTTATAGTCTAAAAGAAACAATTGAGCAATTAGGGAACTCACTTAGGATTGAAAGGCAGCTTCAGAGTCTGTTCCTTCTTCTAGTCTAGTATTTCAGTGTCAAATTTCCACACTTCCAAATAGTAGCCTAGGTTTCTGGCAGCTGTTATTCCATGAGTACCTTTGATATCATTGCCTCCTTATAAAGATGTTCCATTTCATAATAATAAAATTAAAAAAAAAAAGAAAATGTTAAACCTGAGGGTCTCAGTCCTAGAGTGTCCCTTCTAGATAATTCTCTATTAGAATACTAAATTCAGGAAAACAGGAAAATCAGACCTTTTAAAGATATGCAAATTTTTGTGGGGACATTCTTCAGATGTGAAAGGAACACATAAACAAATTCAAACAAATTGCTATACAGTAGGAAAGACTCATACAGACACATACTTTTAACCCATCGCAAAAAGAGAGCTTGCCCATTCTTTCAATGAAAGGAAACAATAAACCTCTCATTTTTCTTATTTACAGAGTCACATGGTAATTACTACAGAGTAGCTGAAATAGTGTAAATTGACACACTTTTTCAGTATGAGTTAATCATTTACTGTGCCTTGAAACTAGGACTGGGCAGGTGGCTACAAAGATGTCAACACAGTATTGTATTTCATAAATGTTGTCTAAATCAGTATATTTCAAAACTAGATACTGTAATTACTGCAAGATTAGTGTTACTAAAGCACCCTGACCCTTGAATTAGAAATCAAAAGAAACTGCAAAATTGATATGCTGCAAGATATGGTGTTAACTAAAGTAAAAATAGAACTGACAGCTGATAATCAGGCACTTTTTGTAGTACACAGTTTCTCTACCACCTACCAAAACCATAGGGGATACTGAAGAACCTTGAGAAGGTTCAGACTGTATTCTGAACTGTAAAGAAAAACTTATTTATTTAGAGACCACATGTTGTCTGAAAAGAACTTTACTGCCTCAGTTGTTTTTGAGTTAGAAGAGCACATGTGGTTAGAAATATTGCTATAATATAGATCAGGCTGACTTTCAGAGACCTGGGGCAGAAAGGCAACATTCTTGTGAGGAACTCAGGACTACATCATGAGCTTCAGAGTTTATCTTATTGATGATTACTGTTACCCCAGCAACTTCCAAGACCCTTGCACCTAGGAAGACTGGCCTTGGAGTCCTTTCATCTATCAGGGGTAATAAAACAAACAGATTGGATTTATCTCAGTTGTATGCATATTTTATTCAGATTTCTACTTATAACTTAATGATCCCTCCTTGTCAACTGAAATAAATGGGTATTTCATGAAAGTCATGTGACAGGTGTCATCCTGCAATGGGCACTCATTTTATGACCCACATATCCAAACTGAAGGGCATTGATATTCATGATGGATAATCAAATTCAGTCACTTAAAGGGTCCTAGTTTTCTCCTTTTTAAGATACTGAAAGGGCATAAAACTAGATCTGTGGCAAAGTCATGCTTTTTTTTTTTACTTATTAAAAGATTAGTAACAATACTCTTACAAAATCTAAAGGCAAGTTCCCACAATTTTTATTTTTCCCTTCTGTTTTACTGAATGGCAATTCTAATATATACTGTCAAGGATTATTCATCACAACACAGATTTTCAAATTACACTTGGGAAAGAAAATTCACATTTGACACCAGAAATAAGATTTCCACATAACTTTAACAGAAAAAATTCTATTCAATACAGTAACTATAGACATGCTCCTCACTTGGGGGTGCATTACTGTGGCAGCAATTATAAGGTAAGGAGGTGAGGGAACTCAACTTACTATTTGTCTGTTCTAAGTGTTTTCCTGTTGTTCTAACAATCCATAAAATCTTCATGCCAATTGCAGAGTTCTGTTTTCATCTGACACCATAAACACTTCACCAGAGTGTGAGGTGTACTGCTAGTTTTGCTGAACATTATCCTTAGATGAGTTCCTACTAAAACCAAACTATTTGTTTACTGTAATAGGACTTCTTACTGAATTCCTCAATGCCTGTCTTAGTTCGAGGGGGAACTAAGATATGTTGGCCAAGAAATAATCCCTCTCCTTTTGAATTTAGAAAAACAGAACTTTAATTAGGGAAATATATATATAAAGAAAAGGATAACAGTTCTTAACCACTATATATATATATATATATATCCAGAAAAGAACCAAACAACAACAGTTTGTAATAAACCCCTCCACCCCCCAAATAACTAGGCAAAACAGTCAAAAAGGTTTTTTTTGGCTACCCCCAAAAGGGGAAATGCAATTATAACCATGGACAGCAGGTGGCGCTGTGGCACCTCCACCGCTGGCCACTCTCTCCCAGGGGTTACAGTAATATTTATGGACAGCAGGTGGCAATGTCGTGCCTGGCCAGCTGGGCTCCCTCAGGGTGGTGGCAGGCAGTTGGTTCTCAGGTTGATTCCTGTGAGAAAAAAAAAATGGGAAGGCAGAAAGCAGCAACAATCCTGTCTCCGCAGACGCAAGAAACTGGGGCGTTCTCCCTCCTTTTCCTCACGGTAGATTGGTGGTGTTTATAGTCACTTATGGATGAAAAAATGATGGAGTTAGAGAAGGGAAGAGGAACACCATCCAGGATCCAGTGATGCGGAGATCCGGAGAGTGTGTGTGTCGTCCTCCTCACTCTGCCAAGAGCCAAGCTCACTGACTTGCACAGAAATCCGGAAACACCAACCCCTTCCCCCTCTCTCCCCTGCTGGGGGAAGATCGAAACAAAAGACCTGGCCAAAGTAGATAATATCAGCATATGCATGTCTTTTGTCTCCTTTGTTAAACATCTTTACAGACGTTGGGGCGTTGGCTCCAAGCTATTTGGAAGGAATTCCAGCTTGGGTTTGAAACTGTAACAATGCCACATGCTCTCAGTACAGAAAAGGTAAGTAGTACCAGAGAACAATCCTGGGAAGCTGAGTTGTTTCAGGCTTGTTAAATTAGTAGTGTTTGGAATGCTTCTGTCTCGTGTTAGTCACTAATCCACCAATTTGTGAGTTTGTGTTTTACTTGGCTGTTAATATGCACTTTTTTAAATAAGTGGCTTCAATGAATCTGTTCTATCTTAGATGAGAAGAGAGTTTAATAGCATGATTTTTGCTGTGCTGGTTGGCTCCAGTATTAGTTGGTTTCAGTGTAAGAACATGGTTGAGTACATTAGATTAAGTAGCATAGATACGCACTGTGCATCTATTCAAGGAGCGAGTTAAAGCTGCTTATTCTCCTTGACCCTTCTCCTTATGTCCATATTACCAGATGCATATTTTTCATTAAGCATTATAGAAGCAGCCAGAGTTCAGGCTGCTTATAAATTAAGGGAAGATATGTTGTCATATCTGAAAAATACTTTTTAGAACAAGACACTAGTCCTTTCAACAATGTCCAGGCAACTGTTTTTGAATCACTACAATGTTGAAGAAAGTTGTGTTATAAGTGTTATTGTATTTAATTACTATTGATGACGAGACAACATTTACAGTACTAAGAAATTAATCTAGATCTTTTGCCCAAGAGGGGAATGCAAAACACACTGTTATGTGCTTAGGTTCTCCACAAAATTCTTGAAGAAGTGATCTTTTAATATCACTTCTAAAAACACGATGCTGAGGAAGAACTGCCTTGGTTAATCAAATAAAATGCAATGAAATTAAATGTAGGTAAGTTTAAAATACCATCCCTCTGCAAGACTTTAATGTCTAACTCTAGGTTTCTTTACTTGACTCAAATTTTGGTCCTTATCTTCTAAGCCTGGGTTCTCTGTTAGCTCTTTCTTCACAATACATAGCTGTTGAAAAAGAAGGAGGGTTTGGTCTTCTGTTTTTTTTTCCACATTGTCATGGGTTTCTCTGATTAGATTTTTTTTTTTTTTTTTTTTTTTTTTTTTTTTTTT
>JAWWMP010000116.1:87828349-87878414 GCA_035047865.1 Dendrocincla tyrannina | reverse complement strand
GGTTTTTTCGGTTGGGGTTTTTTTTTTTTTTTTTTTTTTTTTTTTTAATAAGAGGAAGATTGGCTTCTGTTGGAAGCCTCTGGAAGTTTCCCTCCATTCTATAGAGCACAGCCACTGAGGGCCAGCTCCGAAGAAAACTTTCCACTTTTGAACCATTAAGTTACGCCCCTGCGTGAAAACATATTTAAGAAATTGTCGCACAGTTAGAAATTGGCAGCCATGGCACTAACAACATCACAACGCAGACATCAAGGTCAGTGCAGGAGAGGAGGAGAAGGAGTGGGAGGGACCCCAAGGATCAGGGAGAGGACTTAAAACTGAATATGTGGTGATGACCAGGGTGATTACGAGTTGTCCCCTTGAAGCCCATCGGACCCATCGGGATGCAAAGACCTCCCTGCTGGAGCAGGGGGAGGCATGAAAGAAGTTGTTACCTTGTGGGAGGGCCCCAAGATGGAGCAGAGGTCCTGCAAAGATTTGCGGCCGAGACCCACAGAGGGAGAAGCCCACGCCTAAGCAGGTACAGCCAGATTTTCACGACAGACTGCATCCCATGGAATGACCCATGAGAGAGTAAAGGATCTCTCTCTCGTGGGGGGGACCCCATGGAGCACAGGGGAAGGACTCAGAGTTATGATTCCCTTGTGACCGTGGTGATGAGTGTGATGAAGCGAGCTGTCCCATTTGCAGCCCACAGGAAAGCCCCCTGAGACAGAACTGCTGCTTAAGTTTTGGACTTACATCTGCGAATGGCTGGCCCAACAACAACTGACTGTAAACCTTCCATTCCCCTGTCCCCCACACCATGAGGGGAAGGAGAGGGCATAGACAGACCAAGGGGTGGTGGTGGAAAGGTGTTTCTAACCTGTTTCTATTTCTTATTTTCAGTTTTTAGTTTGTTAATAATAAATTTAAGCATTATTCTAAGTTCTGCTTTGCCCGTGGTATTAATCAAAGCTCCTCTTTCGGTTGTTATCTCTAGCTGTAAATTCCTTGTTGGCATTTTTACCTTCCCTCTGAAAGGTAAAAAGGGGCGGTGTGTGGCAGGGGGAAGAAAGGCCTTGAAAGAATTTTGCTGGACACCAGGCGTTTATCCAGAGTCAAACCAGCACACATATGCATTTTTATTTAGTAGATCACTCATTTTGATACTTTTTCTGTGTGTGTATATTTTGATGTTATTTTTTTGACATAGTACACTATGTTTGAAGAAAGAATGAACCTCCTTTTCTATGAAACCCAACCGGCAGTATGTGCTTGTGATATAATTTATTATTCTCATGTAGACATACATTTGTATTGAATCTGACAGTTTGCACTAAAGGCCATTTGTTATATTTCCTTCTGCTCTCAACTGTGCTTTCAAATTTCTACCAAATAATTTCCTATTAACTTCCCTATTATATCATGTTTTCAGTGCTCAAATATAACCATCCATATGCATCTTTATTTTACTCAAAGTGTAGTCTCACCTAGGAAGACCTAAACTTTTTGTCATCCCAGTCAAAGCTGTGAAAACAAACCATAATGAATCTCTATTCACATTTTGTGGAAAAAAATTATTATTTTTTACTAGAAATCCCTAGTTCTTGTAACACCCAAGGTTTTAAACTTCATGCAAAAACTAGTGCAATTTTTTAATTTGCTAGACTGAAAATAAAAAATTAAATCTTCAAATGTAACAGACTGAGGATTTTGCTTGGTTTTTAATAAACATTTTATATTTTTGGAGTGTGGCTTATCTGAAGCCCTGTTGAACCTTTTTTTCCCTTATAGGTTCTCATCCAAGTGAATAAACTTAAAAATGCCAATAATGAAACTTTCACATAGTAATGAATCAGTGAACATCCATTCAAGTCGCACACACAATTAAGGAAAATGAGGCGTAGTATATAAAATCTCCTATGGAAAGAACTTGATGGGGTGAGAGAAGAGGTGTATGAATGGTTTCAATATTGATCTATTCCTTTCAAATATGTTGCTAACAAAATATATACATTCTAACACAGATTAATTATTTTTTCATTATAAACACAGAAGCTGAATTCACAGACAGACTACAACACGACAAAAAGTTTTCATGAATTTGTGCCCAGCAAAGGGCGATTGCAGCTAGCAGCTACTCATATACTGAAAGTGAGATAATTGGCCCTAACTGTGCTGAATTACTGTGAATAAGCACCTGGGCAAAGCTGCCAGCTGGGTAGAAAAAGAAGCCTGTGCAAACACTAGTGTAGAACTGAAAGTTGTGTAAAGTATGTAGGGTTGTTTTTATCTTTAAAGTGGATTGTTTAATAGAGATCAGGGCATAGAAATAAATGCTGAGAATATATTGATTTTTGCTTCTAACTTTTGAGGTAGTTTTGCCATGGTGAATATTCTTTATGTCCATCCCTGGTGTTACGGAAGAATAGTCTTTTTCTTTTCAATATGGTACAAAATTACTTTTATGTTCTTCTTTGTGCTGTTAACTTAAAGGAACTTGTATTTCTTCACAGATCCCTGTTACCTGACTTTTTGCCATCTGATATGGAAATCCACAAGCATCGTTGAAAAAACCTGAAGTAGAGTTTTTGATTACCATGGAATTTGTAGTGGTGTCTAGTACGTAAGGGAGTTTACACCTTTTATGTATAAAAATGTTGAGAATATTAATGCATAATGTGCATTACAGTAATTATGCTGTAATAGAGCTGTATTACTGTATACAGTAATAGAACCCGTATGTTTCAATTTACTGAAACAATACTAGTTATGTTCCAGCAGAAACATCTTTTAATTGATCAGATATATTGATTGAAGAAAGTCATTCACATATATCCAAAGTACTGCATGCAATAATTATCTTTCATGTTTATCATAATTTATGTAATTAGATATATATTTTGTCAATCAATTTGATGTAGACTGTTATGGATTTCAATAAGAAGAGAATCAGTGGCCAGTGGTGAAACTCAGAAATATATTCAGTTGGAAGCCTGTCACTAGTGGTGTCTCCTGAGGTTCAATACTGAGCCAGGTTTTGTTTAACTTGTTCATCAATTATTTGGATGAAGGGGTAGCTGCCTCCTCAGCGAGTTTGCTGATGAAGAGTGACTGATACTCCAGAGTGTTGTCCCTTCAGGAGGGCCTAAACAGGTTGGAGAGATGGGCAAAGAAGAATCACCTGATTTTCAACAAAGGGAAGTGCAGGGTCCTGCATCTGGGGAAGAATAACCCTGGATACCAGTACAGGCTGGGGGCTGACCTGCTGGAAAGCAGCTCTGTTGAGAAGGACCTGGGGGTCCTAGTGGACAACAAGCTGTCCATGAGCCAGCAGTGTGTCCTTGTGACCAGGAAGTCCAAGGCTTTCCTGTGGTGCCTTAGGAAGAGCATTGTCAGCAGGTTGAGGGAGGTGATCTTGTCCCCCTACTCAGCCCTAGTGAGGCAAATCTGAAATGTTGTGCCCAGTTCTGGGCTCCTCAGTACAAGAGAGACATGGAGATCCTGGAGTGGGTCCAGTGGAGAGCAACAAAGATGATTAAGGAACTGGAGTATCTCTCTTATGAGGAAAGGCTGAGGGAGCTGGGCTTGTTCAGCCTCAAGAAGGGGCTTGAGACTGAGAGGGGAACTCATCAATAAGTATCTGAAAGCAGAATGTCAGGAGGATGGATCCAGGCTCTTCTTGGTGGTGGCAAACAAAAGGACAAGAGGCAACAGGCAGATACTGATGCATGGGAAGTTCCACCTGAATATGGAGAAGAGCTTTACTGTGTGAGTGAGTGTGCACTGGATCAGACTGCCCAGAAGGGTTGTGGACTCCCCTTCACTAGAGATACTTAAGGACCATCTGGACACAATCTTGTGCCATGTGCTCTGAGATGACCCTGCTTGAGCATGGAGGCTGAACTAGGTGACCTCCTGTGATCCCTTCAAACCTGCTCCATTCTGTGATTCTGTGATTCTGTGATCTGAAAGAGCTTGAGGTTTCAGAGTTTTCATTCAGATATCCAGATTTATTTTCATATGTGCTGAAGAAAAGATTTCTTTTTTATGTCACCTGTTTTCCTCTCTATTCCAGACACTGAAAAGAAAAAACAAAAAAAACCCAACAGGAAATGAAAGTATATGTGTGACTGAATCACAGGCTGATCTCCATGTAGTGATAGTACTTAAAACATTTCACAGTCTCAGTAATAATGATGCGAAAATTTGTCCTGCAAAAGAAGGGCCACGAATATTTGAAAATGAGTATATGATTATCACAAAGAGATCTGTGTCTTAACCAGAACAATTATCAGACATGACTACCAATATACGTCATTTCCTTTATGCCTGTCTGCTTGTATTTTTAAATGATAATTTCTGATTTCTATATTTTGAATGGATTATTTTACTTTTCCAATTTTTCCCAGTCTTGCATTTAATTCTTATAAATACTGTCCATATAAAATGTCCTTCAGCAGTAAGTTTTCAGAGATCTATTCTCTATTGTATGAAGAATTATTTTTTTCAAGTCGAGTTTTTGAAACCTAACTCTAGCTATTTCCATTTGACATCCCCTATTTTTTATGGCTAAAAATTAGGGAATACTGATATCTGTTCAGTTTCTCTGTGCTCCTTTTCATTTTGTATATATCTGTCATATTTCCCCCTAAGTAGTCACCATGCTGAAGAGACCTGGGCTCATCTGCTCATCTGCTTTACTGTGCAGAAGCTGTTCTACAGTTTAGACACTTTTATTGCTTTTCTCTGAGACTCTTTCCTTCCTGCCCTATCTTTTTTGAGATGCATAGAACAGGATTGCTGTATATTCAAATTAAGAATCT
This sequence comes from Dendrocincla tyrannina, assembly GCA_035047865.1. Classification (NCBI taxonomy): domain Eukaryota; kingdom Metazoa; phylum Chordata; class Aves; order Passeriformes; family Dendrocolaptidae; genus Dendrocincla; species Dendrocincla tyrannina. The sequence continues at coordinate 87,873,606 of JAWWMP010000116.1, read as the reverse complement.
ACTCACTGAATTAATTGTTTTTGGTTTGTTCTCTGGTTTTTTTTTTTTCCCTGATATTCCCATTATTTAAGGAGATTTTTCACTGTCCGTGAGATCTGAGATAACCTATCTAATCTTGACTCCAAGATTTTGTTCCCAAATAGCAATTCAGCTTTGACGCCATAATTTTATATGTGAAAATACGATTGTTCTTCCTTGTGTTAGTCTTTTTGCTGATATTTATTGAATTTCACATACACTTTGATTCCTCAGTCCCTCAAATTTATGTAGAGTTTCTGCACATCTTCACCATCTGTCCTTACCCTTACCGTTATTAATAATTTGAGACCAGCAGTCAACTTGCTGCTCATTTCCCTTTACAGGTCATCTGTGAGTATGTTAAACAACACAGACCCTACCACAAATCTCCAGTGTATTCCACTGGTGATCTTCCCTTAGTAGAAGACGTGACCATTTACTCCTACTTTTCATATCCAATATTTTCATCAACCAGTCATTCCTTCATTTAGTATTTGATTTTCCTATGGTATGTTTAGGTTGAACTGAGAAAAGAGAGAGAAAAAAAAAAAAAAAAAAAAACCTTATGGAACACATCCACAAAAAAAAAAAAAAAAAAAGGAAAAAAAAAAAAAAAAGGCCAAACACCCTCCATTCTCCAACAAGAAAGAAAAAACTATTAAGAGCAACCAAAAGCTTTCCAAGAATATGTGTGAGGACACACAACTCACGTAAAACCCATAGAACTCTTTACACAAATGGCAGAAAATTTGACTACTTGGTATGAAAAATAAAAAGTTGTAGAAGATAATAATATCAGGTTGGTTTTTTTCTTTTTTTTTTTTATGTGTTAGGGTAATTTTCAAGTATGGAGAACTTCTTCAGATCAATTTTAGGACAACAGTTAAATAAATTCTTCCTCCTAAAGTTCACTGTGGAGAATGGAAGATAAAAAATACAGGCAAAAATGGAGGTAGAAATATTTATATATGTACAATATCTAGCTAAAGCAAACACAGTGAAAAATCTTCATTCTGATCCTTTGGAAATAATTCTTTCTGGGTGACCAAAAATAACTTGTGAGAAGGCATTAACTTACCAGCCAGGCCACGAATCGGAAGACAAAGATTAAAGCTTAAAATTGTCCCTCTAGCTGAAGTTACCCAGATGTTCCTATTAAAAAAAAACGAACAAACAAACAGACAAACAAAGAAAACCAGACTATTCCTACTTTTTCATCCATGGTAGGTCTATTTACAAGACCATTTTGCTGGAAAGAAGTTTAGAACCCTCCTAAATTCCAGGGTCTTTTTAGCTTGCTCAGACCTTCAAAAATACATAAACTGGTTGCAAAAAGAATTTTTGTGATTATTTCTTGCCGTTATTTAATTCCTTATATATTTAGCTCATAAGACATTTGTATTCAAATATCTTCTGGTACCATGGACATGGAGGGTAGATCTAAATGCACTCCACTACCAATAAGGTTGGATCCCAAGTGCTGGCAGCTGCCGGTGATATCATACAAAATGTCAAAGACTTGGAGGATGGCAAACATGAGGTTCTTCATTAAATCGTTCCCAAGTGAATATATAAATCTTTACACATAGAGCTTTCTATTGCTAACAAGCTCACGTGTATGATTTGTATACGTTTTTCTTTGTCCATGCACAGGTTCAATTTGAGGGCTGGGAAGTTAGCATGAAGGGAACTGGTGGTGTTCTGCACAAATATTTTAAATGTTCTTTATGTATATTCCAGAATAGCTTAGTAGGGATGTCAGACACAGATTTTTTCCTGTGGCCTGACTAATAATTGAAAAAAAAAAAAAAAGGAATTTTGTTTTCTAAGCTGATGTTCCATGTTTCCATGGTAACCAGAACATTCACTGACATCAAGGTTTCTATTTTGTTATCTTTTAAAACTGATCTTTATTGTTAGTCTATTTTCCATATTTTGACTTAAAAGTGATGAGTGGTAAGATTTACTAAATTATATGAAGCGTGTCTCAAGTGATCACCTTGGAAAGAATATTTATTTATTTCATGGTCATTGTTTTATCATATAACAAGGAGCAGGGAGGGAAAAAGAAAGAAAGGAAGGTTTGATTTCTTGAAAAAAACACCAGCTTTACAATAATTGCAAACTAGTTAGACCTCTCATACTGGCAGTCCTGTGTTTTCAGTGTCTCAGGGTTAAAGCATTTGATCAAAAGGCCAAACACATTATCATGCTATTACTGGTAACAGGGTCATGGGGGAAAAATAACTCCCAACCTTCATTATGTGCTAAGAATCTGCCCTTGTTGTCTCCTGTTGTTAGTACAAATACAAAACTGACACTGCTTATGATTGTAGTGCATTTTTTTTTCTCTCTCTGTTTCTTAATATGTTCTAAGGTGTTTATTTTTTTTTTAATTTTGAAAGTTTGGGTTACTAGAGAGATGTCTTTTTTATTCTCATCTTTACCATCTGCTGAAATTTGAGAATAGTGTTGATGAATTTTTTCTTCAATGTTCCAAACTTTTTAGAAGATACATTGACATCAATCACATAAGGGGGATTGTGTGACAGAAAGCTGATTTCAGGACTAATTCAGAGACAATGACAATAAATCTCTGATGAGACAGGGGATTCCTTTGTTCCAAAATTACCATGTCAGTTTCTATAAAACATAACCCCCATCTTTGATATTTTCTGGTCTTCCTTTCTCTGTATAATATCTTTTATCAGTGCTTTACTCAGGTGTGTTCCCTCTCATTCTGCTGGGAGACAAGATGTTAAAAGGCATTTTGATACCCTGTGACATTGGGCATTCCAGTTGGATATTGCAAAGCTAAATTTTAATTAATTTTTGACTCTAGCTTAGAGTTCTTTTATATATTCACTACTGGCTTATTCAGAAATAAAAAAAAAAAAATCAGAAACATGAAGAAAATATTTGTTAGATAATATAAATCCCCTTGATATACAGTGGATCCAGAGATAAACTTTCATTGCATTTTTTTTTTCTTAGTATTAGGTTGTCTTTTGTCAAAAAACACTTTATTTCTCTTCCACAATGTCTTCAAATACAACTCCTTTTCAGGGAAGCTAGATATGGGTGATTCCTACATGAAAGCTGTTTAGCCAATCAGGTCAGTCATGTTTGTCTTCTACACAGAATATATGCTTCTGTTCCTTTTTACACTTAATGAACCAGTGTTTTCACTCATGCTTCCTTTTTGAGAAACAGAGGTTTGTTTTGTTGTTTTTTTTTTTTTTTAAATGGCTGTGTCAGTGTTTACACTAAAAAAACCTGAAACTAATATACATGAACTCACAATGACCATGTCAGAGTACAAAGCATTATTTTTATTATTACTGCTATTATATTACTATTACTATTGCTACTATTATTACTATAATTATTATTTTTGTTATTATTGCTATTATTGTTATTTTCTATTCAGGTCAGATGTTACCATAAGATCATGTCTGTCATGATATTGTGATTGCTGAGGAGACTTTCAATCTAGAAACAGGCAACTTAGTTGAAAGTTGTGCTGGCAGATTTTTATATTTGTCTTATCAGGTCCTAGTCCAGGAAACTTGCTCCAGTCATAGAATACTCTGTTTCTTCACATGTGCACATGTACTTAGTGATGTCTTTGAGAACATACGTATGGATATACTTATGTGGTAGTTTTAAAAGTTTTTACTGTTGAATAAATGAAAACAATCTTGCTTCTCAAGTTCAGACATGAAACCCATGTAACAGTCAATGATAAAGAGAAATTGTCAAAAAAATTGGTTGAGAATAAGGAAATTTAAAATTGCTACAGATGTGATTCATGTAGAAACAGGGACATTGCAGTTGTACTTGGGTTTATTTTCCAGTTTCTCTGTCCAAACCCTTGAGGAGAATTTATCATTAAAATAACCATACAAATTGGCATCTTTTTTGGTGTCAATTGCCAGCTTCTTTTTGAACTAATCATTAGTTTAACTTTTCCTGTATTAAGCTGCACAGTGTTTCGTAGTCTGAAAGTCACATGGTCTTTATCAGTTTTAAGCAGTACAAGGCTTCAAACCTTTCCTTTGAGGCAAATTGATGACAATATTAATTGAGTTACTTTCTTGGTGCAGAGTAATCATGCATTATCTGTTAGCTTCTGAAGTTTAATTGGATCAATCGCATTGAAACTTTTTTACTGACTTTGCTCCTTCAACATCAGGTGTTTCTACAAATATATTCTCCTATTTTGCTATTCAAGACTTTTAAAATCTGTTTGCAACTTTTAGCATTAACTGCAGAGTGAGGAGGATTGCTGATGTTCTGATAGCAATATAAGTCATAGAAGGGAGCTCTTTTTGAGAGCAAATATTCATCTCTTAAATATACTGCTTAAATTAATAAAACTCTAAATTTATGAATTAAAGGAAAGAGGAGAAAGAGTAGAATAAAGAGAAATATAGAAGGTGAACAGCATAATGGCAGGGTAAATGGTGAAATTGAAAGGGACAGCTAAACTGAACGCACGAATGAATACAAATCCTGAGGTAAGGTCAGAAATAAAAACCAAAACAAATAAAGAACTCTAAACTTTTACTTTGAAATGCTGAACATTTTTTATCATCAGATTTTATCTTCTATTTGGTATATATATTTTGAAAGCATTGCTACAGTTATATATGATATACCACCAGATAAAAATCTAAGGCATATTCATTGTAGGCAGCATTCTCTGTTGGATTCAAACGATGATTAATCAACCTTGTGGAAGTTATCACAGGAGCAGTGAATGAGGTAAACAAATGGGGAAGTGCCTATGAATAGCTTTAAGTATACTACGTGAAAAATCAGATGATTAAGAAAGGTTTCACTCCTCATAAACTTTCATTAACAGCTAGTGTCCTTAATGGTTATTAGATTGAAATATAGAGAAATCATAGCAATCTCTGCTGACTGTGGTAAAGAAGGTTAGGAAGGGTTAAATTTTGCTTTCTTAAAACATGAGTAATGTAACTTCGGAGAGTTGAAGGAGGAATTATTTTTCAAGGTTCATACTAAAGTCTTAGAGGACAGTTCTGCATTCACAAACTACTAAATTAAATAGGACATAAACAGGTCTCAGAATGTTAAGTTCAAAAGATATTCAGTTTCAGGAGGGTAAAGACTAGTTTTTTAATTTCAGCCAAATAATTGAACACAACTGTGCAACTTATGCGAAAAAAAAAAAAAAAAAAAAACAAAAACAAAAAAAAAAAAAACAAAGCACCAGCAAACCCTGAAAACTGAATTGATCTAAGACAGATGAAGATAAATGAAAAAACCCATATCTAAAATTCCAAACCCAAACTAAGCTATTTCCTGTATATATACTGCAGAATTTTTTTTAAAAAATGTGAAATGTTGCACATGGTAAATTACAATACTCAGGGCTTTTCTTTTAATTAACCTAATAAATGTGTATAATAAGTGAAAAAAATTCGGCAACATTCTTTGGCTTTTAAATTATAAAGAAGAAAGAATTGTGACAGAAAACCAAAGTGACTTCAGTCAGAAAAGATGTGAAGGTGGTTTTACTTATTGTTGCAGAAATGCTATTCCCCACTGTGAAACAGTGGGTCAGCTAACAAGAGAATGGGTTAAGATACACGGTATGTAGTCTGCTTTTGTAACTTCATTCCAATAGATCATACATAATCGAGTAGGTTTTTGTAGGAATTCTTTATCAACTGGGTACTGTTGTTGTTCAGCAAAGATGAGGCAGAATTAAAAGTTTCGTTGCTTTTATAGTCTATTGAGAAAACTTTCCTTCATCTGATATTTTCTCTGGACTGCCTATTAAAGTCTGGAATAAAGTGAGCTCAGAAATTTTTCACGTAGAGAAGTTATTTTGCAGTGTGACTTTTTTTCTGATTAAAGTGTTAGTAGCCTCATTCTTTCTTTTTTTTTTTTATTTTTCTGTTTCTTTCATTCTTTTTCCTTCTTTCTTTTGCACTCTTATTACTCTCCATTTTGTAAAACTTTCTTCTTGTTAGAAATCTTCAGCAGGTTGCATCTAAATATGGGCAGTGAAAATGCACTAATTTTTGCTTTGTTATAATTAGTGCTTGTTAACAAAGCACTTGTTTTTTGTTGTTGCTGTTTTTTGGTTGGATTGGTTTTGTTGTTTTTTTTTTTTTTTTTTTTTCGGGGGGGGGTGTTCTTCCTTTTCTTTCTTTTCTTAAATTTCAGGAAGATAAACCTTGTACCAGTAAGTCTGCCAACAAGTTGTTTAAAAGACAGGATTCCTTTGACTGTTTGTCATATAGTGTTGTACAGTGTTGACATCAATCAATATCTATAACAGGTTGTGATTTTTGATGACTTATGTTGGGTTGCAAAGCTGAAAGTAACTGTATTTTATCGTGCATGTACAATACACCAGCATCCTTCATTTAGTCTACCTTTTTATCTTTGGTTAAGTGCAAATAGATAGACAGAAATGGAATTGAACAAGATTTTTTTCATCTTCCTCTACTAAAATTAACCTAACCTGTAATATGTGTCTGTGCCTGCATTTTCCTAATTAAGGTATTACTTCACCAGAAAATAATTTGGATTTATGGAAATATGTGCATTCACACATAATAATATAAAATAATTATATATAAAATGTGCTTGTTTAATCTGGTCAAAATTATCTTTAGTGTCAACTCATTTCAGCTGATTAGGCCTACATATATCTTCATCTAGTTTGGAACTATCAAATTTCTTCTTGCTGTCAATATTAGTTAAATTTATAATTAATTATTATATGATCCTGAAGAGACATTGGGTGTAGTGGTGTTTGTTTTTAAGAGGATGAAATTTTTTAAAGTTGCAATTTTGGCTCATATAGGCATGCTTTGTTAGCAAACAAATGAATTCTAGTCTGTGTAGCAATAATGTGGTAACTGCACAGCTGGAAGCAAAACAGATTGCTCTATCCATGACCCATTTGAACATGCAACATTCTGGTGTATCACTGTTGTCAAGTTCCCTTTTTCAAGTCAAGGGAATTTTGTATCATACAAATAATAAGTAATGGAACAACTGCTTAAGCTGCTCACTGAACAACATACTGACCCTGCAATGCGCAAGAGTAAAAAATGCATTATTTTTGCATAACAAGTGCTATACTTAGTCACACAATTTAATATTACACAGAAAATTTCATTACAGAAATATTATCAGAATATTGTTGATGTTTGCTCACTGACCTTCTTTTTGAAAAATGCTTGAGAATAATTGACCTGAGGTGGATATCAAATGGGTAAATTTTGATAATTCTGAATCAATAAAATTTAGAAAAGATATAAACAACTGAAATAAATTTTATAATGAAAAATATCAAGTAAGATTTTTAATAGAAAAACCTGTTGTCCTGCCTATAAGACTGTGATAGATTTAACTGATCTTTCCAAGCAAAGTAAAGTTATACAAGTAATTGATATTTATCCTTTACTTTCTCAGCTGAGTACAATTCTATTTGCAGTTGTATTCAGTGATTTTTTTTTTTATCTTAAAAGCATTAACTTCTCTTTTCTTCCATTTGGTCTAGCTAGACTACCAACTGTGTAAAGCATATTGTTCATGCCACCTGCAAATATTATCACTAAAACTCACAGCATCATCAGTTGATTTTATGATCCTTCACTGCAATTTAATTGCTTTATTTGACTACATAAATCCTTTGCTGAAATTCAAAGCTTCAAGAGTCTTCCATTTTTCCAAGGATGCTTATTTCCTAGATATCTGCCAAGACAAATTATAATGTTTTACCATCAGAGAGATGAATCTAACTGCCTGCATCACACAAGTTGCATCATCAAGGCAGATATATTTGGATCCACAATACAAGTTGCATTTCCCATGGCAAGCAGTGAAAAATAAGTGAATAAAATCATTTACCTGTGGTGTCTGAACAGCATCCAGAAAGAAAATCTATATGAAAAAAGGATCAATATTACCTCAAACTAATCTATTTTCTCTTCTTTTCATGACCTTTTGGTAAACCACTGTGTATATGGTTTTGAGCTGATTGATTCTGAAAGGGGAAGAGACCCCTAGAGAAGGTGCCTCTTTAGTTTCTGTAGTTTTTGTGAATGTAAATTGACTAACTAGTGAGACAATGCGGCATAAAATCTCTGTGTTTGTAATCCTTATTATGATGTTACAAAACCATTATCATCTCTTAATTTAGACTTTCAAATTCCAATGTGTTGACATGTGAGAGTCTGTTCCCTTTATATAGATTTTGAATCCAGAAATGTTTCTGCTCTCCTTTTCTTCTTTTACCTCTTGGTATTCAGGCACATTACAAAAAGGACACTAATTGCCCTTCTTCACCATCCCTGTTTTTATCTTTTAAGGAGAAGGATCAAGAGTCTTGCATTTTCTTGAATCCTTTGATTTTTCACGTAATCCCTATGCTACTTAGTACTACTGTATTAAATTGCACCTGCTGAAATGCTCAGTGGAAGAAATTACTTTGCCTGTGTGCTCTGAACTGTGGGAAATGACTGGTCCCTCTAAACAACCCAAATCAGTGCTGAATCTGTGGCCATGTTGCTAAAGAAGCCCCATCTTTCCTCTCTCATGATCTTCAGTCTTAAGGCTGGTAATGTCATGATTCCCGGGAAACAAGCATGATGAGACAAGTTTTCATTCTGCAGAAGATAGAAGAGGCAGTGTATTGTAGGGTCATGTAAGCCAGGTCCATAAAGGAAGAGGAAACTGAGGCCAAGACTCAGGGAATAAATGGCAGTGTTATGAATTAAAAATAAATAAATAAATGAATAAATATAATAATAATAATAATAATAATAATAATAACAAAAGAAATTTTAAAAAATCCTTACGGATTTCTAGCCACATTGTATAAAATAATATAAAGTTGATGCCACTTACATATTAGATTTGTGCTTGCTAGTTTTTGCTGTCTCCTAGTATGTTATGTATGGAAGTACTTGGACAGAATCTGTGAGCTGAGGAAGACCCATATTCCCTGCTTAGGTGGCCCTCTTTCATGGCCACAGCAAAACCAGCAATTTTTGTTTTTAAAATATTTCTTTTATATAGAAATACATATTAACAGGCTAATTTTAAGCAAAAGACAAAGCAGAACCAGTTTTTCCAGTGCTAACCCACAAAAAAAAAAAAAAGTCAATTTAAGACACAGTCTCATAAGGGTGGAAGTTAAAGTTATGTTAAAAGTGGGTAATACTATTCTAATATTATCTGTTCTGTACTAAGCTGACAGCTTTATCAAAGAAAGTACTAAAGCTCCTGGGAGAGCAAGTATTCTGTCTTGAGATAATTTCACAAAATTATGTTTTAAAATACATATTTTTATATCAGAACAACAAGAAAAAATATTAAATGGCTCAGTTTTGTAAGAATATCCATTTTGAGATTGAAAATATTGCCTTTTAGATTCAATTTATTTTGTTCTGTCTCTGTTGCCTTTGGATTCTTGTTTTGTACTCTCTTGAGAAATACTAGGCTAGTGTCAGTTTTCCTAGGAAATCATCCTGTTTACAACGCTTGTTGAAACTGTTATGATTCTGTAAAATACATCAGTTTCAATAAAATTTCAATTTCCATCCCATCTTAAGTAGCTTAAGAGCTTTAGTTACTATGTGGCAGCAGGAAAACCTATTTCTCAAAAAATCTTTGCCTTGTCCCAAAGAACATTTATACTACTCTTTAATATAGAGAAAATCTGGCAACAAAAAGAGAGTCTTGCCAAGGTTTCATATAAAATATTTTAACCTCTAAAATGTTTAGGGCAAGAGAAATTTTGGGACAGCGGAAGTTTCATTTGTTTATTGGTTTGTTTATTTGTTTCATAGTATCATAGAACAGCCCAGGTTTGAAGGAACCTCAAAAGAACATCTGGTTCAATGTTTGTGTGAACAGGAACCTAGATGAGATTACCAATATCATGTCCAATCACATCTTCAAAACCTCCGGCAATGGGTACATCACCAAGTCCCTGAAGTTGTTCCAGTGAATGATTGTTTTTACTGTAAAACCTTCTTTCTTCTGTTGAGGTGAAACTTTTCCCCATGAAATTTGTACCCTTTGCCCCTTGACTTCTCCATGTGGCTCCTTGTGAAGAGAGAATCTAACCGTATCTAACAATATCAACCAATGTAGAACCCTTGTGACAGGCTGCCAGTCTGAGCGAAAAACATCGATCGCCCCCCTCTAAGTGCAGCTTGTTAACTGATTTCCTACCTATACAATCTGTAACTTGTTAGTTTCTTTGGGTTTTTATTAAGTTAGCCTGTAAAGTAGCAAAAGAAATTCCTTTTTGTTTAGGAATATTTCAAACAGAATCCTTGTCTGAGAGGTGTCTATGAACAAGAAAAAGTACATGACAACTTACTGGTAAGAATGGTTCTGGAAGGTTTACACAACCCTGAAACTTAACTCATAACAGCTACTAGAAAGTTACTGTGTAGTAAATTCTTATAAATGAATGGAAAACAAAATGCACATTTTTTAATATTAACATGAAAAAATTAGCAAAGGTAAATGTAGGTTTTCTTGTTTCATTATTAAATAAAAATATTTTCATTATGTTAAAACTACTAATTTAACATTGTGTAAATTATATTTTGAATAAGCAAGTAGTTATCATTCAATAAGTTCCAGAGCTTAGGCTTGTGCATGTACTATGTAGCTTTTCCTTAAGAGCTGATGAGAGCATCCATGAAGTTAGGCACTAAAACTAATGCCTGTGTGAAATGAAGTCATTCAGAAATGTGTTAAACAAAACCTGAATGTTCTGAACTGTGCAAACAAAAGTTTTGCACCTACAGCTGTTAGAAAATCATTTAAAGCATTACCAGTAAAAATAAATTTATAGAAGAGGAACTAGAAAAAAAAATCTATCAATAATATTTTGGTTGTCATTGAAAACATAATTAGAGGGAATAAAATAACCCATACATTTTCGTAAAAAAAAAACCCCACAAAAGTATATTAAGGAAGAAAATATATTTTCTGTATTATTTTGATTGTTTACTTTGTTTTATTTCTTCTTTTCATGGAAGATTATTTAATTTTGAATAGGTTTAACATGTCTTAAGTTGTCTCAGTTTAAAAGAAAACTAAGATGTCTATCTGCACTAAGAAAAGGGGCCTCTTCCCAAAAACCACCACAACCTTTGAAATTAAGAGACTTTAATTGGAAAATTTATAGAGAAGGATAACAGTTCTTAACTACATATATATATATAACCGAAACCAGAACAGAACAAACAGTGACACCATAACCAAAACCTTCAAACAAATCAAGTCCTCTCTCTCTCTCTGCCCCTTCGGAACAGTTCTATTCATGGACAGCGGGGCTGATGCTGCTCCTCGGGAGGCCACGGCCACAGAGGTCACACCCAAGGTCTGGCAAGGCCAGTTCCAAAAACTCATGTGAGAAGGTGGCAGTCACAAGGGGTGGGACAGAACCTTTCCTGTGGGCAGTGCAGATACTCTCCTTATCCTTTCTTTAAAAAAAAGGGTGCTGAGGTAGGTGGGTGGGTGGTGGTTTTAGCAACTCCACTGCAGATGGTGTTGGCCCTAGGAAGGCCAGAGCAAATCCAAGGCAATGGTGACATCTCTCTCTCTCCAAAAGACAGCACTAGGCACAGAGAGTTGGTGAGGGGCCCAGCCAAGGGATCTCCAAGTGCCTCCACCAGCCCAACAGAGCTGTCACCCACGCCACAGATGGAGCAGAGAAGTGTGTCCAGCACCAAGAAAGAACCTCTCTCCCTCACCTGCCCCATCTCCCCCAGTCATTAAGTTGGAATACCACACTTTTGTAAGCTGGTAATGGGGGGTTGGGTGCAACTCCTGTGTTGGTAAGAGAGAGGTTAAGATTTTGAAACTATAACCCAAGCTTATTTTGATGAATGTGCTTAGAGGTTTTGAAATTCTCAAGTGTTTTCATATTTATACATTAATAAATTGTATTTAAAGCTTTCAGCTTTTATCATGATTGCAGTTCACTACACTAAGATCAAAATCTTGCTCACCCTGTTCTTCTTTGCACATATAAAATAAAGTTATTAGATTTGACATGATTTAACCCTAGCTGATGACTAAGTCCCACTCAGCTGCTTGCTCAATACACTCTGGTGGGATGGGGGAGAGAATAAAAAGTGTAAAGGTGAGAAAACTCATGGGTTGAGATAAAGGCAGCTTAGTAGTAAAAGCAAAAGCAACACACACAAGCAGAGCAAAACAAGGAATTAATTCACTGTTTTCCATGGGCAGGCAAGGTGTTCAGTTATCCCCAGGAAAGCGGGACTCCATAGCATGTAATGGTGGCTTGGGAAGATAAATGCCATCACACAAAGTACCCCCTACATTCTTCTTCTTCCTCCCAATTTATGTCACTGGGCATGATGCCATATAGTATGGAATATCCCTTTGGTCAGCTGTCCTGGTTGCATACCCTCCAAACTCCTGTGCAACCCCAGCCCCCTCACAGGTAGAGTGGGGTGAGGAGCAAAAAAGGCCTTGATGCTGTGTAAGGGCTGCTCAGCAATATCTAAAACATCCTTGTGTTATCCACACTATTTCCAGCACACATGACCTTTGTTAGCTACTGTCAAGAAAATTGACTCTATCCCAACCAAAACCAGAACAGAGTTATTAGGTTAGAATAATAAATTGATGGGGTTTTTTTGATGAGTAAAAAGACCTGTGTAAAGATACACAGTTACGTACATAATAACCTATGGATTATTGTTTATATTCAAATGTTCTTAATAGAAAAGAAAAAAATAGCAAAAAAAAAAAAAAAAAAAGAAAAACAACCAAAAAACCCCAACAAACCCCAACAGAAACTCTTTTGACTTTGTTTCAAAACAGAAAGAAAACCTCAAGGGATTTCCTATTCTACATCCCAGTGCATCCCAAGTAATACCAGGAAGATGACATCTTTTGTCACTTAAATCAATTTCTCCTATTGATAGATTATAAACTTGGAAACCTATTGTTATGCATGCATTTTTAGCTATGTTTTTGGGCCTAAACTAGCAAGCTGCTTTTTGTATTATTATAAAAACTCTTAGTAATGGAGATTGTCTCAGTAACCTCTACGACTTTTTATGGACACTCTGGACTGTTTCTCTCACTTCAGAATCCTTAAGATCCCTGTGGTAAAAGCAGTAATTGCTTACAAAGGAAAATAATGTTAGAGAAGTATTTAATGTATTTTTATCTGCCTTTAGTGCATTATAGCAGCTGGAAACAAGGAGGAAGTCGACATCGCATAGCCAAACAGCTCTCCAGGGGACGACATCAAGTGATCCATGGTTCACTGGCAGTCCACAGACTCCAGTTTGCCTTAGGAAATAAATGACTGGTCTCATTATCCTAGTAAATGCCTCAGGGCAATGAAGAGGGAAAGAATCATTCTCTTCAAGCAATGCATTTTGGGGAAACTATCTCTAACTGGAGTACCTTAGAGTCCTGAGAAAACCCTTTCCTCAAGAGACTACCTCATTACCTTTGTGACTGTACTGTCACTGAAATCTAGAGGGCAGCCTGAGCTGGAGAACTGATGAGCAGTAGAGAGGAGTCAGGACCCTGTCCCTTTGAAATTCATACCTTTATTATGAATAAAATGGCCAACAAGGAGTGAATTTTTGGATACTATAAAATTATACTTGCAAAACTATGTAAAAAAATCCACATGAAATACGGGCTAGATTGTAAAGTGTACAAAATTATTTGACAAAAATAATTTATCTGCTCCTGTGTGTAGGAGATTTGGCATTTTGCTTCCTGGGAGAAAAGTGCATGGAACAGCAGGACTGATACAACTTTAATTTTACTAAAAATATGCTATTTATATCTATAAATGAAAGCTTCAATTCTAAAGTCTGAGTTTGACAAGTTATATGGGAAAAAAAAAAAGAAAAAACTTAAGAAATCTATATTAGATCTCTCATCAAAAATTCACCTGCCTTGGAGGGTGAAGACTTTGACTGAAATATGAATAGCTATCCACATTCAGAATTAAAGACATCAGGATTCTCTTTGGTTGCATTTCTGAGATCTTGATTCCAGGACTCCCCTTATCAATTTCCCACTAAGCAAGAGTAAGACCATTATGGTAAATGTAAGCTTCTAACCACTCCTGTATACAAATAAACAAACATATTTCAATAAGGATGTGAGAGAATCTTCTGTGTAAGCCCAAGATTTATTTCTGTATATTTTTTTCTGAAACATAGTCTCATGATTACTTTACAAAATTTCAAATCTCACCATGGAATTAAGCCTATTGATCTAAAGAAGGAATATGTTGATGAGAATGGACATGTGAAAAACCTGTTAGATACCTGTAGTGATCCTTTTTCTGCAGGTTTCTCACACAGTTTCTATAGCACTTTTGGACATAGCATGGTGTTTACTCATGATCTTGTAATCTGTGGTCAGGAGTCAAGGTTTGAGGGGTTTTTTTGATTATTTGGGTTGGAGTTTTTTGTTGCTGTTTTGGATTGGGTTTTTTTTGGTCCTATTCTTTTTCTTGTATTTTCTCTTAGCTAAGTGTCCAGGCACCTAGAAAGGAAACTTCAGCCACTCCTTGTAATACCGTTGCTCTTCTCCACATACTCCCAGCCCTGCTAAGCTGCCTTGGGTAAATTGGCAACTAGGATTTCAGGCAAAATCATTCTGACTATAATCCCTGTTGTCACTGTGAGATAACTTTCTAGAACCTATCTCTCAAGGGTATTTGCCACTCCACACTGGAGAGCAATTGCCAATGTCATTGTTGAAGCAAACTGTATGCCACTTCAATGTAAGAGTTTGATTCACAAACGTGAATAATTTCTGAAATCCCAGACTTGTTCCCAAACTACTAAAATATGCTTCTCTTCTCCACTCCATTGGTAAAATCAGATCATTATAAAAGATGATTGAAATACTGATGTGTCCAAACTCTCTCTTAGTAATTAATGAAATGAGGCATCACACATAAGTGTAATGAGTAATCATACACTAAAAGCATAACAGACACTAAAGATGATTCACTGTTGCTTTAAAACTTAGATATTAGATTGTCTGAAGTATCTGAGCTTCATAAGTGAGTTTTTCCTGATATTTTTTGTGAAGTTATTAAATTCTTTGAAATTTAAGACCCTAACTAGTTTGTGGAATCTAGGCTAAGAATCTAAAATCCTCATTTCACAGTAGCACCTACTGAGATAGGTGCTGAGACCACAGAAATTTCAGCTATCTTTTGCCTGATTCAGATGTCCCTCCCTCTCAGGACACTGTCAACAGTATTTCCTGTATATGGGAGCAAACCTAGTATTATGATTACAGGAACACCAGGGTATTTCAGGCAATATTATGTGCTTCACTTTGGTAGGTGGATCTTTTAGGCACTAGCTTTCTAAGCATCATAACGTTTAATGTCTTTGTTTACATTTCAAGAAATTCAGAGCTAAAGTCACTTCGTATGGACATGAGCAGTAACATCTCTAAAGTCTGAGACCATGCAGAAGAGAAATACTCTCATTTGGACAGCAGAAGTGTCTCTCATTAGTAGAAAGGAGAACTTAAAAGCTCTGGTGTTCAGAGCTGCTATCTATATGAGAGATCATACTCAGTTCGAAATCTGTAATGATTCCAATCCATTAACAACAATCAGTGTAAGGACAAGAAATAACCTGAGAAATTTCAGAACTCATTCTTTACCTTTCATTTCAGGAAAGCTTTTAATGACTTCCTTTCCCTAGGAATCTGTGAGGATCATGAGTGTATGCATACACCCTTCTGAGAAAATAATGCCTTTCACAATTATCTAAAAGTTAAAGGAAAGGACAAAAGACTTTCATCTGTATTAGTGGGTCCTTCCTCTTCTTAAAACATCTTATGGAGTTTCCATTGTTTGGTTTATTAACAAACTTTGAGTTAAATCTTTTTAATTCTATACTACTGTGTGTGAAGAGGAGGGTTTAAAAAGAGCAGAAAAATAACTATCTGACAGCAAGAAGACTTAAGAAGAAACTGTTAAATGGTTCTTGTGTCCATAATTTCTACATGCTAATCAAGATAAGTTCGCAGTCTGCCCCAGGCTATCTTGTTCAAAGAGCAAAGACCCAAATGGACATCATGTCCTTCAATTACAGGACTACAACTACATGGATTGCTAAATGTTACCTGAAGTTTACGAATAATATAAAAAATTTGAATTATTTAGAAAACTTGAGTACTTATCTTTAATTTTGAACATTAAGGTTACCAGCAGAAAAGATTAGGGTGTATTTTACTTTGTTTTAAATTAATTGAATAGGATTTCCTCTTCAAGAAGAAGAAAACAAAAAATCAGAACTGTACCCTATTAAAATGCATGATATTTTTTCAGACTGCATTGATTGCTGCAGTCAAAGCATTTGTAGATACTGTCAACATCAGATTTGCAAATCTTGAACATCTGTATTTTAGAATTTAATTCATATATTCATCTTCTGTGGAAACCTGGACCTGTTAAAAATTATTGTGATCTTTTTAATTGGAAAATTGCAATGAATAAAAAAATAATTTTTAGGTATTTCCTAGGACCAGAAAAGAAGTAAGATCAAACTCAGACTGATTTTGGGGCTGTCAGGCATCCAGATTCTTATTTAGTATAAAGAAAAAAAACATTTGAATAATATGGACAGGATAAGTGTTTCACAAACACTATGTAAGTTTTCAAACAGTTCACTAATCTAGTTCCATTTTCCAATTTGAATAGATAGTCAAAGTATCAATATAATACAGAATGGAACCCTTCCTCTTCCATATATCTAAAAAGTACCCTATATGTCTAGTTATTCCAAAAAGTTAGAAAGTTTTCTTGGAAGAGTTTTTCACAAACTTGTTTTCCTCACAGTGGATGACAGAAAAGTATTTAAAATCTATTCAGAGAAAGAGAAAATATCTCCTTCTCAATTCTACTGAAAATCAATGTATTTGCTGCCTATAATTTCTTAAAGTGAACTGCGGAACTGTTTGGGTTGAGAGTATGATCACAGTTCCATAATTTGCATAAATTTACAAATGTCAAATACTTAGCCAGTAGTTCTGGACCTCACAATTAAATCACTCTCCTCTGTTCAAAAAATGACAAGAAGCCAATACTTAATTCAGAATTTCTTTGCCTCCCAACTCTTTAATGATTTGACGAGTACACATTTTTTTTATTTAAGCAATATGGCTTAATGTCAAAATAGGTCCAGAGATAATACCTCAGACAGGTATTATCTTATTTGTGAGTACATTAAGATAGAAATCAAAAGAGTTATTGTGTTCAGAAATTTTTTGACACATTCTGACACATTTGAATAGACAAAGGCAGTCTATTCACTGTTTTGAATTAACTGCTTCTTTGAAATATTACAATTACCATTCATAAAAATGTGAATAAAATATTGAAGCATTTTCTTATTGTTGTAGTTTACAATGCTTCCACTCTGAAGTATGGAGGTCAATATATAGTGGTTTAAGGTTCCAGTTGTCTTGATTCACTTAAATCGTAATGTTTTCTAGAGAAAATAAACATTTACAGAAACATTTTCAAAGTACTCATAGAAACTGCAGATTGCATTTTTTACAAGTTTAGACTAGACTAGACTAGAATAATTCAGTTGGGAGGGAAGCCTATTCCAGTGTTTGACCACTCTCTCGGTAAAGAAATGCTTCCTGATGTCCAGTCTGAACATCCCTTGATGTAGCTTGGAAGCATTCCCACATGTCCTATCACTGGATACCAGCTTCACTGAATTCTCCATTTCCCCTCCTCAGAAAGCTATAGAGAGCAATGAGCTAAATTTAGTGTCCAATCAGACATGCAAGCAAGATGCAGCATAATAGGATCCAAGGGACTGGAAATAACCGTAGTAGTTCTGATATCTAACATAATATGTATCATTGGACATATACCAGCAGAAAAAAATGTCCCATTCTTTTCTCTCAGACTTGCTGTGAAGGATGGGGATAGTGGAATATATTTTCTCTGCTTGGTAGGATGCTCTTCCTGAAGATACATTACAATATTTGGAAAAGAAAATTACTTATATGAAAGGAACTATGTATCAGCAAAGTATTTCACTGTCAAAAGACAAAAGGTAAAAGGGGAAAGTGTAAATCATAATTTTCTCAGTCTTGTGTCCTGTTCAGCTATCTAAGGCACACTGGACTTAATTAGACTATTTTCATGAGTGTGTTGAGAAAGGTGGATCACAGAGAGTATGGGTTTAGAAATGTTATTAAGTTTGGATTCATGCTGGCTTTCTTGGTTATGATGTGCTTTTCCAAGGCTTTAGTTTTTAACAAAATTGGAATTGCAGCCACAGCAGTAGCAGGAACAGATTTCCAAGTGCAAAACAGAGCCTTGCTCTTCCCTGCCCACAGGGTATTTGCTGGCTGTAGTACTGTATAGCTGTGAACAGAGATTAAGGGGAAAAAAAAAAAGTGTAGCATCAGTCCTTAAAATACTGGTTAGGAAAAAAAAGACTGTCTATGAAAAAATTTGGAAATCCATGACTATTATTCTTTTAAAATGGCTAATATTCCTTAAAAAAGGAGTTGTCAACACAAAGTCACTGCAGAAGACAAAAATGGGTCATAGAGCTTCAGAGCAAGTAAGGATTTACGAAGAAATGACAGGTCTCCATTTCCCTGACAGGTTGCTGGCATTTCTCACATATGTGGCTTTATACAAGAGAATCTCTGATTCCTCAGGCAATATGGAAGGCTTTGCTGTGCACATATGCTGACCACACACTGACCACTCACTTCCTGTGTCAAGAAGGACTGGAGTCCCATAACAGACTGAAGCACTGTAAGATGGAGATCTATTTCCCAAGACAATGCCTCCTGTCCAATGATTCCAATGGGGGTTATCTTGGCCCCTGTTCCTGTCAGGGCTGCTATGGCTTCACAGACTGCTTTTACACTTCTACCTTTCTTTCCTCCAAATAAGCCTGTTTCTGGTTGGTGACTTCTGAAGGAAATACAAATTGTGATTGAAACATTTAAATGGCAATGGAAAATACATTCAATAAAGTCTAAAACAGAAAAGAGAAGGGAAAAATAGAACTGAAAAGTCATGCAATACACTAATACATAACTGAACTAGAATGAGCAAGACAGGTGCTTGCTGACATTCCTCTGCGGCTCAACCTGACTGTCTACTGTTCTGACATAGCAGACAGTCACAATCAGGCCAGAGCTGGCTAGATCTGAAATAATTATGGCTACAAAGCCCTAAAACTGCATTACCTCAAGCTCATGTATCTTGCCTCTCTACAAGTCTGATTAACCTGGGCTCAGTATCTGATGCTCAACTCAGCCCAGACACTGAGACTTCAGGGCATGCACAGCAGAAAAATTTCCAATGTTTAGATGAATTTTCATGTAGATGCCATTTTTGGAAGGTTTTTCTTGAATTCTCTGTTGGACATGTGCACCTAAATCCACCTAATTTGTGCTTTTATTGCTCAGTGCTGCTTGGCTCTCATCTATAGCAATTTGTTTATAACCCTTAACTACACTGTATGTCATTTGGAATCTAAGAATATAGTTTTGGGGTTGTAAAGTAAGTATGTAGCAGACAATGCAGCCCATGAAGCACTCCTTGACCTTGCTTTAAGCAAGGTACATCTGGAACTTGAATCACTAACTCAGTCAGTAGCAGCAGTTAGCGTACTCAGTTGGGATATCTATTTCCTTCTAAGTGTTTCTCGCATAACATGATTAACAATGTTAACCTTATGCTGTGATTTTGTATCCAAGAGATAAGACGACTATGGTTCAGTCCACTGCTCTGACATCTTAAAACCATCAGAGCTGATACTAGAAAATTAAATTAATTTGTTTGTGTTAGACTCAATTATTTAGAGTAGATATGATCTTTTCCAAGTGGCATGTCCCACAGACATTAATGACTGATATTTTTAAGCAATTCCAAGCATTATAATAATTTCTCAAAGTAGAAACTTTAGGGTAATTTCAATATGTTGTAAAAAAAATATTTAATAAAACAATGATAAGAAATTGGCAGTTGCTCAGTGCAGGTAAGTGCAACTTCATACCTGATACAAGTTATTGATTTTCCTTGGCAAGTACTAGAAGAGTCCACTCCCTCCATGTCACTTAATGACTTTGGTAATTTAAGATGCAGTTAAACTCTGAATTTGGGAATGGAAAGAACAAACTTTGCCAGTTAGTTGAAACAATGCTCACAGTTATATCTTTTATGCACTGTTTCTTTAGAAAGTCTTATTATTCTTTCCAAATTTAACTTTTTTATGGTTTTTTACTTCATTTTTTGTATCTTCCAGAATATTTATTCAATTTAATGTTTTTAAATAGTGTAATATTTGTAAGGTGCACTAAGATACATATATACATACATATTACAAAACCACATGATATACTTTTATCAGTTTTCATGTAGCGCTCTGGTTTGGGGAGGTTTTACAATCCTTACTTTCCTGAAGTTAGGAAACATGTCATAAAATCCAGTATTCCAAAACCGTACTATTCTCATAGATGTTTGTTTTTTTTAATTTGCAAAATTGATTTAATAAAGCTATTTTTAAACCCATGTGATAAAACATTTCCAATATTCCCGCAGACAATAAAATTACCTTGCACAGTGTCCTTAAATTTTCATCTGTCATTGTGGACAAATGCAGTAAATACATGTAGTTACTGCCCTTTTGCTGAATTTCCTTTGTAGTCCTACTATTTATCTCTATTAAAAAAAATAATTTAATGTTTAAAATGAGGCAGACACGTCTTTGCCAGCAGTGGTTACTCTGCCGTTCACGTGTACATAGTTCAGGTTAAGTATAGCTCCCTGATAAGAAAGAAAGCAAATTAAAAACACGAGGTCCTAACAGCTGAAAAACTTCTTGGGGATATTATTTATCCCATGTGACCTTAACAAAATCACTCATGCATTTCATATCTGTTTCCCTTCTGCAAAAATGGGATAATTGTGTATGTGGGCTTCAGCAGAACAAATACATATTTCGGTTGTTATTTTTATGAAGAAAGTAGAAAGGGCAAAAATCTAGACAGACATAGGCAATAAACAGATGCAGTATGTCCAAGAATTAACTTGAAAATTGCAATAGTCAACCTACTGCTAGCACTAGTCTCAATAATATAACCTGACTGAAATTTAAACTGAAGTTTTTACATATAAATCACCACGAAATATAAAATAATAATATAGTTGAACACCACCTTCTGCTTGACCTTAACTATAGTTGGTGCATTAGAATAAGTGAAGAGAACTGTAAAAATTACTTAAGAAGCAGAGAGCAGGAAATGAGCATTTTGGGTGGTAGTTGTAAGGAACAGCGTCCACATGGAAACACAGACAGTACTGCAAAAGTAGAGCCTCATTAGCCAGGAGTTTCTGAGAAACAGTATATGAAAACCGAGGTTGTGGAGTCGATTATGTTTACAACATTGAAAAGCTTGATGAGACTAATAAATAAGAGTATTTGATCTTCACAGTCTAGAAATGTAGCAGTAGACTTTGCAGATGTCTTGGATGGGAGGCATTACAGCTCTTTGTTGAAGAGATGAGGAAGACCAGGAATAGAAAAAAGAATCAAACTGACCAAAGAAACAGTTTAAAATAATTTAAAAATACCTTATAATGGCACTAGCATATCAGGTTTTTGAAAATCTATGAAGTTTAGTTCAAAAATACAACCAATTGCAGTGATAAGGAGCTAGATTTTACACTGGTAATAATGGAAGGAAAATAAATTCATATGTGTCATGTATAATATACATGTATAACAAAATGTACCTAAGTACTTTTTCTAAAGGACTTATTTTTAAAATTAATATCATTAATGTCAGGAGGCCAATTTTGGCCAATTTAACCATACAATCATTACAAAAATTATGTGAAAATTACATAAGTTAAATGAGACTGGAGGTTAAAAAGAATTTAAATATGTGGCAAAGTGAAGTAAGTAGACATTTTTGGCATAAAATTATACATTCTTTTGTCTCTCGTTTCAACTGAACAATCCAATCAGTATGTTAGACCTAGAGATCATATCAATATCTTCTGAGGAAATATACTACAATTTACAATAATTTTTGTGACTTTCAGTGATCAATTTGTGAATTATTCATAAACTGTTTGTCAAGCTGTATAAGAAATATGGTCAAAGACTTCACATAATAAAATGAAAATTTTAAATGAAACTGTTACATTAGCTAGACATCAGAATGCCCAATCTGTAGAAATATCTGAGATTCCAAATTTTTGGACAAGTTTAGACATTGAATTCACTTTTGATTGATCCAAATATTTCTTGTAAGTGCAGTCATTTTAATTTAGGAATTTATAACATAAAATAAACTTCAAAATGCAATGCTGTTTTTTACATGTTACCCAGAGACATGTTTTACAACATAAAATATACCAACAAAATGATCACCTTCCATGAAAATATATGGTCTCATGGGCTATGTTCAACAGAAAATTTTTCAATTAAATTTTATGTCCTTTATAACAGCAGTGCAATAGAGAATAAATTATAGAACTAAATCCATATCTATTCATCTATTACTTGCCTTTGGAAACTAAAATATCCAATTACTCAAATAAAAAGAAACAGACAACATTCCTGACAGCTTAAACTTTTCAAGGAAATACCAGAAAATGAACAATTAAATTGTACATCACAAACTTAAGCAATATCTGTTGTTCAGTAATCTGTACTTTCTATAAGTCAGGAAAATTCTTATATGTATTCAGATGAGCCAATGAATATGAAGTCTTGTCAAAGTACACAGAAAATAAGGCAATGAAAAAATAACTTATGAAATACCTTCCTTCTCACAGTGTCTTTAGATAATATATATTTCATTTTCTTGTTACAAAGATATTTGTTTCAGTGTCTCTGCTGGAGTAGTTAACCATTTGAACATATAAACAGAACACCTAGCCAGCATACCATAGGTATGAAGAAATGCATTTTCACATGAAAGAAAATAATGAAATCTACAGATTTGTAATCATTCACTGATTAGAAAACACCATAATTATGTTTAAGAATTTGAGAAAAGGTGTCCCAAAGACAAAGGAATAAAGTGAAGTAGATAAAATGCATACAATTTCATTTAAAAATACTTGTTCTTGATTTTACAAGTAAAGATACTGTGATTAGCAGTGTTTTAAATTAAAATACTTGGAAAAAGTTTTACACATTTTCAAGAAAGTTACATTTTTTACTGTTTCTCAAAATGTCAGATATAAACGTTTACCTAGTGTTTTCAGCAACTGTTTATTAAGATAATTGATCAAAATTCTTAACAAGAAACAGTAGAGAAAAATCTGAGTTTCTCCCTCAAGGTCTCATGTAACACCATACAGCTCAGTTGTGAAAAAGAAAGAACAAAGGTTTTCACAAGTAAAGCAGATTACCACACTCTGGTTCAGAATCACCATTGAACAGGACTTAATATTGTTGTTGGTACACAATTCAAATAATAAAGTTAGCACATGAACTATTCCTCACTCAAACTAAACCGTAAATCCATCATGCTAGAGCACTGATAATGTCCTGTTCCAAATTTATTAACCCACAGTAATGGAAAGATTGCAGGGTGAACCCTTACAATCTCTGCTCCTTGTGGTTCTACTCTTGCTATTAAGGGAATCAGGGGAGGAACATGTACTGTCTGGGAACCATCAGGAATTAAGACTCAATTGTCCGGCTCATGACAATAAAGTAGGAGATGGCATACTTGAACACAAGGATTCTCTGGAAATGATTTTTTTAAATAATATTAATGAGGAACTTTGACTACATCTGGGATATTACCAAGTGGATTTTTTTTTTCTTTTGGTTTGATTTTTAGACTGTGGAAGATGCTCTTAGATCTCTTTCTAATCCTAATTGATATAGGTCTGTGTTCTGTATGGCACAGATCTGAAATTGAGAAGTAAGATAGTGGTCAGC
Organism: Dendrocincla tyrannina; assembly: GCA_035047865.1. NCBI lineage: Eukaryota > Metazoa > Chordata > Aves > Passeriformes > Dendrocolaptidae > Dendrocincla > Dendrocincla tyrannina. Next base: position 87,849,589 of record JAWWMP010000116.1, on the reverse strand, counting down.
TTCAAAATTCAACAAATAACATGTTATAAGAAAACTTTCAAAGGTTCTAATCTATGAGCAAATTGAAGCACTTTGGATAAATTTGATATCTAGATGGTGACTCATAAAAATAAAAATCTTGGCTACAGTCTAATTTTGAAAAGAGGTTTAGAACACTTTTAGTCAATCTCTACTTTTGTAAATGAATAGATAAATGGATCTAAAGGAAAATTCTTCCCTCATAAAATAGAGCCCTAAACATTTGGGTGTGATAGAAGCAAATGGAAGAATCATATGAGATAATTTGCCTCAGCTGTTTATTTTCGTCATGATTGATAGGCAAAAATTGAAGATAACAGCAGAGTATTCACTAAATTCAGACTAATCTTTGGGGAACGACAAGTAAGCCTAGATTTAGGAATACAATTCTGTGATTTATAACAAAACGGTTTTACTGGAACCTACATTTTAGTATTTCTCAGTGTGGGCTACAAAAAGAACAGCTATGGAGAGTAAGAGAATCCATTTCAATATGTTAAGCTGAAACTCGAACTAGAAAATTGAAATTGATACAGTGTTACAAATTCAGGGACGTTGGGGAATGATCTCAGCATAAATTTCAAGGACCATTAACCATCCAGATTTTAGAACTAATTGATATATATTCAAGTATTCAGCCATATATTGTTAAAATTTAGGGGAAAAGTTGATCAAGTTGTGTGTTTTGCTGCCAAACTCTAAAAAGAAAAACCAGCATGTAATACACATGAAAACTACTAAACCAGTAACAAACCAGTTTTTCTGACAATATTGGAGCCAGTTAGATATTTTCAACTAAATCCTTTCTTGTCAGAGAAACACATCTTTTAATGAATAAAAAACAAAGTCAAAGTGAAAAAATGTTCATTTTAGTGGTTTTGGTTTTCCAATTAACTGCTATAATATTAGAAAGAGTATCTTTCATAAGCTTGAAATATTTAATTTCTCTATATCTCTCAGCTGGCTTTCATCTGCTTATCAAATAGAGTATTAGTTATTTTTGTTTACTTTCATGGTCTCACTTGTTACCCATAATCTGTCACAAAATGATGAAAAGTCAACTTCTACATCTGTGTGGTTATGATATCACCATTTATCACTCGCTGGTTAAATTTATAAACAAACTCCTCTGCAGCTTCTCCCACTCCCAGCTCCTATAACTACCCACGAAGCTACATCATTGTTGTCATAGAGAAAAACTTACTGTACCATTTACAGTTCAAATCAGATCAGGGTCAGATAAACTACCTATTAACTGGCATTCAGATAACTATATATTCAGGATAAATATCAGCAATGCTACCAATAAAACACAATCCCAGACAGTAAGAAAATATTAATATACACCTACAAATTTCCAAATATATTTCTGTAACTATCACCTTGCTAAGGCACCAGCATGGAAACCTGACCCAATGTAAATCTGAAGGATACTTCCCCCACCACTGTGCTGGTGCCTGGCTGGGTGCAGGTTGCTCCCATGCCCCATGGAGAGCTGCTGGATCTGGCCCAGGCAAGGCTGGGGACAGTGTAGGGTGGTCCTTGATAGTGCCTAGCCAGAGTCACTGCTCCTCCTCTTGTTCTAAGGGGTCTTCCCCACTGTTATTAAAGATTTCCATGCATCTTTGACACTACTGCACATCAGGCTGACCAGTTTCCTTCTTTCCTTGTATCCCTCTAATGTTTATAAATGTATTTTTCTTCTCTTGTGCTCTATTTGGGGGATTCTGAACTATAAGGGATACCTCATCATTCTCATGTATAACACCTAACTCAAAAGCAGTGTCATTGCCTATGGAAAAGCAACCACTACAATGTATAATAGATATTTGTTTTTTAACTTATTTTTTAATATTATATGTCAGTGGGTTGGTAATGACACTTCAGTACACTTTTATAGACACTATGCAGATATATAGTTTAACTGATATTCATGATGTAATGTTATGATTATATTTACAGTGAAACACTATATCAAAATGGTTTAAAAGTTTAGTATTTGAACAGAATATTTGATAGCTTGTTTTTTTTTCCTCAGTATTTTCTTTCAGAATATTCTTGCCAGAGGGAGCTTCAGCATTTGTACTTCTTTTTCTAAACTAAAATGTAGACATATTTTGTAAAGATATCCCATGATATAGAAACTATTTCTTGTTAATTTTTTATTGAATATTGTAATAAAATACCTTAAATATATTATCTCTTGTACTTTATCAATTTGGGGCAAAATAGATGTCTTAAATCAGAGATAGAACAATGAACACATTATCAGACATAATTGTTGTTTTTATGGCAACATTATTATGCACAATGCCTAAACCACACATATATAAAATACATTTCAAGCCAATCATCATTAAATGTTTAATAATGTCATGAGTAACAACAAACTTCAAATGATGCAATATTACTTAATACAATAAATAAAAAGGAGAACCCACCACTAACTAGAGTTAAAAATTAATGTGCAGGACAAGAATGATAACTGAAATATATAGAATATACTTTTGTATACCTATGTTTGCATCAGCAAGCACAACAAAAAACAATTTATACAGCAAAACAACAGGTAATGAGGAGCTGGTACCCATGTTGGAGACTTAGTTTAAACTCTCTCTGTTTTGATCCTGTGAAATGAATTGTTGTCAACAGTTGTTGTCCATTAGATGCAATCCCTTGGAATGACTCTTCCATGTTATTTTCATCTGAAAGGAGATCAGCTTTTGTACTCTGCAAGCGCACTGCATGTACATCAGGGTATAGGTGAGGGTAATGGGGAAATGGACTTTTTTCTGAACTATGACTCTCTTGAAGAGAGAACCATTACAAATTTGTGGCTCATGAAGAGCTTCTACTATTTAATTTCATTTTTAATTAACCTAAGACTTTTTTTTTGTAAAGGTGAATTAATTGCTTTTTATAGATTTCTGCAGCTACAACTGTATTTTCTTAGCACAAATGCTAGATAGGTCATCATTATGTAGATATGGTGCTGCTGCTAGCTGCATCTTTTCTAAATTCTAGTCCGCTTTTCTATCATCCATTAGAAGCTTGCCTACTGACAAGTGGAAACTTTCTAGAAGGGAAAGTCAAAAGCTCACAGAAAATTGATTACATGTGTTTAAATTAGAAGCGTACATGTAAAGTTTTCCTGAAAGGACATCGTAATTGATCTTTAATGGTTTGGAATTTGTTGCTAAATCCTATGGCAAAATAGACTGTTAGAAACCTAGTGAATATAAAGAATAATAATTGCTTATCACTAAGTGGAATACATATACAGTTAAAGTATATTCAGTGTTTGAAGAAATAACATGATAGATCCAATAAAGAGAGTTTAGGAAGCTTTTTGGGAGGAAATGGTATAAGGTGTGTTGCAACAAAGTGCAAGAAAAAATCAATTTTATTCTGCTTGTACAGGTAGCAGAAATTTTTCAAAGCTCATGGTTAGAGGTGACCAGGACATTGTTTGAAAGGATAAAAATGTATAAATTGTTGAAAAAGTCCCAAAGTAAGACATTTTTAGTGATTGCTAATCATAATGATTTTATGCAAATGAGAGGTATAAGAATGTTCAGAAAAATTAGTTTTCATGAACACATACTTAGATGGCTAACAAAACTACCTTAGTGTCAAGTCCACAGCAACTAGTTCTACAGCACCTTGGGAACATCATACACAAAGTGTCCCACATAATCTGTTGCATAAACCAGCTCTGCACATTAAAGATAAAATATATATGGTGAAAATAATTACAAAAATCATGGCTCTTAAATATATCTATATATCTAAAATATACTAATTAACAATATAATTTTTAAAAAAGCTTTTTCCACAAATTTTAGTTTAAAAATTATAACAAATATATACGTAGTCATAGTCTACGTATGACACGAATACTTATGACAAAAATAGTCATTCTCATTTGCAGCTCCTTAAACTCTAAAGCCCTGGTTAATTTTGCTTGTTTCATGAAAGTGCCTTTAAAAAGAGAGCTGGATTAATTAAATCATTAAAAGATTATAGAAATTAATCAGTTAAAATTCCAGTAAAAGGTCTTACTTGTTACATCTTGAAAACTGTCATTGCAGTGTTAAAATGCTCTGAAAATTTTTCACTGTGTGCTTTGCTTTTCAACTTGGATGTTTGCATTTACTGACCGGCATTGCACTTCTATTTCTGCTACAGAGTGATAGAAGTAATTGTAGGTTCTGAGAAACCTTCATTAAACTTGAAATAATCTCTAGAGAAGGTCAGAATGCAAACCAGTCCCTTGTCTTCTTCAGTACATACTAGATATCTCTCTACAAGTCCTTACCAGGTAGCTGGTTGTGCTGACCTCTTCTGTGGACCCAAGTCTCCTCACTGTTCATCTGATGGGGGAACTGGATTTTCCCATGTCTTGGCGTAGAATGTGTCAGAACACCAATAAAAGCAGTGATAATCTATGTGCATTTAATAAGGCCTGCAGATATATGAAAGTACAAGATTCAGCATTAAAATAATTAAAACATTAAATTCTAAATGTATGATTTTAAATACACTACTGCACTGAAACATGAAACTTCTTTTCCCAAGTATAGGTACCTCTGCTGACTTTTGGCTGCCTCAGCTCACTAACATCTGAACCCAAAGAGAATCCCTGTTTGCAAGGGATTAAGGATTTCTGTCCAGAGGAATGTAGAAACTAAATGCATGGTGGGTCAAAAGAAGAGAGAATTAAAGCTAAGGTATTCACCTTCAGTGTGTAGGTTTTAATTCCCGAGCTGCTGGATGAAAATCCAGGCTTTTCTTTTATGATCAGTTTTTCAACTTTATCCTGACTAACTTTTTTATTTTCTTTCCTTTCCTTTTCTTTTTTTCTATTTTTCCCCCAGATAATTGTTTCCCTCTGAATTTAACAGTTGCAAGACAAATCTGAAAAACAAACAAACAAACAAAAAGAAAAAGCAAACAAAACTTATTTTCCCAGAAAAAAAATAGCATAACTACTTTGTAGTTCACCTTCTATTGTTCTTCATTCAAGGACAAGTTTAGACTGGCGTGACTGCTTATGTTTGCTGCAGAGCTAAAGAAAATATGAGCTAAGGAAGAAAGAAGAGGTGGTCAAAGGTACATTTACTTTACATTACTTTACACACCCTTACTGCCCAATCTAAAATTTTATACTTTCATATAAAGCTTCAACTAGACGATGTAGCTTCCCCATTCATATGATTATTTTTAATCTTTCTCCTTTTAACATTTTATCACACATAAATGTAGGTAAGATTGTAAGTTTTGAAATGTTTGTTATTTCAAAGGCAGTTCAGTCTTTCAGTTTGAGTATTATTTCTGGCAACTACAAGTCAAAGCAGTGATTGCACATTGAATTTGTAGTATACCACCATTTCTAAAGAAAAAAAAAATGTTACAGTAGTTTAATAATGACAAATTAAAGGTGAAATTGTATTTGCTTCAAAGTATTCACCTTTGTCATATTAGTGAATATAAAATATTTTAATCTGCTACATTTACAAGTACTTGTACACACATTTTTACAAGAAAGGAATGTAAAGAATAAAACCCAATTGTTCTACAGCATGGAAATTTTGCTTTCTACAATAATCTACCCACTAAACAGTACATGCTTCTGGGCATTAATCCAACTAGCAACCTTTCTACTTCCACTTTATATTCTACTGAGTATAATATAGAAATAGACTGGGATTTCTGTTGTGCCGTTTTTGTGTTGGAAATTCTTTAGAATTTCCTTTTTCTTTCAGGGGATAACTCTGTTAGGTAACATTTCAAACGGCAATGTAAGATAAGCACCACTGTTAGGACTCCAAGACTGCACTAATGTTTCTGGGCCAGACTTAGATTGTTTCAGATCAGTTTGTCCTCCACACCAAATATCCATTCAGTTCAGGAAATACTGATGTTTTTGACAATACAGGTGAGGATTAGCCTGCATTCATTACACAGAAGACACTGAAGCAATACTTCTAAGTTACTGATACAGCAAAATATAAATAAATTACTCTTCTATTGATAGCAGTGGAGACAAATAAAATAGCTTTCTATGTACATCAGACACTCACAGAAAACAAGAGTCATGAAATCAGTAAAAAACACCATGAATTTTGTAGTAGGGCTTATCATCAGAAACACTTATGTCAAAAGGTTCTGATTTTTAACAGGATCACCATGAACATAGAAGTATTCCTTTGTATAGAGAAAAAGAAAAAGAGAAAAAAAAAAAAAAAAACAAGAGCACAAAAATAAAAAGGACAAGAAGAAAAGAGAAAGGTCAGCATATCATTAGCTTGGATATGGATTGAACTGGACCTTGAAAAAGGAGATTAGCATGTAAAAACTCTACTCAAAGTGTGAAAAAAAGCTTCTGACTAAAGCAAACTTTCAATCTAAAAAGGTGCTGAAATTGCAGTGTCTGTGGAAACTGTGACTCAAGACACAAAGATCTTTACTCAGGGGCAAGCCAGAGGGCAATGTCCATAAAACACCTAACACATCAAACGCCAAACAGTAAACTGGAAACAGCAAACAGCTTAAGATTTTGACATTTGCCTCTGCTATGGAAAAGGGTCAGACATCCATTTTAATAATGTAGAAACTGTAATAAAAAGGAAACATTTGAAGTGCAAATGATCCAGAAAAGATGATAAAAAATAATAAAAAAAAAATTGCTATTGATACAGGGATAATATCACATCAGCTAAGAGGCAGATAACCCAAAAAGCTTGATAAGTATAATTAGTTACAACCGTACAATTTATGGTTAAAATAGTAAACTAAGCGTCACATTAGGAAAATACCCAGGTTTGCCAAATCAATAGGTGAATCTCAATTTGACAAACACTGCCATGTACTTAGGATTTACTACAAATATACTGAGAAAGAAAGACATATTTGATTTTCAGCTGTCTTCCATTATCACAAAAACTTTGTTGCTGATTCAGAAGATAAGATGTAGCACATCACTCAGCATAGGTGCAAGGAATTGCACATGGCCAATTCAAGTTCTCAGTAAGACTCTGCTCAGTGTGAAAGACAGAGGACACAGCTTTACATTAACTGATTCCCCACTATGTCTTTCATATTTTTTGCATGAAGAATTTGCATTAAATTTACAATCATATGTGCTTGAAGAACAGGTAGACTACTCCTATGCCAGTCACAAAAAGGGCAGGTAGGAAGAAAGTAAAAGGAAATGGAAAAGAAAAATTTTTATGCAACAGGATTATATAATCCACTTCCGCAAAAGTTATTCTTCCCATTCAGAGGCTGATAGTTAAAGTAATTCATTGTTTGATGTTTCAAAAAAATAGCACTTTTAAGAGAAATATGCATAGATATGCATAATAACAAAAACATATTGAACAAAAATCACAATCTTTCCATTATTATGTAAAAAGATATAACTCCAAATTCTACTTTTCTAGAATAGCTATCCAATCGTCCTAGCTTTTGTTATTCTTGAAAAACATTTCAGTTTCATAAACCAAAAGTTCACTTGTAAATTAATTTATTTCTTCATTCATAAAATTTTCTTTGAATGCAAAACTTTCCTGCTCTGTTTTAATGGCCTAAATATGGAGTATTGTAGGGTAACAGCTGTACTGTGAGTCACGTCATATAGGTAGTAAACACTTGCACTTTGGATCAGAGACTGGAGATCAGAGGCCAAACATCTCAGCCAATAATCTGGAGAGTAACTCTTTATCCTAGATGTTCAAAACACACTTCTGTGTTTTCAGCAAAGTTCTGTATCTGCAACCATTGAGGCTTTTTCTTTAGAATAAGTAATGATTTGAAAAATGCTGGATGTAAAAAATAAAAGGTATAGTATGGGTAATGGGTATGCTAAATGTAGAAATACTTGTTCAAAGTTCTGACCTAAACTGTGTTCATATAAAATAACAGACATTGCAAATGTAACAGCCATCTAGGAGGTGTCACATCTGTGATTGTTTAGTTTGGGTATTTTAGGAAGGAAAAAATATTTTTTTACAACCTATGACAGCTGTAAGGAGAGTAAATAACAGTTCCACTGAAGACCCTACAAGTGGACATCTTCTTAAAGAGGTAAGTTCAAATCACCACAAAAAAACAGGAAAGAGATTTTTTTTTTAAATAGATCAGGTGACTTCACGATTGTAAAACTACATTCTTTAATGATTAAAAATTACATAAATCAATGATCAATAAACAAATATTACAACTGTATAATCTGATTACTATGCTTCATTAAAAGCTGACAGCAGTTTCTGCTCTCCTTACTATGACTTCAGAACCTCAGAGTGCAGAATTCAGCAAGTTGACAGTGAAGCATTCTTTTGCTTACCAGGAGAGGAGACTTGATAAGGAAAATCATTGCAAAATAATTTAGTTCCATTTAAACTGTCTTTCACTCTGTGAAGGTTGACTTGCAAATCTCTAACTTTGACACACACAGGCTTATAATTTCTATGGAAATTATAATTTTCATTTTAAGAACACAAAAATTGCGTGAGGAAGAGCAAAGAGTTCAAAAGGAAAAGTAACTTTTTTGTGGTTGAGGTAAAAGTAACAAAAGTATATTATGTTGTTACATACATTACAGGAAGCATATATTTCACTACACAGAAACTGATTGCAGTCCTCCTGGGCTAAAATAATGTTAGGGGTAAAATATTGGTTCTTACATGTGTATGTTGGGGAGATAGTACCAAGAGCAAGACGGTTAAATCCCTCTTCTTCAGTCATGATCACAAGGTTTCTTTAGGATTCTAGCAGTCCTCCAAAGCAGAGGAAACCATAACCTGACCATGCAGATATGTCTGGGGAGACAGGTAGCAAAATGGGGATGCTGCCTTCAAGATTTTAGATGCCACTATTTTCACTACTGCTATAATAAGATGTGTTTACTTCTGAAGAAATGTTCAGAAAGTTAACATGGGTTTCAGATAATGTGTGTCTTGTCTTATGGGGGACTGTTCAATACCTGTTATCCAGGGTTTCAGCATGGGCAACTGAAAGAAATTTGGTATTTTAAGAACAGAAGTGTTAGACTTAAGTGTGCATGAAGGAAGTACACAAAAGTATAACGTGATTCATACACAGTTGTACATGAGGGTATTTCATATTAAAGTCATGAGAGTCATAGCATCATGGAATGGTTTGGGTCAGAAGGGATCTTCAAATTTCATCTAGTCCAACCCCAACCTCACCACCACCACCTTTCCCTAGATGTTCAGGTTGCTCAAGGCCCTCAGCCAGCCTGTTCTTGAGCACTTTCAACAATATTATACATGATGCTAAATGAAGTTGCAATTGACATATGTCCCCTAATTTAATTGTGGGTTATGTGATTGAAAGATTGCTCAAAACTGTTTAAAGCTATAGAAATATTTATTATCTCTGCTTTTCTGTTTCACAGAGTAAGACACTTTGCAATCAAGACCATTTATTGAAAATGGAAAATATATAAAACTGCAAGTCCATGATAAAAGACAGAAAAGAAATAGACAACATCTGCCTATTTTGGATAATGAATTGAGTTCTGTCAATCATTTGATGGTTAGTCTGGGAAATAATAACACAGAGTGAAGCACTCTTGGCAAAGCAGCTGGACTGAATTAGGGCTGTTGACCTGTGAACACCATGAAGAGAAACTCCTACTACTGCTGTCTTTCCTTCCTCCTATTTCCTCTCAGATCTGCCACATTTACCGACAGACAACATTTTCTTTGAAACCTTCCTTCCTGATATTTTGGATGTGTGCAGTGAGAGTACACACTCATTTACACAGTATACAGATTTAAGCTTGCTGTATTCTTAGTTTAAACTTCAAGGCATTTTCAAGTAGTCTTTTTCACCCCAAAAATCACCTGTAATTATTTTCTTCTTTGAGTAAAAGACTGTGGAAATTATTTTTCAGGTGATAAGAGAAGAAAAGAAAGAAAAATAAAAGTATATGGTAATACATGTTCTTGAGTTAATAACTTTTAAAATTTAAATTTGACAATACTTAAGGTAATTTTAATCTAGAACTGTCCCACTGTAATAATGAAATACACAATATTATGTTTTTATTATTTGCTTAATTTTTTGTTGTTTTTTCCCCATAGTTAGTACTGTGTAAATAGTACTTAAATACAATTAAAACTCTGACATGATATTTCTATTACAGAATGCTGTTCTATAATTCCCTTTATATTATTTTTTTTCCCCAAAACCTTTAAAGTTGTCAAAATGGTCCCAACGGTTCTTCTGTTATTACTGGAGTACCTAAACAAGTGAAGTTACTTTATCATTTACATAATTTCCTATAATGTGCTGAGAGGAATGTCTAAACACAGGCTTTTTTTGCTTTACCTCAGTTATTGAAATTCCATATTGAAAGTCCAGTGCAGTAGAATGTTTTTAAAATATTATTGGAATTTTTTTAATTTTTGCCAAAAAGTTTATAAAATACTTCATCTCCAGTCTGTAGAAATATGTATATTTAATGAAAAAAATAATGGTTTCTATGACCAAAAGAATATATTTATACTCTTATATCACATATGAACATGAAATTGCTTCAATTCATGTTCAATTCATTCAATTCATTCAATTCAGATGTACATAATTTCAAAACCTAAACTACAACTCATTGGATAGGAAGATAAAATACACAGACTAAAAATATAAGTCAGACTACTCATGGACCAACAAAACTTTATTAATCTGATTTACATCCTAGCACCTTAAAAATTCCACAGAATTAATCCTGAATGCAAAATTGTATTCAGAAGTGTTATGAATCTTCACTTTAAACTGGGAGTACATGCTGAAATTCTCTTCCCCTGGGCTTTATCCAGTGCTATTCAATACTATTCAGTACTCTTGAGAGCAAATTTGATGTTGGAACAGAAATTTAATATTTATTACATCCACATACATTATCACATTGGAGGAAACTTCAGTTGCAGGAGAATTGGATTAGAATGCCAAAAACTTTGAGAAACTGGAAAACCATTATGAAAAAAAGAATTTTTAATGAAGTCAAAGGCATAATTATACACTTAGATGGGAAAAAAATGATGTCACAAACTGGAAGAACAGTGTGAGAGTAGATTACAAATCTCCAGAGCAGGATTTGGGGATTATGATGCAAAGTAAGCTATAGTGAACTACTACTGAACTAGTCTGTTGTTCTGAAAAAAAATAATGTTGAGGTATACAATTATGTGGTGTCTGTAAAGGCAGCGACTCTTCTCTACCTGTGTATCCTCTGTCTCTGTTGTGGAGGATAAGCTGGGAAGAGTCAAAGCTATAAAAATGTAATTTACAAGAACAGTCTGAAAACATTTGAACTTCTGTGGAAAAGAGACTATAGTCTTCAAATACACGAAAATATGGTTTCAAAGACCAAAGATAAAAAATAAACTGTTTTGCATACCCACAGTCAAGTAAACTGGATGTAATGGATGTAAGCTGCATCAAATGAGGCTTCAGTTACAGATTAGGAAAAACAAGTTATTTTTAAAACCTGTGATAGATTGACTACATGCATTATGGATTTTTCCCCACTAGACATTTTTAGGGACGTCTTGATCCATCAAAAATCATTCAAAAATATGAAGAGGTATAGATTTTATATGTCTTAATATATATTTGTCATATTTTGTGAACTCTTTGATTTTGATAATTTTTTTATTACAAACATGCTAAATAGGAATGGTTCTTTGCTATTACAGTGCTAACTAATAGGATACACCAAGCTATGCAGGTTGAGAATGAATGTGATTGATAATGATTTTAAAGCATTTGAAGCTTTAAGATGCTGTTAGCTTTGGTTTTGAGTGAAATGAGCCCAAATGGTTGCTTTAAATGACTGGGTTTCTTAAAGTATATGGAGAGAAAAAAGAAATACAAAGTTGCACAGTTGTGCTGTGGGCTGGGAGATAAAATTACACATTCTTAACAAAAAACTCTATCAAAACCCCTTGGTTCAAAAATTTAACTTTCTCAATTAGGAAAAACACATTTACCAATAATTTTACAATAATAAAAAATCAATATTTTAAATAGATCATGGAATAATAAAATTTTCAATTCAGAATCTCTGCTTTTTCTGTGTTAAGTTCATTTCTGTGGAGGTTGTAGGGAAAATGGGAGAGTATCTTCCTCTTAAAATGGTGGTATTTCCTTCATATAGATAGAAGTGCAGGGAACATCTAAAAAGATAAGTGAAATATAAACCAAAGTATTCAGGAATGAATGATAATGCTATCTTTCTTCACTCTGTTAAATAAAGGAAGTTTAACATCTTGTTGCTTTCATATAAGCAACAAAAGGTTATTGTTAAATTCTGTTTCAAAAAGGTATACCTTTTCAATACATTTTTCTTGTGGATGGAAAAGTGCCACATTTGGCCTACGAGATAGTGACATTATTTCTGTACTTGAGAAACACACTAAAAACTTTTACCTGTCTAGGCAAAGGAAAGCCTTGACCTTTTTTCAGATGAAGTACCTCAATAATATGGTGATGAGGACCACATAAAATACCATAACACCAATCTTCACTTTCCCTGAGGGAAGAAGCTGATCTTTCAGGTTACCTGTTCCAGATCAGAAGACAAAGTAAGATAAAATCTTTTCCTGTTCTACTGTGTATTTAGCTCTCTCCTTTGTAATTTATACTGATATATATAACTCTTTTAACCTGCACCTTTGGCTTGGGACTTCAGTTACTATTTAAGTTCCCACATGGCAGAATTTTTAATAAAAGTGTTACATTAAAATTTTAACCCTTTTCTGAAATTTCATTGTTCATGGAAATTGTTTAAGGAATTTAGTTCATATTTAGATAGATATGCAATTAAAAAATCCATAATTAATAAATTATTCCTAACTGTTGATATTATATTTGGATGTATATAAATGTATTACAATCATGGAGTTATGTAATTGAGGAGAGTTGAAATCAATTTTATACATTTAGTCCTTTACCTGACTAGAAGAAAACTAGAAGAAACAATATGGAAATATTTTTATTTTATTCTTCAATAATGCTTTCCAAAAAACAACTAGACTGTTGAATATCTGGTCACCTGTACATAATAGAGAATTTTACTATTTAGACTAAAAATAAGACATTTACAGATATATATCCTCGGTGAATTTCTGGTCATTAGGTTTATAGTTAAATTTGCAACGTCTTTACAGTTTCACTTTCTAAAATTTTTTAGGTGGCTACAGTGCTTATTGACTTTCTCCTTTTTAAATGTCACTTATATCCTCTACTGTATTTCTATTTTATATAGCTTATGACAATAAAATGAATTATTAGCAGGAAGTTTTTCAGTACCATGGGGCAGAAATGGCTACAGACCCTCTAGAAAATTTTGTGAGATGCTTACAGGCAATGATTGGAGCAATGCAACTATGTTTTGGGTTCTGTGGCACTCACCTGTTACATATCTGAGAGTAAATCACACATTAGCTATTTGTTATTTATCAGCTAGGTCTGAATATGCCTTTAATAAATACAGGACAATCTGTAAAATATTACTTAGTATTAACTAGTCTTCCCCAACATCAGAAATATGGTTCTTAGGGCCTTATCTTCCTTGTGTTGCGTTCTCGGGTGGAATTAATTTCAGGGACTCTGAAGCAGTGCATTGCTGCATTTGCTGCAGTGTCAGGCACTACCATGGTTCATAGTGCCAGCTGGTTGGTCTCACAGTGGCACTTTATTCCTGTTGAATAAGCATCCTATGATCCAAGGAGGCCTCCCATGCTGCTCTCAGTGATTCAGCAACCTCTAAGTGACAACTAATACACAAAGAAAAAGTAATTCAAGTTCTTTTATCACTCTGCTCATGGAAGGGAAATTTGATACCAAATCAAATCAATTTTCATAGCAAAAGGTAAAGGTGGAAATTCAAAAGCAAGTGAGATCATATTTACGTTTAAATTTATTTTTTCACCTGTTTTGCCTGGAAGCAAACTCACCACAATTAAAGAAAAGCATTTCTTTTCAGAGTGAGAGACATGTAGAAAATTGTTTGTATCAGGCATTCTTCAGGCTTCTTTCTGCATTTTTTTGTCCAATATGATCAGTTTAATTTTTTTTTTCTCAAATCATTCACTAATAGGCCATGAAGACTTTATAAATAAATATTTATAAATAAATAAAAGAATAAGTAAATAAATATAGTATTTATGAATATTACAAACATGTTTTGAAATAAATAGATCCATCTTTCTGAAATTATAGATGACTGAAAAAAAGATTAACAAAAGCTTTTGCTTCATGTGAGTTTATATTTTAAATGTTGTAGAAAACAAAGTTTGATTCATCTGAAGAGGCAGCAGTAAAGATGGCCTGTAGTATGTGGTGAGTTGAAAAATTAAAAAAAAACAAACAATAACTAGCCAAGCATACCTTAAATTGCCATAGCTGAGAGATGACTGGATCACTAAAGTAACTGAACTATCAAAAAAAATGCCCAATGTTTATAACATTATTAAACTCTTGGTCCTGTACATATGTGGAGTGCAGATGCAGCCCAAGTGCAGGAATCCTCTTACTCCTCAACTTCGTATTATTTCCCTAATGTATTTGAATAATGAAGTGGGAAACAGAGATCACAAAGACTTCTTGTACTGTCTTTTCTCTTTACACCTTCCTGGAACACTTTATCATGACTGAGTCATAAAAGGAACAGGTTGTAATGTTGTCTTGCAAAAATCCACTGACCTTGGTAGAATGCCTTGTGAAAGACAACTCAGTTTAGTGGAAAACATAAAAGGGGGGGCACTGAATGACTTTCCTATGCAGAAAGAAGGGGTCATAAGTTGGAGGGTTTTGTTTTGACTTTGGTTTTTTTGTTTTGTTTTTTTTTTTTTTCCTATAAAAGAGCATCTGATCGGTAACTTCAAGTATTTTGACTGCTCTGAATTTGATTTAAAAAAAAAATTAAAAAAGTAACTCCTTGCTGCTCTCATACAGACAAATATGCTATTGGAAATCAATCTATTAGATAAGTAAAAGTAAGAATTTTGTATCTCAGAACAGGTTGCTTATGTATATTTTGCTGTAAATTAACATGCAAAAATATACTTCCAGTCTCAATCATAAAGCAGGAAAAGAAAATAATAGTCTTTACTCAGAACATTAGTTGTGATTAAGAAGTATGTAAATCCTCATCTTCAATCAGTCATTTTAAAATTAAACCTAAAGCAAAGTAACCCAAACTCTGCCCTGCAAATCTCTCATTACAGTGCCATTTAGAAGTGAGATTTCCAGCTGAACTCCAATTGTGTTTAGTTAAACAAGCTGTCAGATTGCAATTGGAATGTGCAATAGGAAAGTTATTCAAGGGTAACATTCTGAACATATGCAATAATTATCAGAAGAAAAGATATGCAATGTATTAATTTGGTTTCTGTTACAGAAAAAGCAAACACAAGCTGCTGACTGGGGTAAACAAAGGAGTTTGACTTGTCTGTATTTGGGAATTCCTTATCTACGGAAATTAAGAGAATACACTATGTACTCTTGATCTTTCTTTGAAGTCACCAGTCATCAGTGTAAAAGGCTGCCTGTTCGGAATCTGCTGCAGGGGAAGGTCAAACTACATATTATAATTCTCACTAGAAAAAGTACCTGTTTTACTTCAACAGTAGCTCTTTCAGAGCTGGAATCTTTATCCTCTCTTAGGTGAGCAAAAACACCAGAATTTTTAATATGCTATTTCTTTTATTCTTATCAGAACTGTAGAGCATGTCTAGAATATTCCCTAAATAACTTACACTAAAAAATTACAGTTATCTAAAAGCCAGTATTTTGAAAGGTTGACCAACTCAACTACTGGAAAACAATCCAGACAAACAAAAAGCAAAACCAAACCCAAAACCACAAGCAAAAATCCCCTAAACTTTCAATAAATAGGAATGTGAACCCAACATTCTTCTTAGTGTTAAAGCTCAAAAATGGACTCCATGGGCTTGGGAAAACCTTTTTTATATAATTCCAAAAAAAAGTTTCTCTGATTTGTTATCATTTCCCCTTTGTGATAGAGATGGTTTCAGTTTCTAGGTGAAATGAGTAAAAGATTAAATATATAGTTGAAATTAGTATAGTTGTATAGTTGTTAAGCTGTGATTTTTGTGAATTTACAGTGAAGACTCAAAAAATTTATATGTTTTTCAGAAACACACAAAAACATTTCCTGTTGTCTTAGAAATATTCTCAGACTATCACAGAAAAGCTTCTCAGAAACTGTCCCTAAATCAATGAAATGACTGGGCTTTAGAGTTTTTAACTAAAAGTGTTCATATTTTCTTGTTATTTCCTTTCTACCTGTATTTTCCCATAAGATTATACTATTTACATTACATTATATTATCTATAGCATCACTTATATCACAAGCTTTCTAGTTAAAATCCAAGATCTTCAGTATTAAAGACTTCTTGAAATATAATGCCTAAACCTTAGTGTTTACCTCTGTTTGGTTTGAACATTCCAGGTGACAAAATTTCTAAGACAACAGATATTTCTCACATATAACATAAATATATAAAACTAAATTATCAGTGATACTACTAGGGTGTCTATAGGTAATAATGAGCGTATGAAGTTGTTAGAAGGTTAGCATCAAAGGAGAAATGAGGGATATTCAGAATGAGAGCATTTGTCTTCCCAAGTAGCCATTATGTGTGCTGGAACCCTGCTTTCCTCAGGATGGCTGAACATCTGCCTGCTGATGGGAAGCAGTGCGTAAATTCCTTATTTTGCTTTGCTAGCATGAGTGATTGCTATTTTACTTATTAAAATGTTTTTATCTCAGTGCAAGAGTTTTCTCACTTTTACCCTTGCAGTTGTTCCCCAGCTTACTAGGGAAGTGTGTGAGTGGCCGGGTGGGACTTAGTTACCGGCAGGGGCTTGACCCCAATGGCTTAGAATAGCTTATCAATGTTTGTCCAAAGTTAATAGATCAAGTATTGAGAAGATACAAGTTATGATCAGAGACATATAAAGTTATAGAAGACAAGTGAAAATTTGAAGGGCAAACATTGAACTTGATGGCTGTGACATCCTTCCATTCCTTTGTAAAGTAAATCACATTTGCTTCTCTTTTCACAACTTCTGGTTTCTAATATGTCAATATAGTTTTTGCACCTGTTCATGTTAATAAAAAGGTCTTATAGGGTTGATGAACTGAATAGTTCAGCTTCTTGCTCAATTTGAAGCTGATAATGTGTTTAACTTTGAGGAAACCATATTTAGTATATATATTTTTATCTTGAAGAGTTTGTGACTGTGATTTTTTTTCTGGGAAACAGAACAACTTTTTAAATCTTTTGCTATTTGTTTTTTTTTCAAAAAGAAAGAAATTGATTTACTGGTAAACTCAGAATCTCTTACTGTAAAATGTAACCTGGAATAAATGTTAATACATTCAAAAGTAATTTTCCAATATCTGTAATAATCTAAATTCATAGAATCATAACATCATCACAGATAATAGAATGGCCTGTA
The DNA here is from genome assembly GCA_035047865.1 of Dendrocincla tyrannina. Classification (NCBI taxonomy): domain Eukaryota; kingdom Metazoa; phylum Chordata; class Aves; order Passeriformes; family Dendrocolaptidae; genus Dendrocincla; species Dendrocincla tyrannina. The sequence continues at coordinate 87,832,050 of JAWWMP010000116.1, read as the reverse complement.
TTGGCAGGGACTTTATAGATCATATAGATTCAACTCTCCTGCAGTGGACAGGGACACTTTCCGATAGACCAGGTTGCTCAGACCCTATCCAAACTGTCCTTAAACAATTGTCTCTCTGGGCAACCAATTCCAGTTCCTCACCGCCCTTGTAAAAAATGTATTCCTAATATCTAATCTGAACCTACTCTCTTTCAGTTTGAAGCCATTCCCACTTGTCCTGTCACTACATGATCTTGTAAACAGTACCTCTCTGTCTTTCTTTTGTCATTTCAGGTTCTGGAAGGTCACAATTAGGTTACCTCTAAGCTTTCTTTTTTCTAGGCTGAACAATTCTCTCAGCCTTTCCTCATAGCAGGGTTGTACCATCCCTCTAATCACTTTAGTGGCTGTCCTCCAGACTCATTCCAACAGCTCTTCCTTGTGCTGGGGACCCCAGAGATGGATGCAGCACTCCAGGTGGGGTCTCACAAGAGCAAAACAGACGGGCAGAATCACTTCCCTTGACCTACTGGCGTCGCTATTTTTGATGCAGCTCAAGAAACAATCGGCTTTCGGGACTGAAAGAGCACACTGCTTAGTCATGTCTCCTCTCTCACGCACCAGCACTGCCAAGACCTTCTCAGCAGGGTTGCTCTAGATCTGCTCATCCCTCAGCCTTTACTGGTACCAGGGGGTTGCCCCAGCCCAGGTGCAGCAACTTGTCCTTGATTGTGTTAATCTTCATGGGATTCCCATGAGTGCACTTCTTGACCTTGTCAAGGTCTGCCTGGATGGCATCCCGTCCTACAGACCTTGTCCACCTTGATTTTTCATTATTCAGGAAGTTATACAATCAGTCTGGGTTTTGATTGTTTGTTTCTTGGTTTTAATGATGTCATTATAAAATAAAAGCTGGATTTATTTATGTATAAGAAAGAGAGAGGTGGACAAGGGAATTTTTTTTTAAAAACTCAGCATTTATTTTGATTAATTAGAACAAATAGAATTTGGTTTCCAATTATCTTTTAGTATCCAAATATTTCCTATCTGGATCTCAGTATTTATTAAATTTTGATGACTGGAACTAATATCATAAAAATATCAGCCTTTTGTCCATGGCCCTGAGACAAGATATCTAAAAGTTTGCCTTTTAAACTGAACACTTCAGTTCTGGATTCTCTGTAAATTTCTACTTAAATGGGAGAGTGCTCACATAAGCATTATTGGTTGTTGAAAAAATGTTCTTATAATTTCTTAAAAGAAGATGAATTGACTGAGTAATTACAGGAAGCCACCAATAAACACACAAACAAACAAACAAACAAACAAAACCTTCCACAAACTTTAAAAAGGTAATAAAATTGAAATACCCTGATCACATTATATAATTTATAAATAGTTTAAGAACAGGAAATAAAGATGTTTTCAAATTGTACTCTCTATCTGGTACCTTATGCAAAGTAATAACCCTAATAATATTTTTTTTAATGTAATATGTCCTTATAATTTGCATATGATAGTTTTATAGCATGAAGTTCTGCAATTTCTCTTTGTGGAGAAAATAAGTGCTTACAATGTTGTGTCCTTGCTATGACAGGCCAAATTTACTTTGAAGCTTTTTTTTTTTCTTTTATTAACATGCCATTTGTTACAGAAAATACTGTCTTAGAATATTCTACCTCTGTTTTCCTATTGTACAAATGGTGTTGTTTACTTTTCATGAGATTAATGACTCCAACACTTTATAGGAGACTTTCATTTGAGTCAATTTTATTTAATTTAGACTTTAACAACTAATATTGACTACTTTATGTATACTTTTCTCTACCAATAATTAATTGCACAAACTTTTAAATTCTTATGAACAAAGGCACCATTTGTTTTGTTTCATTTTTCTTTATTTTTTTGTTTGTAATATGTTATATATTTTCATCAAATTTTCAGAATTAAAGTGTCATAATTCCATCAAATATACCTAACAGATGGAAGCCTTTCTTTTAGGGACGATCTCCTTTGTGTCTGAATAGGCCTGTATACGTGCAGTGTGGAATATAGCTTTTTTTATGGAAGCTTTTTTACCTCTTATTATAGTGTCTGATGCATTGCCTGAATTTGTAAGCTTGGAAGCAAGTGACCTACACACAGTGGGGTACTGAGCTTTCTTAACGAAGGGTATCCATCCTGTCACATAGCTATGTAGAAAAGCATAACAGCTTGCAAAAGCCACACAACATTTCATAAATAAAAGATAAAACCAATTCCAAAAGGTGTTTGTCCCTTAGACTAGCTTCTCTCTATAAGATGTGACATAATTTTTCTTAACTTTTGATATTTTTTGATATTAATTCACCTCTATAATACTTTTTTGTTTAGTATTAGGCTAATATCTCATATTTTTATATAATTGCAATGATTCATTCAAGAAAACAGTGAATTTTAATAATGAAACACAGCAGCATATTAATGAAACAGTGGCAGAGACTGAAGTTACTAAAATTTAAGAATTTCAAGACCATAACACACACAACTGTGACTTGTCCCAATAATTATGATATTCAAAAATATGTTTATTTTACCTATTTTGAAAGGATGGATGACCACCAGTGATTATTTCCTTAGACTTAAAATCCAATGTGTTCTTATGCATACTTATACCTTTAAAAAATCCTAGAAAGAAGAAAATATCTCATTTCTCTTATATCTGTAGAAAGAAACACTATCATTTAGGGTAATGATTAATCTGAAAAAAAAAATGAGATGAGGACCCTAAATGTAATGTGTGTTTTTGCAAAAAATCTCACTGGACTCATCAATCCTGGCAGTTTTAGTATGCTTCATTAAGCACTAGTTAAATTAGCCATAACTTCTTAACATTATTGGCTAATTGCTTTGTGAATCTCAGGTAACTCGAGAGTATACTAAAGCTCCATATCAATACAATAAACTTGCACTTCTCAGTATGATATCATTCTATTTAAAACTTGATTGATGGCTGATCTTCAAAAGTTGGAATAGACTTTATTAAATTCCTAAATAGGAAGAACTGAAAAGTAGAGTGACGATTTGAGTGCCTAGTGCAAATATGTTGAAAATATTGGTGAGGTTGACCAGCTGAAATTTGAAGCCAAGAAAATAAAACCCACTATTACTAAAAGTAACAAAACCTTACACCATTTGTTGATTAGAATATTGTAGTCTTCGTCCAACATAAAAGTGTGGCATGAACTCCAAACTGACATTTAAACCAATAAAATGTGTTAGCTTATGTGGGAATAGACTCACAATATCAGGAGTGGAACAGATCATGTAAGAGATGGGCCTCTGCAGAAGATGCAGAAATCCATCAAAGTGTCTTGTAAACCTGAGTTTCTTTTACTGTAATGTAAACTGAAAGTTGCTTTTTCCCACGCCCCTGGAAAAGAAACCCCTTACCTTCCTAATTAATATGAAAGCCCCAGCCAGACTGTGTGAAACCCTCTCTGATTGGTCTTTGTATCCCTCCCCTTGAACCCTACCGGCTGTGAAGCCTATAAAGGAGCTGGCCAGGTGAATAAACCTATCTCTGTTTCCTGACTCCAGCGTGTGTGGATCTCTTTACTGGGACCTCAGGAGACCGCGTGGCTGACCACGTGGCCCTGGGGGGGGGACGGAAAGGGGGAGTGAACCCCACTCAACCGTTGCAAGTTTATTATGGGGAAAAAAAAAAAAATGTAGCTTGTCCA